>CM063109.1:12805320-13330320 GCA_031841125.1 Acanthococcus lagerstroemiae | reverse complement strand
ATGTTTCCTTACCTAATGAAACGTCTGTGCCATATAACTGGTCTATCCTTATTATATTATTCGTGATTTTCCAGCTGGTAGAATTTTTTTCTTTTAATTTTGGAGTATTTCTTTTTGCATATCAAAAAAAGTGGGGGGGGGGCTACTATCAATGTTTTTCAGCCTGTGTAACCGATCTTATTCATAACAAAATGGAGCATTTTGGCTCACATTTAATTTTACTACTATTCAACCGAAAAAGCTGGATCATATTTAGTTTACTACTACTCAACCGAAATTTCAGCATCCCAGTGTGATGCAGACACACATTTTTTTTTTTTTTTTTTTTTGAAGCCTCAACGAATGTAAAATCGGTTTAAGAACCAATTTTTCAGCTGCGAATAAGTTACAGGGTCACATTTCATCAGAGAGACCGATGAAATAAATATTATGGTAATAGATCCAGAAAAAACCTGGCTCACGAATCAATGAAAATGAGGCGAGCGTTTTACTCGTTGCGTGTGTAAGATGACATATGTATACTAATGTAGTATACGCGCGTTTCTTTCGTTGCGCTCGTATGAGCGAATGAGTACCGTAACAGATCCGAGTACCTACCTTGCCAAAAATGATATACTGTATCCCTACCTTGGTGAAAAAATTTTACTGTGTGCCTACCTTAGTAAAAATTCTGGCTCACATTTAATTTTACTACTATTCAACCGAAAAACCTGGATCATATTTAGTTTACCACTACTCAACCGAAATTCCCGCATCCCATTCTTTACAGTTTCACGTCCGTAAATCCTGACTCACCTTTGTCGGTCTGTTCACCGAGCTTCAGTGGGGACTATTTCAGCAATTAAATCAAACCAAGAACCGATAAAATAAATACGCTTATTAATCTACAGTAATATCTCCGTAATTTTCCCAAGCTCACATTTTTCATCTTCAACAGGTTCAATGAATTTCAATTTTTTCAATGTTTGATTGATGTTGGATAAATACTTTTTATAATACTTTGTCGCATGTCAAACACTAGTGCTTTTCACAAGATGAGATCGAGAGTAGGTTTTTCATACCGATTTATTAATTTTGTGAGAGCACAGTAGAAACCCTAAATCAGTTTATTATTCTCCTTACATATACATAAAAAATGCGAGAGAAAAAATTACAACTTCATTAGGTAACGAGATAGTAAAGAATCCCGAAATTCCAGCTTCGATTCTTATTTTTAGGATACATCGACGATCAAAACAATCGATAAAACTTTACATGTAAATAAAATAAAAAAGCGATAAAAAAAACATGGATAAGAACAAAAACAAAATTAAACTTCAATACGTATACATCTTCAATCCTTATTTTCAGGATAGTAACATGTACAAAAAAAAGAAAAGAATACGACGATAAAGATTTCAACTCTTCAACTCGTTGTCACTTGTTCGAAGACTTTTACCACATTTAAAAGAACTGGATCCCGGACGTTCCACTCTTGTAATACCTGAATTAACGCTGTTATATCTCGAAACACTGCCAAAGCTTCACAACCAACCGGACCGTGCATAGAGTTGTTTAAAAGACAAATGAACAATGCAATATGTTTCGATATATCCTTCTCTGTCCATCCGGGATATAATAACTTTGTATCTTTTACGAGTCGTACAGCGCCTGAGGCTTTTGAATTGGTCAGTATTCTGTGCCACTTCATCCAGTGGTCTTTAAAGTTCTCTTTTGTTTGGCCGAATAAATTTGGTGGAATCTCGCTGTCCACTAGTTTGAAAGATGACTGGCGCCAACCGCACTCCCAGGTGGCCCCGTACATTTCGAACTTCATTCGGAGGTACGGAAATATTCCAGTTTTTTTAAGAAGCTTGTCTTTTTCATTCTGAAAGCATGAAATATAGAATCGTCAACACAAATAGTTTAGGAAGCTCTCGAATTGTACTACGATATAATTAGAGATCCCTGAATATTGTGTAAAGTACGTGGAGTGTTTGATAGATTGCCTCCCCTCCCCCTCTCTCTAGTTTGTGAATTAGTTGAATCAACTAATGACCAAGCTATTCATTCAAGTTGTACGGTCTACTTTTTGAATAGTTACGGCTGAGTGTCAGTTGTTAATCACTTTGTACAGGAGGCTGTTTGAGACTTTTTTTTCTGTTGCGTTCAACTGACATCTAACAAACTGTAGCAATAATGTTTCATTTGTTGGCTAATGAAATTGTAGCGAATGGTATTTTTAGTAAACTTTCCTTACTTTGCAATTCGTGAAAAATGTAAAACAATTCAGAAGTAAAAACCCAAAATATGAAACAAAATTGTTACCAACAACGTATTTGTAAATCATTCATTTAACCTTAGTTTTTCAATGATAAAAGCTCGTCTGAAAGTCCCCCTCCTCCCCCCCCCCTCATTTAAAAAAAATACAGAGTGTTCCAGACGAGAATGTCATGTCGGTAAAAGGCGCGGTTATTCTTCAGTACATTAGGTTATAAATGAAAATAATAGTAATTCTTGTAGATTCCTGGCCCCAGAGAAGTGAAAATGAGTTTGTGACTTGTGGAATATTTTATGGGACCTATTCCGATGTGTTATATTTTCCAATGGTTGCAACAACTATCTTCTGTCATTACCAGAAAATTACATTATTCTATCATCATTCATGAGGGAACAATTTTTAAATGAAAAGAAGAAGTCTTCTACATCCGTAACTCAGCCCCTTGAAATGAAGTCTTCCAAGTATACTACATGCTGGAAAGATAAGTTACCTTCTTACTAGTTAAAGAAAGATTATCCAGATCGAATCCCTTTGTATACCTCTACACCCGCACTATTTTCTGGGAACTCCAAATTTTCCGAATACGTTTGCCCAAATTATACCAATGTCAAGTGCTCAATTAATTCTACGAAGATCGCATTCCTAGAATGGGACTTGTTTTTTCGTTTGTTTTTTTAAATACGTGTTAACTGTAGCGGTTTGTAGTGATTTCTTGATCACGCGAATTGCGTCATCCTGTCGACTGTCGTTCTTATTTTATATTTTGTTATTTTATTTATTTATTATAAACTACGTGTGGGGTTACCTGAATTGTAAGCTAAGATTGAGATTTTTTTGTACAAAGTTAAGGAAGCTTTCAGTCATACGTTGTATGTTTTTGTAAGAGTTTTATTTAAGAGGAAGTTTTGACGAAATTTTTTACAGTATTTTTGCTGTTTCCTTTCCTAAGTCCGGCAATCAGGTTTATCATATTCTAAGTGTATGTATATTTTTTGATGCCTGGTATCATCGATTTCCTTAATTATTCTAGTTTTCGAAATGGGAGTTAGTGCTTTTCACAATCGAGCGCAATTTCTTTAATATTTTCTTCTTATATTTCATCTATAAGAAAATTATTCACAGCCCTAGTCTTCTGTAATCGTGACCATGAGTAGTACAGTGTCTTGTTCTCACTCATGTTCTCTCCTTCGTTTTACAAATTACTTTTAATTTTTGGTAATTTTCCGAACCCCAGTTATTTTTTAATGCTGTTCAAATTGAATGAAAAATCAAAGAGAAAGCATCCAATGGTTGGCTGTAAAAAATAGTGATACTTCGGTGTGAAAAGTAGATCACCTGGACTTACGTGTTAGATAGACTATTTTAACCAAAATGTGATTTAGCCACCTCTTGCGCTTGTAAATTGAACGTTTCATCTTCACTACAGTCTCAGTTATCACACGTGAAAGTAAGACTTCTTTACGCCCTTCAAATGTGGAGAAAAATTACTTCCGTAATATACGAAAACCGTCATTATTATTCACATTTTATTTATGTATCTCTCTTTCTCTTTCTTTCCTACTTTTTTTTTTTTTTTTTTTTTTTCATTCTTTATTCTTGTGTCCTTGATATTTAATTAGTACTGGAAATGCTGTGATTTAAAATTGTTTTAAACAGCGTATGTGCAGCTGGAGAAGCTCAGGAATTAATACATACGTTTTGTTTTTTATCGACTGCGGATAATGTAATGTATCGATCATGTGTGAGTCATTTTTCTTATCCAGTGTCATCTACCCTTTTTATAAGTTTAATCAATTTGTGTAAATATAGGTATTCGTGTTTTAATGATAGTTATTTTAATTTTTTTTTCTTTTTGCTTTCCAATTTTTCAAGTTAGGAAGCTCATTTTTATGAATTAATGATAAGTGAGAAAAAAAGTGAAAAATGAATTTAATAGAAAAAAGTACGCATAACGTTACCCACTTTTTAAATATGATCGTTTAAATTTGAAGTCTTTTTATTTTTATAATTATTTTAAATGTACTTGTATGTTGAAATAAATTGCGTGATGAAAATTTTTATTCGTTTCGTGTTTCTGGAATTTGTACTTCCAGAAAGGTTATGCTGGATCAGTGGTAGATTGGCTGTATGTAACAAATGATTGCATAATCCAACCCGCAACCTTCTTTTCATTTTTTATTTTATTTTATTTTTTACAAATTTTCTAGTGGCCAAGGGCCCAGTTAAAAATATTCATTTGCGGCCTGGTTAAATTGAGATAAAACGTTGATATCCTTTCAGCAAATAACATGTTCCCAATTGGGATGTAAACTTGAAGTTTCAAGTGTTGGCAGCCCTGTATATATTTGAGTGATCAGGTATGATTTTCCGTAAGCGTGTAGCAAACTTCAACAATCATTAAGTCGATTAGAAATTCATTTTCAAAGAAAATTTGTCCTGAATTTAACTCTGCATCATCACCAAAAATTTGAATAATATTCAGTTCTCCTGCTATAATAATTTCCACTAGTTTTTTTGCCCTCCTGAAGATAGCAGTTTTTCTATTTGAAAGAACACAATCATGATCTCTCATTTATTTTCACCTGCACAGGTGATTTTGCAGCGTACTCTAGTGCAGGTTTATATCCCAATATGAGGCTGCAAGTTTTGTTTCTGAAATTGTGAAATTTCAAGTGGAGTCACTTAACCCCTTTCCTCACTTCCACCAGCTATGTTGGGAGCTAAAACCGAGAGTAGGTTCATCAACGAGAAATAACCTCGTATATAATGCAAATCAACTCAGCATTTGGAATGAGCAGAGATGGGCGTTGCTCTTGAAGAACAAGTTGTTCACTTGCTCTTGTTCACTATTTGGTGAACTTAGTTCTGAACTAATTCATCTCCTCCCAAAAAAGAACAAGAACTAGTTCACGATTTTTGGACCTGATCAACTTGTTCATTCTTTGTTCATCTATTTTTTTAAAATTTTCTTTTTTTGGCCTTTTCTTATATATTTCTACTTTCCAGACTTTAGTTTCAACATTCATAATGGTTTCAGAGTTACAATTACAAATTATAACATTATTGAATTTTTATTTGATGTTTAAATTTTATCAACAATCTCATAGGATTTCAATGGGGATTAAGAAAATTGTTTGGGCAACAGCCTAGTTTTCAGTTGTAGGCTATTACCCCCAAAAAAATGTTGCTCGCAATTTGTTTGTACAAAAACCTTATTTTTAATTGAGCAAGACCAAGAGCAAAGGTTCTTTTTAATGAACAAACGATGAACTAGATCAGTTAGAAGACCAAGTGAACAAGAGCAAGAACTAGTTCACTAAAAATGGAAAGGAACAAGAGCAAGAGCAAGTTCATTAAATAGTGAACAACGACCATCTCTGGGAATGAGTAACTAAAAGACTCCCATTGGGGTACTTCATTATTATTATTTTTTAATTGATTATTTATTCAGCCTAAGTCAATTTTGCTGACTTGAAGGGCGGAATTTTGGGGGAGGAATCGGGCCAAATCAAAAATTAATGGGATGCACTAATTTCGCGAGCTAAGAAATCAGATTTTCACAGCTGGTTCGATATGAATTTCAAGCAGGTGGTATATTTGAGCCTTGAAGTTTGAGTTCTTCTTCTAGGGACAAAAAAAGAGATGATGTATATTCACCCAGAATACCGAAAGGAACTAGGCCTTATTACAAGTCGACTACCAATCAATGCTACCTTTTTCGTTTCGTAAGCCATGGCGACCTGCCACTGACCAGGACTTCAATGAACAGAGGGGAATTAATATCAATTCGGACTGCTCAAAGCGGTAGCGCGCTATTGTTTACCTTGTAATCCTGATGGGGGGGGGGGGGTATTTCATTTACAGGCATATCTCAAAATATCATGAAAACGAAAGCGCTTATCGAAAAAATGAATGGATCAAAATTTATAGTACATAAAATTTTCCTTCCATTGAGACCATTTTTATTTCAGTCTGATGAATTTTTCTAAAAATGTGTAAGGTTTCAGTAGTTTCTTTTTTTCACGAGAGGGCGACTCTTTCGCGCTTGCAGTCCGAATTTTTTGCTTCGCTTTAAGCTTCTCTAAATTCATAGGGAATGGAATGCAAACCTCTGGCAGTACCAGATTTTGAGTAGATGCACCCTGGGCTTAATCCGTCCCTCCTTATCCGTGAATAGTAAGTTTTTGTATGCTATCATACTTTGTATTATTAATTTTTTTGGGGTGGGGGGGGGTGGGGATGTAATAATCAACTAACCGCTCAAAATGATCCTCGCACATCTTATTTATACAAAGCACGGCACGAAAATTCCCAAGTTATTTTTCTGTTGCGAAGTTGAATCTACACTGCAGTGCCAAAAGGTTTTAGACGGCATATATAACCCTCAACAAGAGGAAAGGCGTTGGAAGTTCATTATGGAATTTCAAACTTAAGATTCCAAAGGGGTACGCAATTTAGTTCTCTAATTTCAAAAATTTAATTACAGTATTGATCCACTCAATTCGACTTTCATCTCTTCCATTAGAGATGTCAAACTATCAAAATAGTTATCGACATATTTTTTCAATATATCTTTATCCTAAAATCGATATCGATTATATAGACTACGCTAAGCGACAGGAAACCAAAATAATCTATAGTTGCTAGGTTATGGATTATGGATATAGGTACATCAATATGCAAGAAAATTTGTTTTCACGTTTTCAGTGATTATACTGAAGCTTTTTAATCATTTGCTTTTTGATTTTGCCCATATCTGATATTATTAGAGGACATCCGTTCCATTCGTTCTTCTTTTCACCATAAGACCATCACCAGGGCTCGCAAATCAGAGTCGGAGCCGAATATAGTAAGGACCTAAGAACTAAAAAGTAAAAAAAAAAAATAAGCTGACGTGAGTCGGAGTCTTAAGATGTTAGCGCTCCTAGCGACACGTCTACATATCAGAGTGAATAGAGATAAAAAAGATAAACAACTCTATCCATCATTTTATGACACCTTGGCAGGACAGAAAAAACAGAAGAATGCAAGACGGTAGGACGGCAACCGTCTGTTCTGTCTTCTGTGAGACGAAATTATCGTGGGTAGTGGTTCTGATAAAAACTGAAGGCGAAAAGATAAGTGGTATGAAGTCTAAAAGTCAGCCCCTATTCTTGCGTTAATGTGTCGTCAGTATTTGTTATTTTTTATATGCGTGTGACCGGATAGTTATTTGGCTGCAGTATAAGAACCTATCATTTCGAGAAGCGTAGTAATTATGGTTGACACGACGGCGGATGCCACTCGGAGATTGAATGTAAAGAAACAAACTTTAGATGATGCTTACGCGGCTCCAGCTAATTTTTTGGAAATCGATGTCATCAATCCGATAACCCACGGTGTAGCGAAGAAACGGTATACTGATTACGAAGTTAGAATGAAGGTACGTAGACTAACAGCATGTTTCGAAGATATTCCGCTGTGAAACCCTTAACACAGCGTATTCAAAATATTTTCGTGTCGAAGTTTTTTGAGTCACGCTCCTGTCATATTTCTGAGAAAGCTTTGGTTAACGTTTTGTTATGTCTTGTTTCTGGAATGTTGATTGAGGTAACCCGATAGGAACATTCTTAAAAGTTGGAGGCTGTTCGAACAACCGGTCTGTAGGACTGTATGTAACTAAGATGAACGTAAAGGAGTCTTTTCTGTGTACTCTGGTTGAGTACTTACAGACATAATGGGTGGAGCTATGAAACGCTGAAGTATTTAGAGTTTATCTATGTATGAAAACATTGCTGCGGACAGATTCTCGGATTGTTGAACTAGGATGACTAAAGATACAATAGTGGACGCACCGGATGTCCACGTATATTCGAATCATTTGTCCGAACAATAATAGTTTTCCTCTCGTCTGATTCATTGTAACGTTGGCATCCTATATGGAACTGGATTAGTAAAAATCCATTTGTTGACATCCAATTTTTAACGATGAAATTCAGTAGTTTTCTCAGTACGTGGTTCTAAAACTGTTAAAAATGAGCTGCAAATCATTAATTCATATAACTAAATCCGATTCGCCAAATAACCGTTGCTTGATGTTTGTAAACAACGGAACCTTAAATATCTGCTTTATCTATTGTATGTAAACTGAATTCGTTACTGTTTCTTATTCCTTCGTATGCTATTTTCAACTTTTCTTTTTTCCGAAACAGACCAATTTGCCTGTTTTCAAAGTTAAAGAATCGAGCGTCCGAAGAAGGTACAGTGACTTTGAATGGCTTAGATCTGAACTGGAAAGAGACAGCAAGGTAAGTTACATTTTTTATGGAACATTCACAATGACTTGTGGAAATAGATATACTGGTGTGATAGAATTGTCTCTTGTTTTAGAACTCTAAATTCAATATTTATCCAAGATATTTGTTTACTTTCTACCATCTAGATTGTCGTGCCACCATTACCGGGCAAAGCTTGGAAGAGACAAATGCCATTTAGGAGTGATGATGGAATTTTCGAAGAAGATTTCATCGAAGAACGAAGAAAAGGCTTAGAAAGCTTTGTGAATAAGTAAGTATCCTGGTTAGTCGTGTGTTTGTATTAAATTAGCTGCGTAACGGAACAACCTGTTCATAACGACAAACAACAATCAGCGACGCAGCTGGAGTGCATGTCATTTGAAAAGGTTGCATCTTATCAGTTGTTGGCAATTATAGTGTCGGCAAATTGGACTGAGTTCCTTTTTAACTTTCTTGATTGCGCTGCTACTCGCCAGTATTTCCTCAATTATCTTCGTGTCGTATTCTCGCATCGCTTTCCTGATTTCCATCCTCACTTTTTTCCTCAATATCAGTAACTCTAGCCTTCGGGATTTCGATTCAGTACTCTCGAGTTCGTCCCTCTTCTGAATCAGGGCTTTGGTTTCAGCAATGAGCTTGTCGTCCGTACATACCTTCGGGCTTACTTTTTGGCACTTGGTTGCTACTTCTTTAATCGTCTTTTCAACCATGTCGTAAGCCCCCTGTACCGAGCTTCCGTGTGACTCATGCATTGCGTGTAATTTTTGCTCATCGCTTCACAGGCCTCGCCCTAGTTCGTGCGTAGGAAGAATTTTTCCCCACCGGAATTGCGACAGCGATTATAGTACTGAGGTCTTAATGGTACTGTGATTTCCCCTCTGCATAAACGATGATCGGACTCCAAACGGAAGCGTGGAAGGGTTGTTACGTTCTGCACCAAATTGATGTCATTAATCAACAAGTGATCAATTTCGTTCTTATATCCCCCCCCCCGGTAATTGCCAAGTCCATTTTAGTGTGTGCTTTTTCGGAAAGGACGTATTTGCAATTTTCAAATTGTTTTTAACACAGAATTCGACTAGTTTATTGCCATTTGAATTACGACTTCCCAAGCCTAAATCCCCTATATTTTCTCTACTGTCTTTCTTTCTTCCAATAACTGCATTCCAGTCTCCCAGAACACAGTTATAATATTCTTCATGTTCTTCGAGAGTTCTGTTCAGTTACTCATAGAAGTCTTCTTCCATGCTTTTCTCGGAGCCCAGAACGGGGGCGTACGCTGATACAACAACATTTTTTCTTTTTTGTCCACAATTAATTTTTGAAGGCAGATTCTTTCCGAAATGCTCCTAATTTCTGCGATATTCTTCATTAGACTATTTTTTAATGTAAAATCACACCCCTCTGTAGCCCTTGGACTGGTCAAGGAACTATACCGAGATAAGAAACTCATCCCTGGAATGAACGATACAGAAGGCAAAAAGGTGTTCAGAAGGGAAAGCATTGTGGAAGTAGCAACCCGATACTATAGAGAATTATATTAACAAGAGAAAGCTGACGAGGAAGAGACCGAAAAGAGATGGCAGGAGGAGTTTCAAGAGTTTCTTGAATCGGAGGTGCTAAAGGTTATAAGGTTTTCGAAAATAGGGAAAGCCGTGGGACCCGATGGTATCGACAATGCCACATTGCGAGTATTCGCCGAAGAACTGAACCCCACCCCCACTTGGCTTTTCAACAAAATGTTGATAACGGAAATAACCCTCTGTCAGTGGAAAAAGGCCGAGATAGTTCTGCACAAAAAAGGAAATAAAAACGAAATAAAAAAATTACAGGCTGATCACCTCATTTCCAATATAGGGAAATTATTTATGAAAATGCTGAAAGAAAGATTATGCCCTTGTCTAGACTTCCAAAAGGCGGGATTTAGGAAAAAATACTCTACTATCGATCCGATCTTTGTCATTGACCAAGTTATAGAACAAGCTATGGAATACAAATTTAAAATCTGTTTGCTGTTCATTGACTTTAAAAAGCTTTTGATTCGATCAGCCATATATTTCTGTGGGAGGCACTTCAGGAACAGGGGGTGGGACAAAAATCAATTAACATTATAGAAAACATCTACAACAATGATTACGCTTATGTCAATACAGATGTGACAGGAGAGCTCTTTAAAATAGAGCGTGGTGTCAGAAAAGGAGATCCCCTTTCACCAAACCTATTTAATTGTGCTATAGAAAGTGCGAAGAGGAAGTTGGAGTGGGAGAACAAGGGTCTCAATGTGGACGGCGAATACCTCAACAACCTGCGCTGTGCAGACGATGTGATGTTGATATTCGCGTATACAGGTTGACGCGATCAAAACAAAGATCATGTCGAGTGCGAGTAGAGAACCAGTGATAATCGCAGGCGAAATAATAGACTGGGTGAGCGAAGCAGTCCGTCAATAAAGCGAGGGAACGCGGGATCTTAAACCGAAAAGGATTCGCTGGAACAACTTTTGGAAGTTGAAAAACGCGTTCAAGCAAGCTGCACATCGGAACCAAAGCGGAAGTTTGGAGGGGATGTATTCTACTCGCAGTGGCCTACGGAGCCCAGACGTGGGCCCTCACTAAGACAAATGTGGAAGAAGTTAAGAGTCTTCCAAAGGGCGATGGAAAGAAGCATGCTGAATATCAAAATCAGGGACAAAATTCCAAACAGCAAAATCAGAGCTAAAACGAAAATTCAAGATATTGGACACTTCGTCAAGAAACTAAAATGGAAGTATGCGGGACACATTGGGCGGCAAGGAGTAAAAAGATGGGGAAATAAGGTAGAAGGCTGGTTCCCCTACGAGGGGGAGGCCATTAACCCGCTGGACCGACGAAATTGCAAAGAAATTGGGCCAAAGATGAAGGAGGCATACAACTGACCGTAAGAGATAAAAGGAGGAGGGGGGAGGCATTTGCCCAAAAATGAGCGATGTGCGGGGAAACAGATGGGGAGACGTGACCCGTCATGTCTGGCCGTACTATGTCCTAAGATTATATTGTAACACATCAATATTTTTTTTATTTTTTGCCCGACATGAGGGAGGTTTACAGCGAATTAGCTTTATACAAAAGGTTCTATCTTCTAGTCAGTCGCTACTCCCACCTGTCCACCCGTCTCCGGGTCTAGGCTTCCACCGCACATTTCCAAATATCTCTGTTTTTCGCGTTTCTCGTCTATAATGTGCCGAAAATTTTACGCATAAGATTCCTCCATCTTGCGGGGGGGGGGGCTTTACCACGTTTTTTTTGCTTGTCCCAGGGGGTCCATTCTTCTATTCTCTGTGCCCATTTGTCTTCCCCCCTTATTAGATGTCCCGCGTAGTTGATCTTAAGTTTAATTAGTAACGACCCTGTATTCTTAGCTCTCGTTCTCTTCCTAATCTCTGCTATACTAATTCTGTCCCTCTGCCTGATATTCAAGATGCTCCTTAGCATCTTTTGTTGTACGTTATCACTATCCTTTTTCCTTGGCTTCCGCAGTGCCCGCGTCTGTGCGCCAGCAGCGTCGGCACCACGCAAGATTGCAGAATTTTCGTTTTGGCGTGTAAGTTCAAACTACTTTTCAAAATAAGTTGGTGTGACCAGAAGTTTCTCCACGCGCTCGCAATGCGGACGCTCATCTGTTTTTCTAATATCTCGTTCATGGGCTACTATTTGGCTCATATTTATACTCTTCTACTAATTCTGTGCCATGACCTTCTAGCTTAAACGATTCTTCTTTTGACTGGGACAATAGTAGTTTGGTGACATTCATCGACAAGCCTACTTTCTTGCCGGCTTCACTCAATTCGGATGCCATACTTTTTAGTTTTGCCAAATTCTTCCTGATTAGCACTACAGCGTCCGCAAAACGAAGGTTATTAATCCAGCAGCCGTTAATCTTGATCCCTTTCCCTTCCCAATTTAGAATTCTGAATACTGATTCCAAAACGCTGTTAAATAGGTTCGTAGAAAGGGGGTCACCTTGCTTAACCCCTTTGCCCAGTTCAAACCTCCTCCCTTCCACATCCATTTTTACGTAGGCTTCTGATTTGAAATACAGATGCCGAAAAATCCTTATAACCTCTTCTCGTATGCTTTGTTAGTTTAGGGCCTCTCATACTGCCGAATGGTACATCAAATGCTATAGTCTATAAATAATAGATGTAACTTAAAATTGTACTCTCTCCCTTTTTCCAATAGTAAATGCCGGTATATCATCGGCAGTAGAGAAACCCTGTCTGAAACCAGTTTGATCAGTTGCTTGCTGAAGGTCTAAGGACTTAGCGATTCTGTTTTTCAGCGTTTATAGGAATATCTTACTGAGGTTTGATGATAAACTGACCGGTCTTTGTCGGTTAGATTGCCTCGGTCTCCTTTTTTATGGAGTAATATAATCTCAGAAATCTGCCATTGCCCTGGAGCAATCCCTTCCGTCTGAATTTGGTCGAAGAGCGAGGCCAGAAAGGGGCAAGAGCTGGAGCCAACATTTTTAACAGGGTGTCCATTCTCTGGAAAACCTGGAAAAATCGGGGAATTTTCCTCGTCTGGAAAAGTCAGGGAATTTTGGAATTTTCAGCATTTTTCACCTAAAAGTCAGGGAGTTTTGTAAAAAAAAAAAAAAAAATCGACTGCGAAATTCTGTAGTGATTCAAACAGATTTTACCTTATTTCTTATAAAAAAATTTTTCCTTCGCTTCGCTCAGGCAAGTTTCTTATCTTTTTTCTTTCACAGGAGAAAAGCGTGGGTAATACAACCCCCTCTCCTATCGCAATAGTACAAAGTGTGTTGGTGTGATGAAATCGTTCTCATAGTATTCGTTCCGTGTCTACATCTTTCTATTAAGGCGGCTATACTCTTACGGTATTTCGTATTTTGTGACATTTCACGAACCATTTCACGAAAAATATGACGGAACGCGAACCAACCCCTATACCTTCTCCTCCTCCTTGGTTATCAGTCAATTCTGACCGTTCTGATCCGCGAGTGCTCTCTACCGTTCCCGATACTGTGCTAAGTCAACCGCTCTCGCCACGGATCCAAACTTGATTCGAATTCCATCCGTCCAGCGTGTGGGTGACCGGCCTCTTCCTCGGTTTCCTGGTGTCTTCCCGAACAATATTGTTTTCTCCAAATTTTCTCCGCTTCGCCTGGCAATGGGTCCAAAGAACTGATGAATCCGTTGTTCACACAGATTGTGCAGCTGTTGCGGGTTTTCCATATTTTCCCGTATTGACAAGTTGGTTCTAAGTTCCGTCCACGACACCCGCATCATTCGTCGCCATAGCCACATTTCAAATGCGTCAATTCGCTGTCTATCCACTTCTTTGAGAGTCCATGTTTTTGCAGCGTACCTAAATATCAGCAGTATAAGCGCTTTTATAAGCTTCTTCCTCAGGTGTGTGGACCATTTCTTATCGCTGGTGAAATGTTTCAGTCTCATCATTGCGGGCTTTCCAATAGCAATCCTTCTTCTTGTCTCCGCCGAGGAGCCACCGTTAACATCAATCAGCGACTCTAGGTATACAAACGACTCCTTTTTTTCATATCCGGTCAGCAGGTTAGTGTCAGTCAGGGTATTCAACCGTTTGGTTTTCGGAGCATTAATGAATAGTCCGTATCTCTCGCTGATCACCGTGATGCGCTTAATCAGCTCCATCATTTCCCTGCCGGATGTTGCCGGTAGAGTTGTATCGTCGGCGTATCTTAAGTTCGAGATTTTCCGACCACCTGTTGAAATTCCGCCGTCCCAGTCTACCAGCGCTTCTCTCATGTTCTTTCCATATAATATATTGAAGAGCTGCGGTGACAGTATGTCTCCCTGCCTGACACCGCGTTCTGCCTTGAAAGATTTGGACTTCTCCCCTGCAATTCTTACGGTCATTCCACTGCTTCTATACAGTGTCTTTACCAAGTTCGTCAGATATGCAGATACACCCATCTCCTTCATCACACTCATTAGCCAGTTGACACAGTCGAATGCTTTTGCATAGTCGATGAAGCACATTACTGCAGGGACATTATATTCGCGGCATTTCTCTATGATAATTCGCATGCTCAGGATTTGCTCCCTTGTTCCGCGCCCGGCTACGAATCCCGCCTGTTCCACGGGTATTTAATTATACAGGAAGGCCTTCAGGCGTTCGTTTATGATTTTCAGCAGTGCAAGGGCTGGAACAGGCAGGCAGAGCCTCACATGATGAGTGAGTGAAGAGGAAGAGGCAGCACGTCCGGTTGTGGGGGACCTGAATTCCAGGTGAGCGCTCTGGGAGCGCGGACCTCGGTCAGTAGGGAACCCCATGGTGGCTCTGGCAGGACGCGCGCACCTTTCCGGCACGGAGAAATGGGGGCTCGGGCCCGGCCCCAAAGCGTTCCCCTCGGTACTGATGCGATACCCGAAAGGGTAGTTTCCGGTGCTGGGGGTGCGGTGTCATAGGGGCCACTTTGGCATGCGTGCATCGCCATACGTCCCCCCACACCATTACCTTACTTGCATGTGAAATTATGGCTATTGTGCGGTGATTAGCACATATCCTAGTGTCCCCTTTCTTATGTATGGGTATCAATATTGACTTGACCCAATCATTTGGCCAGTCTCCTGTGTGCTACACATGATTGCACATTTGCCATCGGACGATCTCTGCTTCTTTCCCTGGGGCCTTTATCATTTCCGCCTCTGTACCGTCTCCATCTGGTGCCTTCCCGTTCTTTAAGCTCTTTATTGCGGCTCTAACTTCCTCTATGATAATCTCGGGTTCTGTCTGTTTCTCTCGAGATAGTGATCTTTGGGAGCACAGTTATCTGCGTGTTCTGTTCTTCTTCCCGGTATAGTTCCTCGCAGTAGTCCTTCCAGATGTTTAGGGCACTCGCTTTGTCCTATACCACCGTGCCATCTGCATTCCTGACCTCACATCTCTGCGGTTTGAAGTTTCAGGAGAATTGGCTAATTTTCTTATGTAAGCTTTTTGTCTCTCCTCTATTTGCACTGCCCTGTGTTTCTTAGTACGTTTGGTCCATAAATTCGGCGCGATCTTCTCGACATGCCCTCTGTACTCTTCGATTTACTTCTCTATACTCTTCTGCATTGCCTCTCAATTTGGCATCCCTCCGTAGCTCAATCAGGTCCAGAGTGCGCTCGATTATCCAGAGTTGATGCTTCTTCCTCATTTTCGGTCTCTGTGCTACTGCCTGTCCTGTGCATTTCTGTATGGCCCGTTTCATCTATTCCCGTACCACTAGTGGGTCCATTTCTCTCCTTCCAGCCATGGTTGTGACTGCTTCGCTTCTTATCTTTTGGCGTTCCTCAGTGGTAACATAGATGCGTGTATTGGCGTTTGGCGTGTTTCTGCGTAGGCGTATCCTAAATCCTGCGATCTGATCCCACATCTGCTCCCGGATAGGTCGGTCTTGACTGTATGGAATGAAGATTTCCAGCGTTTTTGCTCAATGGTGTAATCTATCTGATTCCTTGTTTCTCCATTGGGTTCCTGCAAGGTGTTCAGTCTTCTCTCATGCTGCTTGAACCATATGTTTGCCATGACCATATTCTGTTCAGCCGCAAATTGTAGCAGGTTCTCTCCACGTTAATTCCGAGTACCCAGCCCGTAGCAGCCAACCTATACTTTTTTCCTAATATCAGCTATTTCATGTTTCGTGTTTTTCATCTCATTCTGTTCGCGAGAATCTGAAAAGAATTTTTTTTTGAGAAAGTCGTAATGAAACGAAAGTTTAAAGACCAGAACATCCTACCATCGGGTTTTACTTCGGCTCCCCTCTCCTTCGCAAATGTAGATGAGGGTGAATGAAAGGGACTTCCGAGATTTTGGAGAAAGAGTAACCAATCCACAAAATTTGAAGAAAAAAAATCTAAAGACCGCATAATAATTATTATCGCGTTACGAAAGAGTCCATTGTTTTCAAATATATGACCTTATATTGTACCTGTCGATACTCTGAAATTAAAGCCTCTTCCGCCTCCCCTGATGCCATAATTTTCCAGATTCTAACCACCTTTTTACTTTCATAGCATTTGTCGTTAGATACCTATGCTGCAGTTTTTTCACCTGGGTTCCAGAATTCATTTTAATAGTTATTTTCCCTCCCCCCAAACCATTCAGGCTCCACGAAGGAAAGGCTAATTCCGTTTACTCTAGTTTTCCTCAAGTTTCGAATTCTGTACAAGATTCTAAAGTCAATTTGTTAGGCAGGATAGCCAACCTAGCTCTGAGTCGCTGATTTTGAATATCTCCGTAGATTTTTATCCGACCCCTTTCAGAGCACTGTCGTGATACGAATTCAGCTTCTCCAGCGAGAATTTGCACGAAGTATCGAAATAGGGGTGGTTTAGTGTCACTGATTTCGAATATCGCTTCCGATTTTTAATCTGGACCAAATTTAAGCTCCCTTACTTTTTCAGTTGAACCTATTAACCCGGCAGGCTTTCGCAGAGATTTTTCTACGGTGGACCATATCCTAACTGTCAACCAAATCATTGAAAAATCAAAGGAGTATAATTTTGAGGTAAATTTTGTCTTCGTCGATTTCATTAAAGCTTTCGATTCGGTCTCACACTTTGGCGCATAGAAAGCATTAGCGTTTCAGGGCGTCCCAATTCAAGTTATCGAAGTGTTACACTATTTGTATAATGAATCAGAAACTTGCATCAGACTGGATAAAAGAGGTGGATTCTTTCCAATAATGAGGGGAGTCAAGCAAGGTGACCCCCTCTCCCCTAATATATTCACCTGTATATTAGAAGAGATATTTCGTAACCTAGAATGGGAGGGTAGCGGTTTGAAGATAAATGGTCAGTGGTTACACAATCTTCGCTTTGCAGACGATATAATCCTGATAGGAAAAAACTTAGCTGAACTATCATCAATAGTAAACGAACTAAAAACCGAGTGTGCTGAAGTAGGACTCGCTATGAATTTGGCTAAGACAAAACTACTAACTAAAGATAAGAAGATTGTGGAATTACGGGTGGATAACGTATCTATTGAAAGGGTCGACAGCTACAATTATCTGGGTCAGACCATCTCCTTTGAAAACCGTGACGCCAAAGAGTTGGAGATAAGAACCGCGAAAGCCTGGAAAGCCTTTTGGTCGCGTAAAATTATTTTAAAAGGACCAACCAATTTGAAAACAAAAACCCGTATACTGGAGAGTTGTGTATTTCCGGTGCTGTCGTATGGAGCCCAAAGTTGGGCCTTGTCGAAAATTCATCATTTTCGACTCGACATAGTCGAAATTTATGATAATAATAATAGTAATAATAATAATTTAATACAACTCTAATATGATTCAACTGTATTAATTAATTGTAATTAATCAACTGTGATTAATTAACCTTTCAACACTCTGCTACCATGTGAAATAATTCGTAGAAGCAGAGTAACAATCATAACTAATATTTCATAATTACCAAATTATGACAATTACACTACTGAACAAAATGAAATTTTTTGTTTGCACGACACATTTAAGGAGGTGATTCTTGAGTACTTTTCAACGCTGAATACAGTGCCGTCGGCCATTTTTCTCTATCACGTCCAGTTTTTCTGATCAAAAACTATAAAAAATTCAACTAAATATGTTCAAAAAGAGGTTTAGGAACTGAATGTGGTCATACTGATTCGTGTTGTTGTGTTGTGGTCGTGTGTAGTGGTGTGTATTCCGTCTGTTTGTTTTCTGTTATTGTGGGCTGATAACACTGATAATATCAGTCAGTGGTACCGCTTATTCCAATGCAAAAACGAAATGTAAACGAATTTCAGTCGTTCAGAACTCTGAATTGTGACGTGATAGAGAAAAATGGGTCGCAGTATCGTGTTCAGCATTAAAAAGTACCTCAGAATCACCTGTCGAAATGCATTGTGCAAAATAGTTGTTCAGTAGTGTTATGATTGAATTATTTCACCTTAATTAAAGTTGTAATTAATCTCATCGTGATTAATTTCAACTACTTAATAATTAATCTACCCCTGATTAATTTTAACTTTAATTAAGGTGAAATAATTTAATCATGACTGTCATAATTTGGTAATTATGAAATATTAGTTATGATTGTTACTCTGCTTCTACGAATTATTTCACAGGCCTTAACTAAAAGTCAAACTCAAAAATTACAAAAAATGCAAAATACGATGTTAAGAAGTATATTAAAAATTCGTTTAAAAGACAAAGTTTAAAATACTAAAATTAAAGAACTAACTGGGGTGACAAATTTTGGGAATACGGTTAAAACATTAAAATTTAAATATGCAGGCCACCTAGCAAGGAATAAAACCCTTTGAATAAATAAGACTGTAGTTTTACTCTATTCGGTGGCTATAATTAGAAAGGGTGAATTCCGAGTCCACCGTTGCTTTTCTTACGCTCTTGCTACCTCATTGGTCGCACCAGGAGGAACAGGATCCAAAATATTATCCCTAAAATCGAATGCAGCGACCTCAAAAACCTATAAACCAATTTTTAAATTTTATTATCACCCCCCCCCCCCCCCGTCACGGTCAGCATTAAGTCACGCGAGAAAAAAAATCTATAAAATCGTTAATTGACATCGCACCACGCTGCACCCCATAGAGCGCGTTTTCATTTCCATCATTAAATTTTTACAACCCTTCTGCCACAGCTTCATAAGCACACGGTAGTAAAAAAAAAGTTGTGAAGTGATTGACGATATTCGCCGCTCACAATGTTCGAAAAAATTTGACTCCCCTTCCCCTTTGCATGTGTAATTTGTATTTGAATGGTCTGGAAAACTGGAAAAATTAGCCTGGAGAACCTGGAAAAGTCAGGGAAAATCATTTCCGAACAAGAGTGGGCACCCTGTTTAAGTTAGAGTTTTCGATTTCATCAGAGCCCGCTATTTTATTGTTATTATTGTTCTAGCGTTTTTTGAATTTCATCTTTTTGCACAGCCGGAAGGCTTATAAATTATTGGAAATGAAGGTTTGAACATTTTGGAGGTCAGCTTGGTATTTCGTTCGTCCTCCTCCTTGGGTTTTGCATATAGTTTCGAGTAGAATTTTGTTGCTTCTTTGCTTATTTGTTTTCTGCCGAAAATCTTGCCTTTATTGGATGTCCAGTTGACAAAAAGAAAGAGATGCTGTCCTTGTGATAAGATTTTCTTGACTTTTTTGGTGGACCAAGTCTCCTTTGTTGTTTCTTTAGCTCGTTCAAGATCATACTTTTGAACATCTTTCCTTATCTCTTTCTTTATGAGCTTATTGATTTCCACAAGCTCTATTTCTTCTATCATACTTTTATTAGATTTTAGTCTCAACTGTGACCTGCTCTCAATAAGGTTACAGTCAGTCCTTTTGGGACTCTTGCGCACGCCAAATTTATTCAAGACTTCATCTCGAGATGATACCACCCTCCGGCTACTGATGAGGTACTCGAAAGGATAGTTTCGGGGCCGGGGGTGTGGTATCGTAGGGGCCACTTTGGCTTACGTGCATCGTCATACGTACCACCACACCACCCTATCATATTTGTCTTGAACACCTTCCAAATTGATAACACATCAATATGCATGTAAATAAATAAATTGGACTAATATCCAAGTTCAGTGTCACGCTGAACTACTATAATGAATTTTTAACAGGGTTGCCACTTTCTGGAAAACCGGGAAAAGTCAGGGAATTTTCATTTAGGTCAGGGAAATTTTCTGAAAATAACAAACGAGTTCGTATTTTATCAGAGTAAACTTTTTTTATCATAACATAAGAATAATGATAATCTATTCGCAAATGAAATAGTCTATAATATTGAAAAATATTACATAAATTACATCTGTACCTTCTTCTTCTCGATAGCGATTTTTTAAAAATCTGTATTGTAAAAAATTTCTGTGACTCTCCTCCCTCTGGGCTTTCTCGGAATCCTGTAAAAAAGTCAGGGAAAATTGGAAATGTTGGCCTGGAAAACCGGGAAAAGTCAGGGAAAACCAATCCTGAAAAAAAGTGGCAACCCTGTTTAAACTTTAGTGTTTTGGCACAGTCTCATGATATATCAAAAGTAGGCATTCCTTTCTGAATTTCAAGTTAAATAAAATTATCCATTTACTTTTTCGAGGTAGATCGTGTTCATGATGTTCGTAGTACGTAGGGTTTATCGTACTCTTCAGGAACTATACTCCGGCGACATCTTGTACAATGTTAGACCGTTGGACACCCTACATGTCCGTCTGCCTATTCGTCCTCTTGACTTTTCTGCTGCTTACCTGCCTGTTTGTTTCGCTAGCTAGCTGTTTCTTTAGTTAGCCAGATATGGGGAATAGATCAGGGCTTCCAATTTGCTTTCACCCTCCGGTTTGGAAACAGACCCTACTGTTCTACGATTAGCGCTCTTGTTAAAACTTGGAATACCTGTAGACGGTTGTTATTCTGTATTTGTCCTACGTATAACAAATTGTCGCTAGCGACATTGAAACAGAATGTTCTGAACTGTATCTGTTTATTTGTTACGCAACGTGCGCTTTGTTGATTTCAATTGGGGTTTAAACTTAGGAGTTTCAAGTGTTGGCAGCCCTGCGATATGTGTGAGTGATCACGTATGATTTACCGTAAGCGTGTAGCAAACTTCAACTATCATTAAGTCGATTAGAAATTCACTTTCAAAGAAAATTTGTCCTAAATTCAACTGCATCATCACCAAAATATTAAATTATAATCAGTTCTATTGGCAGAATAATTTTTACTCGATTTTTTACCCTATTGAAGATAGCAGTGTTTCTATTCGCGTTTGGACGCTAAAGAGTCGCTCTCTAGCGGTCTAATGAAATGCGACGCGCTGATTGGTGTATTTGGATAAAAATATGATCAGTGACAAAAATGTTCTGCAAAAAAACTGAAGTTGGGCTCATCTGAAAAGAAATGATAAGAACTAACACTTAACTTCTCTTCAGTTTTCCACAAAAAACAATATTGAAGCTGCTAAAGCTCATTTTACGTGTACATGTTTTTGTGGTAAACATACCCTGATCATCTTTTCGTCCACGACACTAGCGCATCTACAGGAGTGAATTTGAAATTCACACATAATCACTCACTCATTTTTCACCCGCTAACACCCGCGCAGGTAATTTTGCAGCGCACTCTAGTGCAGGTTTAAATCCCAATTAGAGGGCCTTTTGACTTGTGCTTCGTGGGGGAATTACTAATTAGCCTCGGGAAAAATAGTAATCTGAGTAACTCTAGATTTTCTTTCTGACCTTCCTCAGCCTCGTTTATTAACACCCCTCCTCCTTTGCGAAGACCTTCTACCTTAAAGCAGGAGCCATAAAGCCGACCTCAGATTTGGCTCCGGGGAGAAACTCGAAAATGACTTGGCGGCTGTAGGGAAATTAATGATTCCAAGCTTCAGTTCTAATCAGACGTCGGTTATCATGAATGCACTGTATTGCGATAATGAAAACGAATTTATCAACTTGTATGGACCGACGGGGTGATAAAAGGCATACCTACTCACTTAGTCGGTCTCTGGTTTTTCAAAATTGTCGATTCATGTTGTATCATCGACGTGTGGGAAATTTGGTTCTGCGCTTTTGTTGACAAAATCTTTAAGGGTGATTCTCCGAAAAATGGACAATTCAACGTGGACAAAAACCAAAAAAAAATGAGGTTCACTTTTCAATTTTTTTTCTCGTTAAAATCGATACTAGGGGTATTGAGAAATCATATTCCGGTACCGGCCGGGCTTAAATTTGATTTTGGAGGGTTGTAAAAAAAATTGTTGTCCACGTTGAAAGACAAATTTTTCAAGTTTACATAGTGTGATAAGATGAGGCTGTACGATCACACAGCGGCACCGTGGGTTACAATCTCACAGATCACGGTTTTATGAAGTACCAAAAATTCATCTAGGAAAGTAGTCTCTGCTCGAAGAAGATTTAAAGGCTGTTTCTACAGACTGCTTCTAAGTGTCGAAAGATTCACGCCCTTCAGCGTGGATACAAGAAATACGTGAGTAGCCACGTTCAATAATATTTTATGTCCACGTTTAAGGACAAAATCGCCTTTTCCCTTTTCCCATTGGGTAAATATGCGGAAAATATTTGATACATGTTGCTAAATGTAATGTGGCCAACATTAGTTATATTATTACGTTTTTACAAATTCGGAGCTGTAAATTCAATATGGCTGTTGATGTCCACGATGAAGGACACTTTTTTTTTTAGAAACCAGGATCTCAGCAATAAATGAGTATTTTAGCATACAAATTATCATTATTTCACAGAAGTTCTTACACAGCCTTCTAGAGGAAGTTATATGAACATTTGAGAGAAGTTTATGCTTATAATGGAACCCTACAGAGAGGTTTGAAAATTATCCACGTTGAAGGACATATCTCTTCCTAGACACAACTTTGAGGTATTCTAAAGGTTACTTAACTTGGTTAGAAAAAGATTGTAAGACCTATGCCGTGTTGCCTCAACTTACCTCTTCAACAATGGGAAACAGTAGTTCCTGAAAATGATGTATTAAACCCTTCCAGCAAGCAAAAAAAAAAAACGGAACTAGGCCAGGTTGACACCCACGCTGATGGACATTTCAGGTGCATTTTCGATTTTCTAATGATGTTCTGCTGAACTATGGAGAGCTTTTACCACTGTCTCCATCAGAAGAGTTCATTTCCTCAATTTTGATATATTGCGCATAGCATTCTGATAATAAGTGGCAGAGTTACAGCCTGTTTACATGAATTGTCCATTTTTCGGAGAATTACCCCTAAACATTTGAGTGCGATTGCACAAACTAATGAAGTGTCGCATCATTTTAGGGTGGCTGGACATCCGCTGGCACAAAATGAACGTTGCTTACACATGTTTCTGCACGAACCCATCATAGATAAAAATTACGTGCCTGGAAAAATTCGAAGTACTTCTTAAGACTATCGTGGAATCATTTAGAATAATTCTCTTAACCATTGAAACAATTTTATACGCGTATATTTTCAAAACATTTTCTTGTACAGGTCCCGTTTTTAAGCGTTAAATTTTATTATTTATATATTTTTTTAATTATCTATATTTTTCTTTTGAATGTTATTACTATACCTAGTTGTGTTTTCCTTCGTTTCAATTATATTTTGTTACTGATGATCGAAGCATAATATGATAATTGAACGGTTCGTATCAGGCAGACTCGTTTGAAACGACGTGAGCCACGACCTTGCGTAAATGGTTTACGCCTATAATTTATTCTTACGCACGTTGTATTCGTAAAATTTTGTAGAAATTCTTGGAAGAAAAGATTTGAAGGAGGAAAAATTTATGTTTATGTATTGTTCTTTTTTTCTTTTCTTTTTCTATATAAGTAATCGTCATTCCTATGTTAATTTATTGTTTACGAATCTTTTATATAGTATGTTGGTGTCTAGAATGTATATCAAAATAACGGATTACCAGCTTTTGGAAAAACAAAAGCGCAACATTCATTTATTTGCAATACATTATACCTTATGTTACGGTTAATGCGCTTACTTCTTGTACGAACGAACTATGTGGAGAAATTAATAATTCAAAAACCTTTCCACAGTCGCCCGAGCTGGAAACTCAGTGCTCGCCTTTAGTAACTAATTAATACTGCCGACTTGATGATGAGTGTGTAATAAAGTGATGTACGAGTTTTCTTATAATTCTAGTGTGGGAAAGTTGGACTTCAGCAAAATCAGTTTGGGCCACCATTGTTCAATTGTCTACAAATATACCAAAATTGATTGGGTGGTAGAGTTACAGTGAAGTATGCACATCAGCCGTGAACTATAAACGCATTATAAATGCGGAGTTAACTTTAATCATATTATTTGTTCGCGTACCATCTTTTAGTATATTAGTCCTAAGATATTATACGTCTAATTTGATATTTTTGTTGTAAAATTTATTAAGTGATACGAATCGTGCGATATGCCGAATAATACGGTGGCTGTTGTTTAATCATCTGATCACGCCTCAGTTAATTATTTATATAATTGGCTTCGATAAGCGATTACTGAGTACTGAAACATGGCGATAGTGTGTGGGCTGACAGGAAGAAAGGGACCTCAGCGCAAAAATGTAAATTTTACAGGAGAGCAAATAAACAAAATTGATAACGTTTTCACGTTACGAAGACACTCAACTTTGAAGACTTACAGCCGTTTGGGAACATTTTTTAGAATTGTTTCGACAGCACCAGGCGAAAGAGCGGCCAAAAATTAGTCAAAAACAGTTATCACAAAAATGTTTTTTTTTGCCCTGAGGTCCCTTTCTTCCTGTCAGCCCACGTATATTCGTTTCCAGTCTCTGGCATCGTTTTATCCGATATCACGATTATTACGAGATAATAATTTGAAACATCACATTTTTTTCATTCTAAGGATATTCGGTGAGAATAATGTACATAATGTGTACTTCGGCGTCACGTTTATTTAAAATTACGCGTTCACATGTTTCCATTAAATAATGTCCGATTTATCAGGCCAATAATATTTTTACAAAACAAATACGTTCCTGTTTTTATTAGGCACTTCGTAATTGAAGAAACTTGACTGTGATTTTGGAATGGTATCTCGCTACATATCATTGATTAACCAAAAGTGCCTACGTTGGTAGCCCTGCTTCTACAACTGGGAGATAATTTTAACTCGTTCATATAAAAAACGTGTAAAAGGAGTGATCTCTGAACGCCTTTGGCGTGTTATAAAATCGTTTTTGAAAGAAAGTTGGTCGAAATAATTTCAGCAATAGCATTGAGCCATCAGGATAAAAAAAATTACCTTCATGGACATTTTTTAAATGAAATTACGTGAAATTGAAAATCGCGATTCTTGATGTAGAAGAATAGGGACGTTGAAATAATCCCCTAGACGTTTCCAATGTGTTGAGCGTTACTTAGTTTGTGTTAGTGTGTTACACTAGCGCTACCAAGGCAAAGTTAACTTCCCAATGTGGGGCTGTGCTCCATATGATATTAGGAAACTCATGTACATATTATATCAATTTGAATAAGAAATAAAATTGAAAACATCAATTCCCTGGATGGGCAACGGGTCAAAGTGAATGCTTTCAATGCTCTATAAAAGAACGATTTTGTAACGTTGGTGAGAATTACACTACACAACAGCATGAAAAACAATGGGATGCGATTATATGATTTTATCTATTATTTTGAATGTTGAATACGATGGCGTTAACCATTTTTCTCGAGAACATTTCGTTTTCCATACCTATTCAAAATTAAAATGTTATCAAAATTTTCTCGTTTTATTCCTTTTTGTCGTCCACGAATAACTACACTGATACTGATGTTTAATCAGTGGTATCATCTTGATGATACTAAAATTCGCATGTAAGATAGGAGATGAGAGAAAAAAATGAACTATAATCCAAAAATTAACATCGGCATTAAATTCCTCGTTGAAAATACTTATAGAATCATAATAGGTATGTTCTCATGTCATTGTTTTTTTTACAAAATCTCAAATTGTTGTGTAGTTTTAGATTTAATGCATGAATTCGATGTAGGCCCAATCGGGTTAGTTCCAGATTAGGGGATCCGGTATCTCGGGACCAATTTGGCGTGCTTGCACCGCCATACGCCCCACTATCATCGATGGGGTGAATTTCATATGATGTTTACTCTCAAAAATGCTTGAGAAACACTCATTTGCAAACGAAAATTGTTCAGGTTTCCGGACAATTTCCGTGAAACATATTTTATTTTGAATGGTCATTATCTTCTAAATCCACTTATTGCAGGATTGTTCCTTTTTGTTGAAATTGTTTTGGGTAGGTAATATGAATCCACGTAGCTCTTTCAATTTGCAGATGTACAATGTCTGAAGTGTATATAGTACCAATCGTGAGTAGTGCCCAGGGAGATGTTTGTCTATCTATCCTACATTTTTACGTAAAGAAATGTAGACAATGTGTATTGAAAGTAGACAAATGTAAACAAATAATGTAGACAAATATAAACAATTCCGAGAATGATGAAAAAAATCCTTCGACTATTAAATCATGGACTGATATTAATTGTATTTTTATTTTAATTTGTACTAAAACATTTAAAACTATTAGGTAATTTTATTTTCTTGACTTTTGTTTAAATTTGTCTACACTTTACATTTTATATAGGTACACTACTGGTCTACATATAGACAAATGTATATTTTGTCTATGCCGATTTGTTTACACTAACGTCCTTGGTAGTGCCCCCGGCCCCACCCGAGAAATTGTTTCTGAATACGATTTCCTCGGTAAGAGATATGTGTCAGAACGGTGAAGTGGATATTGGGTAAGTATCAGTTATGCATTACCCAACTCACTTAACACCCAATTTCAGCAGCGATCCACGTTCTTTTTTTCCTGCTTACCGGAAAATAATGTTAAGAGAATATCATCAAACTTATCTACCCCCTTCCCCCTAGGAGAAGAACAGATCGCCACTATGTCTCAAATCCAATTTCAATGCTTCGTAGTTCTGGAAACATGGTTGAAGCTTCACACTATATTCGGCGAAAAATAAAATAGCTGCTTCAATTGACAGGCAATAAGTAGTTTAAGTTAAACATTGTACTCATCAAGGGCAGAAATAGGCCGAGCCCCGCCTGGAAATCGGTTCGGTGTAAATTGTACGCAGGTAAATTGTACTTAGGAAATTGTACGCAAGCGGAAATTGTACGTAGGAAAATTGTACGCAGGAAAATTCTTCGCAGAGAAATTTGTACACATAGGTTGTACGTACGAAAATACAGTAATTTATGATAGGTACAAACCAGAAAAAATACAATAGATACACGAAAGTAAATGAATAAGTTTGTAAGTTGGAATGATCTCGTTTAGAAATGGGTGATAACAGGCTCTTAGCGGATGTAAAGTACGAGCAGGTCATCGCTGGGGAGCCTCTCACTAAGAAAAAAAAAAAAATTATCGTGATTGCGCTGCAAGGCTTAAAGCACTCGTTGGCCGGTACCACCTTCGAAATGACAACGAGGACGAGGAAGACCATATGCTACGCTACTTACACAGCATCGCGCATAATATTGCCTACTAAAGTTTATGTTTTATTTCCTTTATTTTGGAGCGTACAATAATTATACATGCTTACAATTTTTCTACGTACAATTTACCTGCGTACAAATTTTCAGCGTACAATTTTCGCTTGCGTACAATTTACTTGCGTACAATTTCCTGCGTAGAGTTTACCTGCGTACAATTGACTGGACACCCTGGAAATCATGGGACCAGCGTCAAATTTGCGCCAGGTTAGCGCTAGCGCCTTCCCATTTGAAATGCATGCAAGTGCAGTTGCTGGAATTTTAGGCCATTCGGTGCCAGCACAAACTCGGCCCGACTGTAGCGCCTGGTGCAAATTGATCGCCAATTTTCGACTGGTGCTTGATTTGCGTGCTAAACTCGAGAGCAAATTTGGCGTGTACTTGGCGCTGATGTCAGAATTTGAGCTGGCACCACAATTGCTTGACGGGGTAAGAAAAAATGATTAAAAATCGTGCGTAAAAATATAGGGGAGAGGAGGGCTCTTTGCAACAGGGGCACATTGCAACAGCCTCCAGCCAGGAAGACACAAACGCGACTGCTGTTGAGTGACATCACGTTATTACTTACTCAGGGCGGTATGCAAGAAATTTCCTTAATCTATTTTTTACCTTAAGGTACCTCCCGAGGTACCTTAAGGAGAAAATTCTAGGATGTAATTGGCTCACATGTACCTTAAAAAATTCCTTTCCACATTTCGACCTTAAGGAAATTTCTTGCATACCGCCCTCATCAGACTACCCAGCGATTTCTGGTAGCGTTTTGTTTTGGTGTGTGCGAACGTTATCGTGCGGGGAGAAAAAGAAAGCAGTTTTTTGTTGAGCGTGAATCGTTGTGTAGATGGCCATAAAGAGAAGATTTCCGTAAAGTAAGTACGTAAGTTGATAGCTATTACATACACTAAGAATGAAAACAAACTTGAGTTGGAAAAGAAGATGTATCTACTTACCGAGAAATTTAGCTTCGAGTAAAAATTAAGCCCATGGGGTAAGTTGCAACACATATGAGGTGAAAGGATGACACTGAACAAAATACCAATTCTATCTGGAGTACTTACTCCTTTTTTGGATTTGAGTTGCCACACGTGTTGTTTAGTGTCAATATTACAGTATTTATTCGTTACCTTTTTGAAAGTTGAGCGATTTAGACCTTTAATAACCTTTGAAAAGTGTTGCAACCTACCCCACAGATAGAACTCTGGCTTATCTATCACGAATGTACATTAATTAAAATGCATCATAAATGAAACTATTCAATAGTTCGACATATATACCTACCTACTTTTTGACCTTGTTGTAGTGATTTTCATTGATTAATTCTCACGTGACAATGTACTCCATGCATTGTTGCATGAATGTACCTACGTTAATTAAAATGCATCATAAATGAAACTAATCAACAGTTCGACATATAAAAGTTACCTACCTGCTTTTTGAACTTGTTGTAGTGATTTTCACTGATTAATTCTCACGTTACAATGTACCCCATACTTTTTTTTTCGGGGTAACTTGCAACACAATTTTGGGAAAATAATCAAAAATTTGAATGAATGTGAAATACAGAATGAAGTAGGTCAACTTACAGGGAAGAACAAGGGCTACTTCTCGGCATACTTTCCAATTTTCTACAATGAATGGTCAATTTTTTATGGCAGTTAAAAAAAATGTTGCAGTGTGTCCCCTCTCCCCTATCTACATTACAATAAAATTGCACCGCTAGATGAAGCCTGGACTAAGATAAGAAATAATATTTTCGTAGGTATCTTTTATGAAAATAAGTTCGGAACTTCATCATTTTTGAAGAACAAATAGAGGGGTATCCCTTCTCGTCTGAACGTGGATGTCCTTGATCATTTACAAGATCATGAAGATCTGCGCGCCGAGTCATCAGAAAAGTGATCTTTAAAATCATCAAGAAATCATTCCACATGAACAAGCGCTCGAAATCAATTTTAAACGAAGTAGGTTCCACTACCGAAGCACTGATATTGGTGATGATCTGAGATTGTGTATAGATGATCTTATTCATCGCTGGTCTGCAGAAATATCTCAAGAACTTCAAACTTCTTCGGTATTTCGATTGAAGCATAAAATTCTATGTTTCAGGCATGCACTAGAATTGTGTAGCATATTATTAATCCATCTTGGTTATTCATTCTGAAAATTTTCTATCAAATACTGTAATTTGCAAATCGCAAAATTTAAGAAAATTCAAATGTTGTTCCATTAGTTGATTTTTACCCGATTTCAAGGTATCCGGAACGTAAAATTTAAAACTTCAATCGAAATTTTGAAAACGTTGGAAGTTTTTCAGACACGATTCTTGAACCGACTTTCTGCAATTAAAATGGCGGATTAATTGTGCTCACGTGGAGCTATAGAGCCCGACAGGAAATGGGGAAAACAGCACTGTTTCACATCATTCTGCTAATTTTAGTTTCTCAAGGTCGACAAAGCGCCCCATATTTTTCAACCACTTTCCATCAAGGATACGTGTTTTTCATGTTCCTCCGTCTTTCAGCCAGTTCGCGAGGGCATGACAATTCGAAAAAAGATGTCGGGATCGCTTCGTGGAAAAATTTTTTCTCTACTTCTACTGGTGTCTGTCTGTTAATTTGTCTCACGAAGGGCACACCTAAAGAATACATTTATCTACATAAGTTTTCAATGTCTGGGAGTATCAAAGGCCTTTTTAGTTCTGGCTAAATTGAAATTACAAATATCGAATTTCATTGATCATATTACTGCAAATAACAAAACAAAAAAAAAACAAAACATGTACTTCACGAACAATCGACAATTTTCTTCGTATACATTGTTCGAAACATCATCAACAACGACAAACCATTCTGGAATCCAATAAAATTACTCTTCTTTTTTCCCCATCAATATCATCATCCGATGAACATAAATAACACGAAATACTGCGAGAATCGGTACCAGGAGTGTGTATGAAACACTAACACGTAAATCGCGAACCCAGCCATCCGATGGATCTCCTCTGTTGTACACGACTCGTTACATGGAGACGTACACGGAGTACGTACATGCAAATTGAATATACGCGCAGAAAGAAACGAACATCCAGTCCAATATTTCAAGAAGCTATCATTCTCGTCTGCACGGCGTCTTCCAGCGTGTATAACGTGTCACATAAATTGTAATTCTTGATGCACTTGTAGAGCGAATAATACGTACACAAAAGCATCATACATGAAGCAAACACATGATTCCACTGGGTTGAGAATAGCAAGAATACGAATTGCAGACACACTACGCAAATTTCCAGACCCAACCACCAGTAAATCAGAGATCCAGGTTTGGCGAAACAGCACTGAAAATGTTCAAGATTGTACATTAATCACAAGAAAATGAAAGTTTTGCCATTGGAACCGACAACTACGCATACAATACTCACGTAGAAGTATTCATGAACTTTGTTTCCCGGTTCTGCCGAATTGGTCAGACTTTCGGCTCTGTACATGAGACCATTATGCTTCACAACTATACCTTTGTACCAAAAGGTACTATCGACCCAACTAGAAAAATTTACGAAAATGTTATAATAATTCAAGTTTAGAGTGTTTCAACATGATTATAGAAGACCCCATCACAGGATGGCCTGTGCAGAATACATGAGCATACTGCCTGTATCAACAATTGAAGGAGCTATAGTTGCGTACTGGCGGTGCGTGATATGGTGCGGTACCAGAACACCAGAAGGTTAATTGGGAAACTCGAAAGCACAGTGAAGTGTTAAGAATTGAAAATTATGATGTGTTTTCTACTTGAAAAATACGAATCTGTCCACATGATCCACTTTTATACCGCAAGTAAGAACCAACAGTCTACCATGCGGCGTCGTCAGCAATTTTTTTGTGGTATGAAGAGACACATAAACCTGAAATTATACTTCACGCAGTTTTTGAAGCTCACAATAAAATCAGGAAACACGATTTTAATCCCATGAGTTCGCTTCAACTTGTGTCCAAATTTTTAGATGCCTAAGCAAAAGCTATCCGCTGATGAAGTCTTATCCAATTACATTGAAACACACTGTAGGTATTCAAACAAGCACAAAAATTGACAATCTGAAATTGAACTAACGCATAACACGGTGCAAACTTTCCATTAACCTGAGACCATTTTCCGAGGTGTAATGCAGCCCGATGACAAGCGTCGTAGTAACTAAAAAAAAACAGACAGTAAGATCGACTTATTAATTCATTCTTAAAGGAATAGACGGCGCGTTTACGCTCCAGTACTTACTTGAAAGGGAAGTAACGTGTCAAATAGATGCAAATACATGTGAACCAGACCAAAATAATGTAATACGACACCCAGTTATCTTCGAAATACAAAAATCCCTGGAACAGAAACCATGATTATAAATAATCAGATTTTAATCCAGCGCCACGACGGTCAAGTGTTTCGATGATTCGATTACCCAATACCCATATCGAAAACTGACACACTTGATTTCGGCTGCTGGTGGGATGTAATTTGCAGTATAAAAAGTAAAAGATCTTTGAGGATATCACAACCTAATTATACCTGAGAGTAACATGCCGGAATATAAACGCAGTAATATGCGTTACTGAAAGAGTTGAACAACAGACACTTCATTCTAGCATTAAAATCAACACGCAAGAAATCCACTTCGTCTCTGCTTCTCTGGGAGGAAGTGGCGCAGCGATGCATCAATATACCTAAAATAATAGAAAGATATTTATAAATCAATAAAGGATCAAAATATTTTATCAGTCCAACCGGTTCTATTCGTAGCTTGACTGATACTCGCCTTTAATAAATCCGGCCGACGGAAGCGATATCAGACTTAAATCAAAAAAATCTCGAATATTGCGATTGTACATGTAGGTATATAGAATCCACCTGCAAACGGAGTAATGTTTTCATTGTTATCGTTCCGACCTAACAGCTGTAGTGAAAAAAGATTAATAAATTTCTGAAATGAAACTTACGGCAAATACATTATCAACAGCATAATGAAACCATAAATCCACCAAAAATAAATGCCGCAGTAAATTCCATAAGCCAAGATTAAGATACCCAAAGCCATCCTGAGGATTGTACACAATTTTCAAGCATTAACTTCGATCACCAAATTTGATTTTAAAAATACTATCGAAAATGAAGTAAGCGATACCAACCGTATACAAGGACTCAGATTTCTATTATTTTCGAATCTGTTGACCAACTTCATCACGTATTTTCTCAGAATGCTGAATACAAACGGCCGCACAGTCATAACCACGATGAACTGAACCACAAACCAGTCTATTAAATGTAAATTCTGAAACCAAACATATCGAAGTTAACGAAGCAGGGGTGTTTAAGATACCCTTCCAAACGTGGAGAAAATTTTGTCTTCTTCACAAATCTATGCTTGCTATTCAACACTTGCATCATGTGTCGCACAAATATACATTATGTATCCTAGCAAAATCTAATAAAACGCAAGAAGTATCAAATACCACTCCATAATGAGGATATGAATGAGGTAACCACCAAGCACTTTGGTATATGTTGAAATATTGAACAAATCCGCAAGCGAGGCTGAACGTCGCTACGAAGATTTCTGTCAGAATATAACCTTCCGTAGACGAAACTGGAACGGGTATATGGACAGGAACGATATCGCACAATCCCTCGTTTATGCAAGTGGCACAAACTTTCCTACAAACAAAATCTGATCCTTTGAAAGCTGCAGGGACAGTACGCTGACTAGCTAGTAAGACAAAATTAACGAACGGTTTCAGGAAACGTGAGAGTAAAGAAGCTTACCGTAACTTTTGTGATTCTTCTGTTAAAGCGGTATTGATACTCGGAGCTGGAACTCTGGTAGGATGAACACTGGCACGAGAGAAGTGCCGTTTTCCGGGAGGCATGCTGCGCTCTTTTAATTGCTATTATTTATTGCTTTACAATACCAGACTTGGATACTAACACTATAAAAACTGAGGCATATTTACGAACAATTATTCGGCGGATAGTAATAGTACAGAAACTTCACGTATTTATCTTTGAGGTAGTGAATTGTGATGATATCTGATATCCGCTATCCGGTCGCCCCACGGTCGCCCCTCGCGCCTCGCCGGGTCAGTAGCCGCGAGCCTCGAGGCTCATAATCTTTACGTGATAGGTATGTGTTGCTCAATTGGCAGCACTGAAAAGGGAAAAGGAAGAACGAAAACAAAGGTGACGTCATTACTAGGGCTGATCCCTCGTTCATAATGTCCTGGGAAAAGGACCTACAGTTAGATGAGTTTTATATCCTATTTTCAGGATGCAGAAAATGTGAAAGAAGAAAAAATAAGCAAACCTTTTGACATAGACCTTGGAGAGATGCCTTGAAGGATAAAAAGAACAAGTCTTATCACTGGATTGGACTACGATGTGATATCGATGCACCGATTATTTTGGTTTAAGCGTTTAAGGTTTGCGGTGTCCAGCATAGGTTTCCAATTTTCCAGTAATTTGGATTTCTAGTTCTTTGTGTGAGGGATGAAGTAATTAAGTAAAATAATAAAAGTGTACATATTCCGACGGTCATGAATAGTTTATTTGCTCGAATCACTAATCGAACACTTTGTGAGTCCTCGTATACGAAATCGATCGACCAGTTACTACGTTCACCATTATTTCGTACTTCGAGTGCAGGAGCTCATCGTAGTGTCGCTGAGAATTGGCAACCAGGAGTTGGACCTGATGACGATGATATATTTCCAACAAAGAAGGAATTACGCGCAATGCCCAATGTGTTGAAGCAAGAATTCAAGAAGTGGATCGCAGAAAATAAAGAACTTGCGAAAGTTGATCCTGTGCATGATTATAGAATAGGTATGTTCGTCTCAACCGTTCGAAATACATGCTGTATGCGAAGTCGTCTCAGTATCCTAAATCCGGGGCCGGTATTCCACTAACAAAGTACGACGAGGTACGCGCGCACTCCCATAAGAGCGGTCGTACCTCGCGCACTTTTGTTAGTCGAATACCAGCCCAGAACTTTGACTAAATTAATCACACCCGCTGTTTCACCTAATGGACTAATCTACAAAAAGATACACATTCCGTTTGTCAAGTAGTCGCCCTAACAAAACCTCTGTTTTATGGCAGCTATGTTGTCATTGTGAAAGTATCACGTTATTAAATTTGAAGAAATGAGTTCTTTTGAGTTTGATTTGTCAGTAGTAGATATCTTGTGCAATGCCAGCCTCATTACTTGTAAGCATCTTGGACCTTATATCTTTGAATTCGGAATTAGTCGCCACAGCACGGCATCATTTGAATTCCAAAAATCTAAACGAATGTCCTTGACGTGTTCAAATTGACAGTCATAACTTTCTAATCAAAACGCCCAGTCACCGATGAAACTGACTAATTTCAGTGGTTTTCAAAATATATTTTGAATTTCAAGAATTCGTTCAATCATCGACGATTTATCTCGGATGTAACGTTTTTGTACAGTGTAGGCGAGAGAAGGAAAAGCCTAGCCAACTGATTCGAATTATTAACCATGGACCGGCTCGTATACGAGTCCTACGAGATGGAACGCGAAAAAATAGTTATACCTACGTGTATTTTACATTCCATTGCTTTGTCTCATCGCAGGTGAAATTGAAAAAGTATTCACATTTTCTACGGACGAGGACCTTGCAAAGTGGTCCGTAACTTCAGATGTGGAAGCAGGGTTCGGTTATAGCAAATGCTCTCTGACAAGAAGCAGTAATGGCCATGCCTTGTTTTCGGGTAATATATCTACAGCTATCAAACAAGACGGCAAAAGTTACCGGTCTGGATTTTGTTCCATCCGATCTCCTCGAGTTTGGGTAGGTATTAATAAAATATTTAAATATCAAGTAATACTTATATTTCTCTGTCGATTTACGAGATGTGAAACGGTAAGAACATGGTGCAGGAACTCACCAAAGGGGAGTGGTTCCGGTTGAGTCCTGTACTCGCTGCTGTGCTTTTATAGTGATACTGCAAAGACTCTAAAATTCGATTTCATAACCTAAGATCCTGCGAAAGGTCGAACCTGATGACAGTGATGTCCAACTTGTGCATTTATACCTAGGTTACCTACAGTCTCTGAAGTTTGTACCAATTTCACTTGAAAGCAGCGTATTTTTGTTAAAACGTTGTACGAACTTCAAAAACTGTAACTGATCTTCCACTTACATATCAAGACCAACGATGGATGTACGTACGTTAATTAATATCACTACATTTCATTTCTGGTTTTTTAGAAATCATTTGGTCGTAAAGGAACTTACGATTGGACGCAATACACCCACTTAGTCATGAGAGTGCGAGGAGATGGACGTTCTTATGTTGTCAACTTGGCAACTGATGGCCATTTCGATCTCTTTTGGCACGATATGTATTCGTTTTTCCTATTTACAAGAGGCGGGCCATACTGGCAAATTGCAAAGGTAATAATTAAGTGTATGCATTTATTAGGAAGACTTTTATTTTAAAACTTTTCTTCAAATTGAATCCCTTATCCGCAGAAATGATTTCAAATGATGTGAAAGGAGATGAAAAAATTACAAAGAAATTTAGGTTGTTTGGGTTAACTGGATGTCTCAAATCGTCGCGAAGCAGAGTTGGAGTTGAATGGTCGAAATAAGCCTTAAACGTAGAAGGAAAATTGTAAAATGATTTGCAAAATTGGATAAATTATGATTGGGTTAGGTACCGTCTTGGGTGAATTCTTCATGTATTCAAAACTTTAATAATTCCTTCTCCCGGATGGTCGCTGCAACCATTGGAAAATTAGGAAATACGTTTTTCGTGTTGTGCGCGAAACCTCTGTGACGTTGTGGACCCCAACATGCTTCTGATCATCGTGGAAGTTCTGACGTTAGATCGTTTTAATTTGATTCGCCATTGTATTAACTTATTGTGATTCTTCAAATGTTATATCAATTTTCCACCCTATGTATACCTTTTGGATAATTCCTAGAAATGTTGACAGAATATGATACTATCGTTTTGCCCATATGATATTTCGTCCTTGCGTCCAAATTAACAGTAACTTCTTGTTCGTGCTCTTGAGAAAGGATCCGGAGCCAGAAACAATTTAACTCCGACCTCTTCGAAATCGTCGAATCGCTTCAGACTACAGATCCGTGCTCTTAAAATGTATAGTGTGAAAAGAAGAGAAGAAATATGAAAAACGTGTAATAATCGCAGAGGAAGTTTTCTGACTTCGCTGAAAATCGTGCCGCGTTGACGGCTTTCGCGGTTTTGTTTAGAGCTTGACTAAAATTGCGAACTTTCATTCCCGTCTCCTCGCCCGTGCGTCATTCTGTTTGATGGTCCCCGAGAAAAGTACGATCGATCCATTTAAGGGAAGCCGAACCCCGAGCTACTTGTAATTATCGTCCGTTTTTGATTCAATCCTATTATTATTCTTATTTTTCAGATACCATTTTCAAAATTTATCTTCGGACATAAAGGAAATATACAAGACGTACAACCACCTCTTGTACAGGATGATATTACGTGTCTTGGTTTAACGCTTCAGGACGATATCGATGGCCCCTTTCAACTAGAAATAGATTACATAGGTTTAGAAATAAGTGGGCGGCACACTGAAGAGAAGGCTTACGAATCGTATTATCACGATAACAAATTTTTCTATGTCGAGAAATGAAGAAAAGGGACTACAGAGTAGAAATGACGTTCCGAAACTGGATTCTGCTTCCGGGATATCTTTAAAACTTATCGTCGAAGATCGTTGTTTATTTATCATTTGTTTTTGTTTTATTGTAAAAGTTCTTATTGGCCAACAGTCGAGCAGCTGATGCAGAAGTTTTTCTTTACGGATTACGTTGTATTTGAATAAACGTAGGAACCCTTCGGTATGAAGATTTCGTCGTATTTGTAATAACGACGTGCGTGTCTTCATTGTATTGTTGAGTTAAGATTTAGAACCCAACCAGACCCAAGTATCTGTTAGCAGTTGAGATTTATTCAATACAAACTAACTGGCTCTATATTGAGCGATAGACGTACACCCCCCTCTCCCGGGGAATTTCAGTATTTTTGGGTCTAGAATGGATTGACTCAATTCATCGCCCCCCTGAGTAACACCCATTTGAGGCCTTGAAAAGAGTCATGCACATATGGAATTAAATCCAGAAGAGAATCCTGATTCTGAATCCGATTCTCTCCTAAGTAACTAGATCGGTGCCGAGATATTTTCCGAGCACAACTACCTATTGAAGTTGAGAAAATTTATCTCGTGTTACGATGTTATATAATTGTTTCTAATGATGGTGCGATTACAGGAACTCCTTCGATTGCATTATTCATATTTTGATGTATACCTACGATGAAACTGAATAGATGAAGTTTTAATAAATTTGTAGTGATTTCAAATAAGGCTTTTCCCTCTGAGGCGGTTGCCTACCTGTCCGCCTGACTTCTTATCAATTTTGTAGGCAGTTTAACGTTGGCTCTTATGGAGGAAACACAAAAAACGCTATTTTCTAAAAAAAAAGTATCGAGTTTCACAGGAAATAAAGAGGAACAAAGTAGAAGCCCTTTGTCATTTCTTTTCAGCTGACTCCTATTTCATATCTTCTGGTTGATTTTTTTTTTTCTCCCATAACGCTCTGTGTTAAATTTTATCAACTTTGTAGGCAAATTACGGCAAACCATAGGCAACCGCCTTAGAGGAAAAAGCCTTGTAAGATGGGCGACATTGAGTTAATTTTGGAAGAGAAAATGAAGCAAATGTGTTTGGTTATTCAAAAGTTTGATTCGTTAGTAAACAACTATTTTTCAACTGTGCACTTCCCTAATTTAGGTGATTTGATTACATTAATTACTCTACTTTGCATTTCATAAAATATTTAAGTTGACATCTAGGGCACTCGCTTATCCCCGTATCAGGTACCCACATAACTTTGGTTTGTCGTTTTCTTTTCTGTTCTGCAATTTACTTTCTTTTTTTTAATCTCAAATGCGTGATCGTAACCGAAGTAAAATAAAACGATACCCTTTAGCTGTACATCATAATTTCATTGCAGGTATAACTTTTTGTCGGGTTTCGATGTAGAACTGATTTCTAGGTTTTGTGTTTCAGAATGAGTGAAAAGTTGATAGAGTTGTGTGTAAACATAGACGGACTTCGTTGTGGCCGGCTCATATTTGTTTGCACCAATGATAATTCCTTGTCAATAAGCATTGATTATGAATTACTTCTCATTTCTTTTGTGTTTTGTGGGTTACACGGTAGTTCAGGGGTTCCCTCCCACGCAGGGGTTGCGGAGCATCGAAGCAGGCCTTCTTTGACCCTTCTTCGAGTGGAGGGATAATCAAATTTGACTATCTTTTAACCTTAAATTACAGTCCAGTAAAATGCGAAGAAGAACGATGTTTGTGATCAAAAAATATCGAAACTGCCGGATTAAGGGCCCTTTTTCATTTGTTAATTGTCGTTCTGATTTTGCTCATAGCTCTCTCGCACCCTGCTTTTCACGATTTCACGCTTCGCGTTCGTTTTCGTTCTTTCTACTGTACATCATGATAATATGTGCGTTGAGCGGAGCGATATATTTTCAGAACTTTGAGCAGAGTGACAAAATTTTGAAGCCCAGATCGGTGCACCGGAACGAAACAAGCAAAAATTCGTGTTGCTCCAAACTTCGGCGTACCGAAGAGTTCTTCTCGAGGGGAAGTGTGAAAGTCCCAACTGATTCAACTCAAAATTCCCGAGTGTCAAAGCAGTGGTATAGCCAGGATTTTCCCAAGGAGGGAGGGGGGCGAAGTAAGATTTTCATGGGAGAAAAAGTCGAAAATTAAGTGTTTGTTTTTTTAATTGACGATATTAATGGACTATTTTATGAAAAATGAAGGTAAAATTACTGCTCGAGCAAACATCTTTCGGAAAAACCTGTTTTAAAGGCGAAAAATTGCTCATTCTTGCATATTTTACATGAAATTTCGGGTGCCTGGGGGGCATTCGCCCCCCCCCCCCTGGCTACGGCACTGTGTCAAAGGGAAAAAAAAAAATTAACTTGGATTCTCCCAACTCTACCAACATTTCCAAACTTTGACTGACTGAAATGGCAAATTTTCCCAACTTTTAAGTAAAAAATGTCTTACAGGAAGAGCTCCCTCTTCCATTGGTACGTCCCTGGCTCCAGACCTCTGTTTCCACTTTCCATATCAAGCTACAAGTCATAAATGAGTGGACGCTTATAAGCAAAATGGACTCAAGCGACAAAATCTGTTTTTTGAGAACACGTGATTCAAAGTTCAAGGAGCCATGGAGCCACTACGCCACTACAGAAACCATAATCATAATATCTTAATATGACATAGCGTTTACTGATGAGCTCTTCTCAACATGAGTACACATTTTTGTATTGGTTGCCCAATTTTGAAATTCTACTTTTTACTCTCTTTCTAATGATACTAATAACTCATATTGTCAACAAATGTCGCTTAGTCTTTTTTACTTAACAAAAAATTGGACCGATTTACGGTCTAGTATTTATCAAGTTACCAGTGTTATCACTTTATCAGTTATTCATCTATTTCATTTTTCAGTTGGAAGGATTCGTCGGTGAGTAGTGATTTCAAATTTAACTTCTTTCTTTCTTCTTCTTTCACTAGTTTTTACTTATCTTCTGATTAAAAACATCGGAAGTGTAGTATCTATGGTCATTATACGCCTCTGCCACTTGGACTAGTACCTGCGGAAATCGGTACTGGAATACAACACCCGATTCAACTCTGGTAATTGTCTACCTTCTATAGTCTTATGTATTCTATCGAGTACAGTTGGCATGAAGATAGTAATGTCTCTCTACATCTGAACTGAGTATTGTATTTAATTCGATTCCAGGGATGTATTCAGTGATAAACTATTAGAATGGATGTCCTGAATAAGTTATACTGTACTGTGAGCAGTACTGTTTCGCAGCTGTCAACAGTTTTACCTGGAAATCCTGTTACTAGAGAATATGAAGCTACTAACCATATAGCCAGTGCTGGGCCAGGTAATGACACTGAGTTATGGAATTTCTCTGTTAATTAACTCATGTCTCGTGTACGTGTATAGTATTCTAAAAAAGTATATTCATTAACTCCCCAATTTAATTCGAGTGAGCTTTGTAGTCTTTTAACATATGGTTCATTTTTGGCAGGTCTGTTGTGGAAAATCTTCAGTGGCTTCAAAAAGTCTACCAATCAAGAAGCGTCAATATTCTTGTTAGAGAAACGGCAGCTCGATAAATTATCAAAAAATGATCGTGAAGCAGTGTTAGACACGCTGAGGAAAAGCATTTCACAGTTAACTCGTCTTCGACACCCGCAGGTTCTGGTTGTGCAACACACATTGGAGGAATCTAGGTTGAAGAAACTAATCCCTGTATTACGAATGGATAATAGTGACATCATGTATTTCAAATCCAACCGAAAGTTGAACTGAGCTCTTATTTTTTCCATTTTAGAGATAGCTTAGCATTTGCTACTGAACCAGTGTTCGCCAGCTTAGCAAACATCTTAGGCAAGATCGATAATGTACCGGTACCAGTTCCTCTGCAAATAGACAATTTTAATCTATTCGAAGTTGAAATTAAATACGGGTTACTTCAGGTACGTTTTAACTAGCTGAAAAAAGCGGCGTTATCAAAACTCATAAATTTTCTATTTCTCATTCCATGGTCCAATTCCAGATAGCAGAAGGATTATCATTCTTACATAATGATGTCAAACTACTACATCGTAATTTGTGTCCGCAAAATATTATTATAAATAAGGAAGGTGCGTGGAAGATATTCGGATTCGATCACAGTATGCGTTGTATTAGTGGAGCCGAAGCCAACGTAAGTGATGATTCACTGCTTAGTAAATTTCTCTACTTTTTGTATACCTTTCGTTACTTACGGTAATGCTGCTTGTACAACTGTTCAGCATTTAAAATTTCCCAATTTTTCAAAATGAGCCCAGTCATCCGTCATGATTTTATAACTTGTATTCAGTTCTATAGCGGACATTATTTTACGCATTTCCAATTGCAGGTTAGATGGCCCACAACAGAATATGTGGTAGACGTTCACCCGTTAGCACAGCCAGATTTAGATTTTATCGCTCCTGAATCTGGCTTATCAGGGACGTTACTTGCTTCCAGCGATATATTTTCTTTTGGAATGTTAATTTATACGCTGTTCAATAAATGCCAGCCCTTATACTATTCGAATTCGAATTGGACCACGTTTAACCAGAATGTTCTTAAAGTGAGTAAATTATCTGTATTCCTAGTTTCAGTTTGTAGTTTGTTGAGGTTTTAATATCATACGATATACGAATTGTGTTACAGCTGAAACGGTTGTCTAATTCTGATGTATTAGCAGTTCCACAAGATATTCGAGAAATAGTGAAGATGATGCTGAATTATACGCCAGAATTGAGACCGGAAATACACGAATTCTTGAAGGTATTGTTGAAATTTTGAATGTAAAATCGCATTTTTCATTACTTTTTTTTTTTTCAACACTTGTGTTCGGTTGCCGTTTGATTTCAGTCTGACTTTTTCGAAGATGTTGGAGTGAAGGCGTTAAGCTACTTAGATTCATTATTTCAGTGGGATAACCTGCAGAAGTCACAGTTTTACAAAGGCTTACCTACCATCATTGATAAACTTCCACATAGAGTTTCTTTATTCCGGTAATTGAAGAGCTTTCTATGCATTCCTAGATTCGAGTAACAATTTTTTATTTAAACGGAATTTCCTTCACAGAATAATACCATGTTTGGCTAAGGAATTTGTAAACCCTACAATGGTGCCATTTGTGTTACCCAGCGTGTTTGCTATTACTGAAGGCTGCACGAAAGAAGAATTTACTCAGTGTATTCTGCCCTACTTAAAACCAGTATTGAAGATGCAGGAACCTGTTCAAGTAATTAATTAACCTCCAAATAGTTTGTATACTGTCTGCATTGAGTGCCACAACACTTGATTTTCTGACGTTTTAGATTCTGCTGATATGTATGCAAAAAATGGAACTTATGTTGAAACTAACACCAGCTGATGATGTGAAGTCTGACGTGTTACCGATGCTATTCAGAGCTCTAGAATACGACTCGCAACAACTGCAAGAGCTGTGTCTATCTGTTATACCAACCTTTGCCACTCTCATTGATTATCCAGCGATGAAGAATGCCCTCATACCACGTATCAAAAAACTGTGTATCGCTACCCAGCATACATCTGTGAGTGTATTTTGTAAAACTGCTATTCAAAATGTCTGTTGATTCGATATTTAGATGATAGAATCCCCACCGAAAAAGTCAGATTTGATTCTCAGTTGAGCTATCAGAATATTTTTGAAAACGTATTTTCTTCATTAGAATATTCTAGAAACTGATAAAGGCTAAAATTAGGAAAATGATGGAGTGAGGTCGTATAAAGATGTCGCATATTGGTCAAAAAGTATAACTGAATGATTAAAAGTCCAGTTGATTTTGATGAAATTCTATTACAGGTACGGGTAAATTGTTTGGTTTGTATTGGCAAATTAATGGAGTATTTGGATAAGTGGTTAATTCTGGATGATATTTTACCTTTCCTACCGCAAATCAAGTCCAAGGAACCGGCTGTGTTGATGAGTATTGTTGGTAATTTTGGAAAAAGCCGATGGCTACACTTAATATTTTACTACTGGGGTATTGTATTGTAATAAAGAAGATAAAAGGGAAAATTATTTATTTAGATCCTCGTGTACTGTTGATTTGCAGGTATTTACAAAATAGTGTTGTCGCATAAGAAAATCACCATACCCAAGGAAGTGATGGCAAGTCAAGTGCTTCCATTTTTGATGCCTCTTAGTATTGAAAATTCGTTAACATTAAATCAGTTCAATTCTGTGATTACTGTCGTGAAGGACATGATCTTCTTGGTCGAAACTGAACACCGGGCGAAACTGGAACAGTTAAGCTCAATTCAGGAACGACAGAAGTAAGTCCTTAGTGGTTACATAAATTATGATTTTGCTCTTGCCTCGTGTATTAGTTTTCATAGCGCATCCTCAAATGAAGATGATCAGTTTTGAAATCATCCTCATAAGTAAGAAAAAGCTGCAGAAATGGCAAAGACGTGGTTTTTCCAGACTGTCTCCTCCATTTATTGTTTGTAATATACTAATATATAAAACTCCCTCTATCTGTCAGGCATTTAGATTTCGCTACCACAAACTTAACCAATGGATTAGATACCAGTTCTACTTCAAAGCGCAATGTAGATCTACAAGACTTCTTCAGTGTAAAGTCGCCCGATAAAGCTTCGCCCAAGGAAAGTAAACCCCTCAATCTGCGAGAAAAACAAAGGTAAGAATAGATAATTCTGGTGTTACTCGAATTTAGTACATGTTAACTCGTTTTATTCTCAAATGTTATTATTCTCTCCTCAGTCTAACCAGGCAAAGTGAGCTGCAACAGCGACTACAAATGGAACCTGTCATCACACCCACACCTGCGGTCTCCTCACGACCCACCAATAAACCTAAGGATCTCACCTCTTCGCTTATCGACAGTAACCTGAAGGAAATGAAATTATCGACCCCGTCCAAGAACACTCCGAATCTATCTCTGCAATCGCCTACAAATGCGAATAGCTTCCCCGCCAGCTCGTATTCGCAACCTAGCTATCCCAGTAACTCATTTGTCTCACCTCCGGTGAGCATGAATCTCAGTACAAATCGTCCATTCGCGTTAAACAACCAACCATCCGCCAACTTCACTCCAAATCCTTCCGGACTTAGTCCAGCCGCATTTTTCAACTCCGGTTTGAGCAATACCAGTCTTGGTTTGCAGCCAGTTTCCACGCAACCTAAGCAACCTGCTAAACCGTTGACTTCATCGGAGATAAACGATTTCTTGAACTGAAAATTCATGGACATTGCGAATTTGCTTGAAATCGTTTTGACGTACGAGACTGAAATTAGAAGTTCATTTTGTTGGCAACGGGCAGGATGAAAAACTTCTGCTGTGCAGATTACTTTGTTTATTCTATTTGGAGTGAAATCAAGTTTGAGGGTTGAGTAATTATTTTTATAAGTATATAACTAGTCAAGGGAATTTTAGCATTCTCTATTCCTGCTTCATGTTACTACTTCATTTTGAATCCATTTTATACGACTGAATCTTGTTCTGCGCTAGATTATTGTTAATTTATTATTGTCGTTGTGAGCCCGCGTCTGTGATCAGTGCCGTATCCAGAAATATGGCGACGAGGGGATTGACCTAACATATGGGATATTTTAAACTAAATTTATTTTCTAATGTTTTTGAGATCCGCATTTTCCTGAATTTTTAAGCGCATGGTCGTACCCAAGAGGTGTGTCAGATTCCCCCCCCCCCCCGTGTATACGGCTCTGCGTCTGATAATAGTATCTTGTTGAAATTTTCAGTTTTTATTTCTTCAACAGTCTTGATTATTCTGTTGAAGAAGTTTTAAAGAATTATCCAACGTTTCAGTATTGTTTTAACCCTTCGAAGTATTTAATTCATTTTTCACGTCGTAAGTCGTCTTTTGACATCACAGAAGTGAAAATAATCGTTACGTATGATGCCAAGTAGTCAGGTTACTTGTATACAACAAAACATATAAACCGATAAATCTGGCTGAATGTCTCCTATGTCCAGAAATTATTATTGTTTATTATAATCGTGATTTTAATAATTCTCCACCCTCCCAAATTATCTTAATATGAATGCGAAGTCATGTTCAAGCGTCTATACCTTTGTACATATAGTGTTAATAGTATTGAAGTATGTCGTATGCAGAGTACTATATTGTGAAGTAACTCAGATGCACGTGCTTCTGTTACTACCATTAACGTTTTTTTTGTTGTTGTTTTTTTTACTAATATTGACTTACGGTCAGTGGCGGATACAGGGGGGGGTCTGAACACCCCCACCCACGAAATAGAAATATCTAGATCTGTCTATAGTGGCACCTAGAGCTATTATGTTCCGTCTATTACATTTTTCATTCGGACACCATCCCCCCTTCCCCCTCCGAAATTATTTTCTGTATCCGCCCTTGTTTACGGTGAATGTCCTAGTGGTCACGATTGGACCATTTTAGGCACCTTTCTTTTCGCCGATGAATCATCGTTTTAGAACCTCATTATGGTAATATATCTTGATGATTTATGATATAAGAAATGAGAACATTTTCAAGAAGTTCAGCCCCTTCAACGTCGAATCATAGATCCGCCACTAGGACAGATGCGCCGAATATAACCAATGACTCAAATGTACCACTTTGAAAATTAATGCCGCATAAAAATCCTACAAAAAAAGCGATACATAATAGCTTAGAATAGTGTGGCTATAATCCTTAATTTTCCACTGATTAGGTATTCCCTCTTACTTACGATTTTTTGGTCGAATAGCATCTCAACGGCTACAGTCGGCGTATCTGCTTCACCAATTTGTATTGAATATTGCAATTTTTAATTTAGACAATTCTAATTAATCTGTGGAGCAGAGCGTAATATCAAGAAAGTGCAGTGGTAACTTCCAAATTGGCGAATTACTGAATTACTGCTGACTCGTCTGTTACAATATTGACTTTAATTATGTTTGAAGTTCAACTTGATCCGTTCTAATATTTTTATTACACCCAAGTAAACTATTTTATTTAAGTTATTATATAGCGAATTCTCTCGCGTCGTTGTTACCGCAAGTGATTGTATTGAATATTTTGCGAGAGTAACTTTTTCAATATTTTTAATAATTTTTACCTATCATATACGTATCTAATTTGAAACTTGATTACGTTTGACTGATGTAAACATTCCGCATTGCTTAATAAATTGTAATTTACTGCTTGTTGCTTATTAATTTGATTAGGTAGGTATCGTATTTTAGCACTTCATGTAATGTCTAGGTCTGGTTGGCCGAGTGGATAGCGCGTTGGTCTCAGAATCCGGAGATCCCGGGTTCGAACCACTGTAGCGACTCGCTAGAATGTTCGACCTAGGCCGGTTTTTCGACCAGAAGGGAAGAGGGCTAAGATAGCCCTAACAGCCTCCCCGACGTCTCTGAAGTAATGCTCGAAGGGGCGGATTCCAGGACTTGGATGGAGAGCAAATTAGAAAAAGAAGAAATGTCTAGAATTTGCAACTTTCGGAATTGAGTGTAATTCATAAATAGATATACTGCCAGCTTTGTATTTGAATTTTTCATCTATGAAATTAGAGCACTGAAGGCGCTAGAAAACAAGTTATACCTATCTGAAGTAGATTTTATTCAAGCTCAAAAGTTATATTGAAAATGCTGAAATCACGATGAATAATACTTGCAAACTTACGGGTGATACATATGCTAATGGAAGTGCATTCGCGTTATATTAGTTGCATCGATTGTTAGGCGCTCACACTACACTCATTATTAGTATTTTAGTATTCAGCTAACTACCCGTACCTACAACTTGACTCTACTTGTAATTGATAGTTGTTAATCGCACACCTAATAAATCAGCGCGCTACCTCTGCCCCTCTTCGTTAATCGTGCTTGCTAATAATTAGTATTAGTACCTAGTCCATCGTGAACACATTATTCCAGAATTACGTGAAACGTTTTTCAAATGAACCTGAAATTCATTTACAAGTTGAAATGTCACCTTTGTTCGAAGTCGTTGAATGAACACCAGTATGCTGATTTATAACCTTGTGGCAGAAACTGATACTGTCGATAAATTGAACAGTGTTCCGTCGATAATGAAGACGGCGTAATTAGAAATTTAATTAATGGCAGTTATGATGTAGACTGAACGTAGTAGTGCGGTACCACAGGTATCAATCTTATTGTTGATTGATTCTTCGTCCTATCTTTTAATCACATTTTTTCTCATGGAATCATGTAAGTATATGTATCCAATACAGTCAATTGGTACGAGTGGGACAACAGCAACCACCTCCCTCCCCATAAGCATAGCAACGATGATACAAAAGACATTTCACAAAATTAGACGCTGTGATCATCAATGAGTTCTGAATCGATATTGGATTATTGAAAACAGAAGCGGATTAGCTGTTTAAGTTACCGGGAAATGTCCCGGTGGGCCAGTCCAATTCATGAAGTTTGATGAGCCAGTACGTATACAGGAGTTCTGGGCAGCTGCTTTGGCAGGAATGGAGAGCAGAGGAAATGGATGTACAGTGAAAGAGTAATGAAAAAGAAAATTGAGCCAAAATGGTATTTTGTCGGTAGATTTTCAAAAATGCTGGACCGCGCCTATTGGGATATAAACCTGCACCAGAGTGTGCTGCAAAATCGCCTGTGCGGGTGTTGGCGGGGGAAAATGAAAAGGTGATCACGTGTAATTTCAAATAGAAAACACTGCTATCTTCAGGAGGCGAGCAAACGAGTAGAAATTACTCTACCACTGGAACTGATTATAATTCAATTTTTTAACGAGCAGTTAAAATTTAGGACAAATTTCCTTTGAAAGTGAATTTCTAATCAACTTGGACGCTGTTCAGCAAGAGGGAACCAACCAACATTTGTAAACAAAATGAGTTATTAGTATCGTTGGAAAGAGTGTAAAAAGTAGAATTTTTCAAAATTGGGCCCCTGATTCAAAAATGTGTACTCACGTTGAAAAAAGCTTATCAGTAAACGCTGTGTCATATACTTAGTTTCTAATTACATGTCTCTTGAACTTTGAATCACGTGTTCTCTGAAAGCGGATTTTGCTAGTTGGTTCCCTCTTGCTGAATAGCGTCCACATGATGGTTAAAGTTTGCAACGCGCTTATAGGGATAAATCCAGGATAAATCATAGATCTTCATGATCACACTTTCATATCACTGATAAGATGCAGTTGTGCCAACACTTGCAACTCTAATTCATATCCCAAAATGATAATAATAAATGAAATTTTTTATTTGCACAACGCATTTAAGGAGGTGATTCTTGAGTACTTTTCAACGCTGAATACAGTGCCGTCGGCCGTTTTTCTCTATCACGTCTAGTTTTTCTGATCAAAAACTATAAAAAATTCAACTAAATGAGTTCAAAAAGAGGTTTAGGAACTGAATGTGGTCATACTGATTCGTGCCGTTGTGTGTTGCGGTCGTGTGTATAGTGGTGTATAGTGGTGTGTATTCCGTCTGTTTGTTTTCTGTTACTGTGGTCTGATAACACTGATAATATCAGTCAGTGGTACCGCTTATTCCAATGCAAAAACAAAATGGAAACGAATTTCAGTCGTTTAGAACTCTGAATTGTGACGTGATAGAGAAAAATGGATCGCAGTATCGTGTTCAGCGTTAAAAAGTACCTCCCCGTTGAAGATTTTCCCACTAAAAACATGAAAATCTAGTGGCGCTGCGTACACGTATTAGAGTGGAAATGCCACTACGACCTTTTGTCTTTTCAAAGAAAACGCACGCGCATGGAATGCGAATGTCAGTGGCGCTACGCCCACGACGTATCTTTACTACCACTCTTGCATCTAACCCCGTTTTGTATACAGAGCTCATCAATGTAGTAGTGGAAGTGGTTTTCCGAATGCGTTCCACTTGGATACGCACATCAAAATCTTCAACGGGTCAGAATCACCTGTCGAAATGCATTGTGCAAAATAGTTGTTCAGTAGTGTTATTAATGACGCTTGATCATTTTTATGATCATCCTCTTAATGATGACATTGTTCTGTATACACGTTCACTATATTATTGACGCAGCGCTCAATAATGATAATTTTTATTGACGGTGTACAGCCCCCTTAAGGAGGTTTTTCTTATCTGGACATCGGGAGTCACATTTCGTATTTGTGTAATCTTGCGCCCTGTAAAAGGTACTGGATTTATCTCGCACGAAAGATTTCAGAATCGATTGTTTTACTATTGAGTACTCCTAATACAGGTAGCTAAACGTACCTACTTTGTAGTAAAAAAGCTAGAGGAACGTTAAATTCCACGAATCCGCTATTCGGCTATAATCTAACGTTTAACTTCAAGCTATACCTACAAACTACAATACTTGAGTAGTACGCGTACCGCGATCTCAGGTGCACCGAAAACATGTACATTCAGTGAACCAACTGGTCGAGCAGGGAGCTTGATGACGTCATAATACGTCGAAGACGCAGTCGCCGTGTAAGATGATCCTCAAACGAGGATTCGTATCGTGTCAGAATCCCTCAAGTTTATCAACGTTTTCGTGTTGGCCGGTCTCGTCGTACTTCACGAGTTCGCGCGTACGTTTCGTGTGCAACGTGTTTTTTTTTCCCCGTAATGTTTCGGTGTGTTCAAATCATCGAGTTTATGATCTTCGTGGCCGAAATATGATTATAAATTATTGTTTTTTATTCGTCTCGAATTTTACGGTTGTTAATTGCCGGCGCCGATGATGGTCGTCGTGCGTGGTGTGTCCCGTTCGGTACCGCTGTATAGCCGGTCGTAGAGTTGAACCACCGCTGCATCATTTTGTTTCAACGTGTTGCTTCGTGTCAGCAGCATCTTCGGTAAGTGCATAATTAATTTACCTAATCACAGTCGCGTTTTGGTTTTCAATAATGATTGATATTAGTCCTTGTCGAAACATCCACATCTGAATACATTTGCATTTGCATTGCATAGTCCGCATGTATTCTGAATGGAAAAATGACCGCCAGTTTCCAGCGGCTTTTGACTCGGATTAATGCTGTAGAAAGGAAAATGAATTGAAGTAGGAATGTGCCGATCGAACTGGGTCGGACGTTTATAGCAAACATAGATTACGTATCGTATTCCTAAGAGAACATGGGAGGACTGATTTACGTGTAAGCTAATGTGAACACTTGAACTTTTGCCCAAGTCTTCTCTCAATCGCATGCGATGAACATGTAGCCGAAGTCCGCTTCACCATGCCCTGTGGATAATGCATTAAAAGAGCGCACATTTACTAATGTATAAGGTCTATTTGGATCGGCATCTTTCTCGCGGCTACACAAGCCACTGTTTGCTTCATGAGTTAGCTGATTGTAATTCACTTGAAAATGTCTTGTATTTGTGCTAATTGAGTGAAAAATCTGTCGAACGCGGAGTTGTTTATCACATGCTGAAGAATGTCACCTGCATATCGTGAGGAAATATTTGGGATGTTTGCGATCGAAAATCTATTGATATCATTGCGCCGGAGCTATTTGTTATTACTGGTACCGACTTTACATATACCAACTGGTGTTGGCGGTTTTTGACTCTTTTCATTCAATACAAAATAAGAGATGTTTATGGTGAAAAGTTTGACACTCCAGAGGATGTCCTGAAATTTTCTAATGTTGCAATTCTGGCACCAAAGAATGATCATTTGAAGTTCAACGACAAAATTTTGAACTTCATTCCTGGTGAAGCCAAAACCTACACAAGCGTGAATAGACTGATCAGTGAAAATGACAGTGAAATCCTGCAATTCCCCGTTGAATTTCTGGATAGTCTGGAGTTGACAGGTTAACCACCAAATAAATTACACTTTAAAGTTGGTGCGATTGTTATGCTGCTACGTAATATGAATGTGGCACTTGGACTGCTGAATGGGACGCGACTAATTGTGAGAAGCATGTGCACGAATGCACTGGATCTGAAAATAATAACTGGGGTGGAGTGCGGTCAAAGGATATTACTCCCAAGAGTGCACCTGTCGCCTGCGAATTCCACCTTATCTTTTTCATTCAAAAGGAGACAATTTCCAATAAAGTTAGCCTTTTATATGACGATCAACAAGGCCCAGGGACAGACGCTGGAGAAGGTTGGGATATATCTACCCGAGTATGTCTTCAGTCATGGACAATTATACGTGGCTTTGTCGCGGACAACTTCGTTTAATAATTTAAAACTCCAAGTACAACCTGGAACCTATAAAACTGCAAATATGGTGTGGAAGGAGGTCCTGTAATATGATAACTTTATTAATTTTTGTAATTTTCATTTTTTTTTTTTAAAAATATTATAGATAGAGATATGTGGTGCGCTGTTAGTACGAATTAATTTGCAGAATGTATGAGGAAGGAGAAATGCCAGCAGATTTTCAGAAAGGCAGGTTAATTATTATGATCACTAAAAAAACAGGAGCAAGCAAATGTGAAGATTATCGTACTGTAAGTTTACTCTATCGCATGCATCAAAAATTCTAGTTTTAGGATAGTAAATAAGAGAATACAAAATAAAATGAAAGAAAGGATAGGAGAAGATCCGTTTGGATTCAGAAAAGGTAAAGGAACTAGGAAAGCAATTTTATGTTTGAGGTCTTATTAGAAAAAATACTGAAAAAAGGTTTGAATACTATGTAGCATTTGTAGATTTAGAAAAAGCTTTTGATAATATTCAATGGTCTAACAAAAGTTTCAAATATTAAAGAGATAGGAGTATAAAGAAAGGAGAGTATATGAAACTTATAATGAGGATCAAAATATTCAAATGCTAATAGAGGGTAAATGAGAGAAGCGAAAATTCAAAAAGGAATGACAAAGTTGCTATTTGTCAATACTGTTTAACCTAGCGCTATTTATAGAAAATTAATTGAAGAAAGGAATGAAGGGAAATCAGGTGTGATCATACAAGGGGAGGTAGTTCAAAAGATAAGGTTTGCAGATGACATTGCAATAATGGGAAGAAGTAAAGAACAACTAAAGAAAATATTGAAAAAGTTGGACAAAAAATTGAAAATGAAAAATAAAATGAAGATGAATAAAAATAAAACAAATGTGATGGTAGTCAGTTATAATGGAAACTCAATCCAATAAATATGGAAATAGGAGGTGAAAATATAAAGATGGTGAAAAGAATGGAACAGTCTATTTTTTATTTATTTTTTGCGGAAAGGAGACGTATTCAGGGCAAACAGAGATTTAAAAATAAGATTGAGATATCTTCAGATGTATACTTGGAGTATAGAATTGTATGGATGTGAGACCAGGACAATAGGAACGCATAAAAGAAAAATGATAGAAGCTTTTGAAATGTGGTGTTATCGGAGAATGTTGAAAACCAAATGAACAGAAAAGATCATGAATGAGGAATCAACTGAGGCGAATAAGAAGGAAAAGAGAAATCTGAAATATAAACGTAAAGAGAAGAATTAAAATGATAGATCATAAGACATCCAGTGATACTGTTATTATTGCTAGAGGGAATGGTTGAGGGAGAGAACTGGAAAGGAAGACATCGAATGAGCTGTGACAAGCAGATAATGAATTAAGGAAACAAAGTATAAATCCTTCTCAGAAATGAAAAGTAGCACAGGAGAGGAAAACGTGGACTATAACAACAACAACAGCTTCTGGATTCTTACTCTCACCCCCTCCCCAACCACTTTAATTAGGATTAAATTTCCAGTAGAAAAGCAGGGAGTAAAGTCAGTCATCACAAGTTCGAACTGTACTCCCCCCCCCCCCACAGTAACGAATTATTTCCGGCGCCTTTGGAGGATATAATTTTACTACTACCAAATTTTCCAAATTTGAGTCAATATTGTGCTTTTTAATTCATGTCAGGTACCATAACAAAGGTAGGTCTAGAATGTGGCTTGTCACTAACTTGTTGGATAGTAACTTAAGTATCCTTCTGGAAAGAGGAACAATTCTATCCTTTAATCGCTTTGGCCCTGCCCGTTTCGCTGAACGCACTTATCATTTCTACAACTGCAGCTGATAACCTGATAAGTGAAATACAGCATAGCGTTTTCTGTGTTCGCTCGATTTCGTGATTTTCTTGATCCAGTCGTTCATCAGTTGTATACATATCGCTACCGACGAAACAAGACAAAACAATTAAAGAAGTGATTAATGACATGCATTAATTTTAAAGTATTGTTCGATCCTCCAAAATTAAATTACACGAGTCAGCCGAACGACCACTGATTTATTGAAATGGTGAACAGTTCAAGGTCTTGCTCTGTGGTGGTTCAAGCGAGTTGAGAGCTTTTTTCGAGCAGATAATTTTGACGCCTCGTCCGGAATGCGAACGAGAATGACGCCGCAGGTCGTTCGCAGATCACAGACCACGAACTGTTTCCCTTTTCGAACTCCTTGTTAAAATTATATTAAATTTTATTTATTTTGTCTTCGGTGTGCTCTCCAGCTGCGAAGTACAAACTATGTTTTGTACTTTTAGCCCCCTCCTTTTGTCTGCTATTGTATACTCTATACAGTATTCCATTAGGAATTTCGAAATTTCGGTGTTTACTTGTCGTGGCGAAAATGGGTAGTACACGGTGAGGGTGGACATTTATGGAGCGGAAAGCGTTAAAATATGTCCGTTTGGAAAGAGAAAGCGAACTTTTCTTCAGCTTGAAAGTTCGAAAAAATCAGAGTGGGACTTAATTACATTTCACATTTTCCTGGCGCTGCTGGCGAACACCGTCGGTTTCGTCAGCGTTGTGGGTTACAGACGATGCCCAGAATTAGGGGGTTGTAGTTGGTGGTTTGGGTAGTGCCGTAATTTTTGTGCTATCGTGGTTTGATTACCGTTTTGCAGAGAGTGCACGAGGAGGAGTCTAATTCCTTTCACAATATAGGGGCCGCTAACAACAAATGAACGAAAATCTGCAGATTTGAAAGCTAATTTGTTGGTAGATTCGTGAAGCGCGATGGGGTTATGGTGGTCCAGAAAGGCTATTCACGAATCGTGACTGTCAAGCAAATTCATGTCTAGTCGTGATTCGAAGGTTTTACAGTAGAAAAAATTCATTCACAGAGATGTACGGGAGGGGAAGAGTTACTCAGCAGTTGGGAAAACTTACCATTTCAGTCGGACGGAGTTACAAAAATCCAACAAGTCAAAAGTTTTTTAGGTTTTTTTTTTTGATACTTGCGAATTGAGTTGAGTAGTTGGGAAAATCCAAGTAAGTCGAAAGTCTTTTTTTGCTTTGATACTTGAGAATTCTGAGTTGAGTCAGTTGGGACTTTCACAATTTTTGCCCCTTGCCCCTCAGGCAATACTTTTTGGCACGTCCCTGTTCATTCATCTTGTACTCCTCGATTTTTGGAGCAGAGCACAGCTACTCGAATCAGAATCAGCGTCTATTTGATCCAGAAACTAGAACTTAATCTGACTCCATAACTCGGACTTACTCTATCATTCAACTAATAACACTTGTGCGAATAAATAATATTATGCACACTCTGTTCAATCTTTTACAACGCATTTATATCATTCAAATTTTCGTGAAATAAAAAAGCTACCGTAAACGGGGGCTACTTTACATTTGTGGGGTAACTTTACACAGTACCTATTTTTACCGCGTTATCGAGGAGAATTGTACAATCTAGAAAAGAGGGACCATTGATTGTGGTGTCATTGTGTTCCTAGATGTTTACTATCAGGTTTGGTATTTTCGAGCCGAAAAAAGTGTATTGAACGGTGTTTGAGAACACTGTGAAAATATCGGTGCCAAGCAAGGTGAAAATGTTGGGTTACAAAATTGCCTCTGTTTACAGCATACAGTAGTATGGAATACTTTTTATCGTGACGTAAACCGACGGAGAAATTTATCAGTTTTCGAACGATAAATGATGTAAATGATAGTATGGGGAAAGATGTGTGCACAGATGACTGGAGGCGATTGTTTGTTTGAAATCCTGTCATCACGGGCCGTTCAGCGCTAGTGTCGCGCACAACGAAAACGGGATAATTGATGAGCGGCGCAGGTGGTGGGCGGAAGCTTTTGTTAAATCGATCGAAATCACTTTTTATGTGAGAAGATAACTTCTAGGAAATCTTACGCTCTACAAATTTTGTTATTTTATTTTTTTCGCTAAATGGCTTCGTTCTTGACTTATTTTGAGATAACTCAATACACATTCAAATAGGAAAATCGTCCTGATCCCGTTTTCAATTCTGCCGATTGTAGCACTCCTAGCGGATGAACGGCCCGAATTCGCTGTACTTTCCAATCTTCAGTAATTTTGTAAAAAAAAGAAAAAGAAAATGGTTAGTTACAGTGAGTTAGCGGTGTAAAAATGAATGGTTAGTTATAGCGAGTTAGTAAATAAAAAATAATTATAATAAGTCTGGAAGAGAACCCGGTAAATAAAATGTAAGAAATTTTTTTTTTTTATAAATGAGAAACTTTAAATTTATTCAAACTTTGTTCGGAACCATGGTTACCCACTTGAAATGTTCTCCCACGCAGGGGTGTTCCGAAAGGGGAGGTAGGGGTATCTACCCCCGAATGTTTTAGGCAGTTGGCAAATTCACCCAAAAATATGTTAAGTCGGCTAAATTAGTAATCATGAGTATAAAAATACAATCAGCACTTTCGAAATGAGTTCTATGCTAAATCACCGACATTATGACGAAGTCTATAAATTAATGACTAAGCTTTAAAAGATTTCCAAGCACCATGAAGGATTATCCAGTCTTGCACTGATAAATCGAATAGACTTTCACGGGTTTCGACTATATGGCACGTCGACCCCCTTCCTGTTCAACTGACAGATGATGATTCATGCAGTCCGGTGGCCAACTCAGAATCTAAAAATGGGTGCGCCCTGCCGGGGGGTCATCTCATGCACCCTGAGACAGCTCCAAAGTTGAAAAACCATTCATCAAAAATATCATTTTATGATTCTCTATTATATTCTTAAAAGAACCACACCATGACACTCTCGTGACGGCGCATTGTATTGGCGAATGGTTAAAAACCGAAGATTCTGGTTTGATGGATTCCAATTACTATTTCATGGAACTAAATCGGCGTTTTCCGTTTTTCATGAGCTATATGCACGATATAGTACGTCTGCGATACATAATCGATGAAAGTTAATTTTCTGTGTTCGAGGTACAACACCGAATCTTAGGACGAAAAAGGTAGTTAATTCGAAATTCATTCCTGGCCTTTGCATTTTTGACTAGTGGTGACTTGGACTATAGCTACGTGCACCAGCTGCGTTCGAGTGAACGACTCCAAACTTCGTTTTGAAAAATCAATTTCAATGGAATGTGTCTCGCGATACAACACTCTTCCCTATACAAATACTGTTACTACTGAATATATTTTCAGCAATTTAATCGTCTTAATAGCGGCTGGAAATTACGCTGATTTGCTATTTCCCAAGAGATCCGTGCCAGTATTCACGTTATATCCGGTCTCGAGGACCAATCTTTCTCGTTCCTACGGGTGCCAAAAATAACAGGATTAATTTTTTTCGCCGCGCATGTAGTAACCCTTCAAATCTGAAATTTTACCAAGTTGATAACCTAATAACCTTTCTCTATCAATCAATGTATTTGCGACCCCATTATTAACGTTAGTTCTCCAGTTGTGTAGTCTTTTTCAAGTTTTGAATAAAATTTGGCGAATCTAGAAATGGAAATTCTCGATAATGTGATTAAGATGTTTGATGATAAAGTTACGAGTCGTTAGTGGCTATCCCAAAACTCAGTCCGAAAAAAGGCGCGAAAAAGCAAATCCAAAGTCAAAACGATAATCATTTGCTTCTGTGATAGCTATAAGGGGTGGTTCACAAAGAGTTTGTACCACCTGGGCAGACTGTAAATCAACAATGTTACGTCAGATTGCTCGAATTGTTATGAAGAAGAGCCGTTAGAGTTCGCCCTGGGGTCGCAAACACGTGGATTCTTCATCCTGACGATGCCCCATGTCATCAAGCCTTCAACATAATGCAATTCTTCACATTAAAAAACATCCAGATATGTCTCCGTATGACTTTTTTTCGTTCTCCCCGGTCGAACAAATCGTTGAAGAACGCATTTCGAATCAGTAACTGACATACAAAGGTACGTGACGAGGATACTTCAGAAACTGCCGGCTTAAGTGTCGCAATAATATTGTCATGAAAACTGGAGAAGGCGGTGGTATCAGTGTATAGCTGTCTAAGGGGAGTGTGGGTTTTTCGAGAATTTGCACGAGAGAGGGGTGTAGTTTGGACCGCAGCAAAGGCATTCGAAATCAAAAAAACGAGACGGTATAGAAAAGGTGCATGTATTCTTGTGAGGTTTACCATAAACTGTGACTGAACTGTAACTGGACTGCTCTAATGTCCTGTCAGACCGACCAGTGGAGGAGAAAGGATAAAATGAGTGAGGAGGAGAAGAAGAAGAAGAAGAATGTGTTTTTTGAACAAATGAAGAACCGGATGTGCATGTATGCAGAGACAAAAGACGTTTGTTGAATACTTGCATCGTGCTACGCAGAAATTGACCAAGAGTAAACAGTTGTATCGTGTTATCACGGTACGTGAACTAAGTGAAGGTTATAGCCGTACGGAATACGGGTCTACAAAGAAATTTTCGATTTGCGGTCATTGCATTAGTCGGCAAATTTTAGATTCACGCCCCCCCCCCCCCAACTGAAGAAGTTTCGGAACGCCCCTGCTCCCACGACTTCGCGTGATTATTGCGAAGTGTTAGTTTGTTTTCAGTATCTTCTCAACATTTCTGTTCAAAATACATACGTTCTGCCACATTTGTGCTTGTATTTTGTGTCATGTGTAAAGTGTAGCCCCAAAACCGTTCAACTTTACCAATCGACTTTCAGACGTCATAACTACCGACCCCCGAGTCCCAAGGTCTTTATTTTTCTAATGGATGTTTCCCTCATACATGGTTCACTTTCCAATGATACCACTATTGATAGCTCTCAATAACATTGGTCCATTTACTCCAGCGGGAAAAAAAACACAAAAAAAACTAAAAACTGGGCAGGTGGTCTTGAAGGGAATGGTTCTTATGGGGGAAGGGTGGTCATGGTGGTGAAAGCTCCTGGTTCGAGGACCAGGGGAACTTCGTGGTAGTTGAGCGAGGAGGCCGTAGGGTGATGGAGCCGCGGAAGGGGAAGGCTGTAGAGAGGGACTAAGGCCACCATTGGGGAGGTCGTAGTGATGGGTGAAGAGGTCTTGGTGGGGGGGGGGGGGTACGTGAACAGAAATGAAGGCCATAGTGGCGTGGGGTGGTCGAAGGACGTGATCCTAATGGAGGGCATTGGGGTGGAAGAGGGTGGTCAGACTAGGTGGAGGACTATGGCCATTGTGGGGGAGGAGTTTGTGGCTGAGGAGGGCTGCGACTGTTGAGGTGTGACCGTGAAGGCGGAAAGCAACCATGGTCAACGAGGGGGTCGTGGTGGCGGAGGAGGAGGATGGAAGGGGGTTCATGGTGGAAGATTGAGAACCGCTGATAGAAGGGCAGCAAAAGAAGCACAAAGAAAACCTCAACTCAGGAACAAAAGTTTCAGACTAAACACTGAGGACTGTGACGGCGGGAGGGTTGGGTCGCGAAGCGGCCAGGGGGCGAAGCCCCCTAGTATGCCCTAATATACAAGATTATTAGGTTCATTGCGTTCTAAAACAATTACAATCGATAAGGCAAGAATTGTTACAGTAGAACGATTTTTTTTTCTCACAAAATACAATTTGTCGACATGGCACTCATGAAATTTCGAGGTCTATTATTCTTCTAAACATGGATCACATAAGAACTGCGCGTTAGTGAGTAATTTATCGGGGTCATAGCATTTTTCGTGCATCCATTCTGTACATTGGGTGCCTTTTTTGTCGCGAGAAAAGAGGGACTGGAAATATGGTACCCCTATTAGGAAAATCGCATACCCCATATTAGGAGTAAAGTGTAAATTCTCGAACAAGTGTATTCCAGGTATTTCAGTTCAAAAACAAAGACATATATCTAGTGGACAGTTTCCCCGTTGCTTTTTTTTTTTTTTTTTTTTTTAATACCGCTTTTCACAGTTCTCCGGATGTTCCAAATATTTCCACTTGATTAGAAACATTACTCTGCAATACACTACACACAAAGATGTTTATTGACATTCTATTTTCACTGGATGACTATGTACTGTAGGACAGATAAATTTTTTCCACTAGGTAGCGCTAATATCGGCTGATATATTATGGTACCCCATATTAAGCTCATATCCCATAATAGGCTAAGTTCCTCTCGAAGCTTTTGAAATGTGGTGTTATCAGAGAATATTGAGAATCAAATGGACGGAAAAAATCAGGAATAAGGAAGTATTGAGACGAATAGGAAGGAAAAGAGAAATCTGAAATATAATCGCAAAGAGAAGAGTTGAAATGATAGGTAGGTTGTCATTATTGCTAGAGGGAATGATTTTGAGGTAGGAAGCTGGAAAGGAAGGCAATGAATGAGCTATGACGAGCAGGTAATGGAGGATACAAAATGTAAATCCTTTTTAAAAATGGAAAGATAAAGGTGGGAGAGAAAAAAGTATAGAAATGCAACCTACTAGTTGAAAGACTAAGGAATATAACACCGAGTGCACTTACTGCGTTTGATTCATTAGTAAATACTGTAATAATACAAAGCAATTTTTTTTTTTTAGCAATTTAATAAATATATTGTTAAGTTAGGAGTTTTATCGCCTAATTCCGGAAAAATGTGATTATTGCGTTACGGAGATGTGCCTCTTCATTAGTAAATATTATAATAACATGAAGGAAAATTTTTTTTGCAATTTGACTGAGAGATTGTTAAGTAGTGGGTTCCATCAACAGATCCCGAAATAAAAATTTACTGCGTTTTGGAAAGGCATCTCTCATGATGTGATCGTTGCAAGAATATAATCGTGTAATCCAATGTTTTTGTCATTTAAAGAAAGAAAAAATTCTTTTCCTTTACAATTTTTAATAATATTTTTGTATTTTTTTTTTTTTTTTTTTTTTTACAGATTTTCCATACGTTAGAACATCCTTCAGCAAGACTGGATTGCAGTTTAGTAATAACTGTAAGTACCTACATTTCACAATAAGTACTTAACAACGAATTTTACTTCATATCAACCTGTCAATTAGGTATTTTTGTTTCCTATTGGTCTGATCAACGATATTAGTCGAATAAGTAAACGTGTGCTGCAGTTATATAAAAAATTTTGTCGACTTATCTGAAGTCTTTCAGAGATCTTTTGGGTGCTACTTCGAAGTAAAGAGTAGACGTAAAACACCCATTCAACACAATGACACACCGACACGGAGGCCAATAGCCCCGTCCCTCGAAACACGTGTATATAAATAATTCTGCCGCACCAGCGTTCCACACAGTCTGCGAGCATATAAATATAAACTGCAAATAGTATTTTTTTTCTCGACCCGTATATACCCACACAGATGCACAGCTCGAAAATACGGCTTCAAATAGGCCGGCGATTAAATGAGAATTGAATTCACGTGAATGAAGCGAAGAAGGTAAACCCAACTTCCAGCCTTCTCACGTGTCCGTTGCCCTGAAAGAATTCGCCCTCGAGCATCTTTCGACATTCCCGATAACGCATAATATATAATAATAAAATATTATATAAAAACGAAAACGCTCGTTTCTATACACGTATGAGAGGTTTACCCTTGTATGATTTTTTTTTCTTTTCTTTTTCTTTCCTTCTTAACTTAAGATTCAGTTGGGATACAAAAATCAAGGGTTCGCGGAATAATTACTAAATTGATCGGGGTGGTGTAGTGCGGATAAAGGATTTGTATTGATTGTGCGATAACATTATGGAGCTTTTATTGCGGTTCGGGGTAGTTTTTTGAAAATACAGCACGTCCCTTCTCTCACGGATGAAAGACGAAACTATGTTTACCTGGTACTGGATTCATTGTACATTTGGTAGGCAATTGATCAGATAGCAGTGACAGCGGAATGAAGTAATCTTCTTTTGAATTAGTGAAACACGTGTAATGGGTACAAGTTTTAAAATCACGTGTACTATTTCCATTGTATTCCTATATCTTAGCCCTTGAATGTTTGGATACAGTCGGAAATGAAAATAATATTCGCAGCCCTCATACACTCACACTACTGCTACAGCTACAAGAAAATATAAAATGTTATTGAATTCCGATTTATGATTACCGAATTACCTAAAAACGAGTTGATTATGAATGACACATTCTATCTCTGGAAATTCTGCCCCCTCGCTCCTGTCTCCCAGATACCACCTTTCTGAAATCGTGTTGTTTCGTGTATCAGAAATTTGAGAAAAATAAGGTGAGGTGGGTAACTGCACCCTAAAAAAACACATGGTTTGCTTTGAACGTTGATTGTGCTTGACAGAAATGTCCCACGCAAAATATTTATGTTTCAGAATGAATTTTGTTTTATAAACTAGCGAATCATGCAGGCATTTACGACATTATGATAATCAGCACTAGCTGCAAAAAAAAAAAAAAAAAAAAGGGAAAGTGCTTTGGGGCACACCTTTTCCGCGAAAGTGAGTTAGTGCGTCAGTAGTCCCCATTTTCTCATTATAAACCATGTGATACATTCGAGGATATTACGTCATTTTGTACACTTTTACCCCTAAATAATATACATATAAATTTGAGCACCTTGATTTGCTCGAAAGTTATGAACTTTTTAAGTAAGCATGTCAAAGATTGGGTGTTCCCGGTGTCTCTCGATCTGTTTTACAAAAATGTAACGCACCATTGTAGAACTATGAAGGAGGAGAATAGGTATTTACTTTAAATTTTACAGAAAATAAATTAAGGGGTTGTGCGTTCTATATGCCACACTTCCTCAAAAATTTAATGCCGCACTTTCCCTGCATTCTTAACATTACACAACAATTTGATTAAAAAAAAAAAAAACTATGACAAAAGAATACATGATTTTATATGTATTTTCAACGAGGAATTTAGAATTTAATGCCAATATTAGAGTTTATGTTTACCTTGTCTCCTATCTTAAATGCGAATCTTAGTATACAGGGACATAGCGAATAGGTCTTTTCTGGAGGGGCAAAAATGGTTAAATTCCCAACTGACTCAACTTAAAATTCTGAAGTATCAATCAAAATTTGTTTTTATTGGCTAAAAAAAAACCTTTTGATTTGTTGGATTCTCCCAACTTTTGATCCGTCTGTTAAAATTCCCAACTCCTTCGGAGGCTTCGGGATAGGCTGCCCTCCCGTACTTCCTTACCATCAAGATGATACCACTAATCAAACACCTATGTGCATTCAGTATTGTTATTAGTATCAGGATAACTATTCGTGAACGAAAAACAGAAATAGGCCTTTTTTTTATGTGCTCTCAAACGTGAGAAACTTGATAGAATTTAAAATTTGAATATGGAAAACGAGAGGTTCTCGAGAAAAATGGTTAACGCCATCGTATTCAGCATTCAAAATATAGCTAAAATCATACAATCGCATCCCATTGTTTTTTATGCTGTTGTGTAATGTAATTGAAGTACCATCAGAAATAGAAAGGAGTAGATTAGTTTTTGTGGAAATATACCATACTAGATATATATTTACCACACGATTCGAAGCTGGAAGCAAAACTTTTCGATTTTTAGACCTGGTGAACAATTTGCGTCAACTTTCAGTGTTGAGATAAAGATACAGTCACCAAAATTCTTCATAGTACCTCTAATATTTCAGCGACTTGGCTTCTACATCATTCCGCAGGTTAATTGAGTAATTCCCAATATGTCTGCCAAAGTGCAGTATGTAAAAGCTCACCTCAGCAGTTTTACCGCTGTAGGATGCACTTGCCCCAAAATCGCAACCACCCCACATTACATTAGTAAGTTTTTGTGCTGCTGTAAGTAGCTAAGTACTATTATGAAAGTTGAGAATTCGCGATTTCTGAAGTTCTTTATGACATCAGTTTGATTGTGAGTTGAAAATTGTGTCATTTCAAGGAGAGAGGTTAGGGTCACGAATGTTGAGAATATAATGTGGGTATTTTAGGAGGCAAAAAAAAACCCTGAGGTGATTGAAACAAATTAATCTATTATTGTTGACCAAAACTGTGGAGGGGGCGGTGGGACCTTTTTTGGAAGTAAATGTCATGCAAAGTGGACCGGAGGGTCCGTTGGTTTTAATCTGCCTTCTTGTCGACTGCGGGGTAGCTACTTTCTAAAAAGCCGGAAAAAGTCACGGTATTACTATAATTTTGATCAAAATCAAGGAACCTTTAAGGATAATGAGAATTATAGATTATACTGTCAATGTACATATCAAATTTGATCTCGAATAGTTAGTATTCTCGAAGCTGTGTACAGTACTAGCTGAAAAAATGTCAGGAAAAATTTGGAAAATTGGTCTGAAAAACCGGGAAAATTCAGGGAAAATTATTATTTTTCAATGTGGCAAAGTTGTATTGCAACTTCACGCTCACAGAGGGAACGAGGAGGAGGAGGAAAAATGTATTTACATCAGTTGTATTATTCTTGCCCCATGAATGAAAGAATTATCAGTTCTATTATCAGTAGTAAAATGCTAGATGAATAAGATGAATAAATTTAACGTAATTAATTCATCGAAAATAACCGATTAATGAAAAATAATCAATTAATTAAGAACATTCAATTGATCTCAGATGATGATAGTCGATTAATCAGAAATGATTTACGAACTAGAACAATTATTTTCAATTTATCGGCTATTTTGGATCAATTGGTACTTGAACCTAAGTTGCATGTGTTGGCAGAACTGTCAGTATGTTCATTGTATTCTTATCACTTTGGGGTGAATATATCGGAATAGATCACTCCAAACTGATAACAATACACACAAAACGTGTGCCTATGGTAGGGCTACCTAGGTGTGGTTTAAACCCCAAGTGATTATTTTTGATCAACAAAATATTTTTGATGAATCTTTTATTCTTATTTATTAATCAAGAACAAGCAACTGAATAAAAAAAAAATCAGACGATCGATTAATTAAGAATAATTATTGATTTATTATAAAATATCTATTTTTCTGACGTGCATTATATGCGATTGTGTTTCATCCCATAAGGCTTACTCCCAGTGGAGAAAGTTGTTCCTTTTGGTGTAAAACCAATCAATCAAAACATATTTGAAATCAAAAAATGTTGAGAGATCACGCGCCGCCTAAGATGAACGATAATATTGATAATTTCGAATTGAGAATCTTGAAAATCGTGTGATACAAGAATTTCTGTGACACAATTTTTTCTTTACTCTACCAATGAAATACCTGCCTGAATTAAAAAAAAAAAAAGTTTAGGGGTCACATCATGTTTTGTTGTTAAAAAATAACAGGGAAGTAAAAGTATATAAAAGTGAATTAAAATCAATTTTCGTGATCCTCGATGGACTTGAATTTATTTCTGGAGTTATATACTGCTCGTACTCCTTCCATAAGAGTTCCACTTGGTCGTCAGAATCTGAACACTTGAACGGGTTCATCAAATATATTGAATATAAGGATTTTCAAGTTACTGATTTCAGTTTTGACGTCCTTTCAGTCATGCTTCTTCCCCATATCAATCGACAGGGAAATAAAACGTGAACGTTCAAAATTACATTCATTATATACCAAAAATAAATTGGATTTTTAACATTGGTTCGAAGAGGGTTGACTATGACACGTGAATTATTCGAAATTTTACTCGTTAATGCCTCGTGCACTAATACGGATGGAGGATTAGGCCGAAACGATCTCTAAATTAAATCATCAGCTCAAGAAACCCTGTTTTCGATGTATTTGACGTACCCCTTAGGTTGTGACCCCTATGTGGACCTCTTAGAATGAGGGTAGGAGCAGTATAACCTCGAAACTGGATTCAGACTTGTCCAAAACCATAAAACTGATTCTTATTATATTTTTATTCCGTTGCCCCAGGCCATGATAAAAATAATATTTTTCCAAAAATATAGTGAGGTGCGATGACCCCGAGAAGTTTATTACTACGGTAAAGAAAACAAATTTTCGTATCACACTTCTTATTTTTCTAAATTAAAATTAGATTTAAAAAATTTTTTTCACCAATTTGAAGATTTTTTTTCATAGAAAAGACTACACACACAGCTTCGCAACGTTTCGAAATTTTGTTATGTAAAATAATTTTGGCTTGTAAGCTTTAATACCCAAAGGAACTATTTTAGCTTTTAGAAGGAGGGGAGCTGAAATTTAAAAAAGTCCTCGGGCTTAATGATCACTGAGATCATTCTTAAATCAGTTTGACCTTCAGCTAAAAAAATCGAAAAATTTGGGTTGGGAGACTGAGAGGAGGGGGTGGCGTAATGTTAAGAATTAGTGTATCAGTTGGAGACAGAGCCTGGGAGAAGGGTGTAGACAGCAGAAATGTCAACTAAAACATGAAAAATTCCTGTTGAAACCTTACAAATCTTCTCAATCTTACCGATCGGTACTAGAATTTGTCGAGTACGGACTTTTTAAAAAACGTTGGGGGCGTCGCTACGGCCTTGAGTGGAAGGATCTCACCACTTACAAAAACAGAAAATGCGATGTGGATGATGTCTACCACTGGGTTTTGTAACTCATGTTGAAAATCAGCTTAGTCTTGAATTCAAAATTGGGACCCGTGACTTTGGAAAGAGATAGAATACAGGGCCGAAAATTCTGAAAATACAGTCTGCATGGATATTAAATATTGAACATCGAAAAACACTGCATTTATTTTTGATATTATTTCAACTTCCGTATCCGAACTGAAGTGCCTAATGGGGAGGTAGGAAGTCTAAAATAGAAATGATCCGTACATATTTCCTCTTGGGTTATGAAACTCACTTGATTCATTTTTGGTATCTATATTGACTCTAAATCGAGAATTTTGGTTGTTCAGAAAGTGCAATTATTCGCACTGTCAAATTTACTGTAACAGCGGCGTAAATATGAGGTGGAGGGATTCTCTTTTCTAATTTTACTCTCTACCCGAGCCTTGGAATCCGCGTCGCATTTTCGAGCATTACCTCAGAGACGTCGGGGAGGCTGTTAAGGCTGTCTTAGCCCTCTTCTCGTCTTGCCGAAAAACCGGCCTAGGTCGAAATGTAGCGAGTTGCTATGTGGGCTCGAACCCGGGACATCCGGATTCCGAGACTATAGTGCGCTATCCACTCGGCCAACCAGACCCCACCCCCCGATGTGAGGATACATCCCACCCTACAGCCAGAGAGAAAGTAAAAGTTTACACCTTATAAAGTTACAATTTAGATTCGAGATCTATAGGTTTTTCCTTTTCTTCATAAATCGTTATAATTGGGGGAAACCTAAAATTTGTTTGCTTGTTAAATCGAAATTGAGGCAAAATTTTGACCCGAGACCTTTTTATTTAGCTTGTCAAATCAAAATTTGGACGAAAATTCGTAGATATGCCTCTGTTTTTCCAAAATATTTATCTATCTCCCAAGAGAATATCCTGTCTCGTATTTACACTATTAAAGATTAGAGACAATTAATCATGTGATAAAAGTTGAATGCACTTATTTATTTGATAAAACTAATAAGCTGCAACATGGTAATTATAGAAATGATACTCATCACATTAGTCCTTTCGAACTCAGGGTCAGATATTTAAATTTAGAATCAAGAAATAAGAAAAACCGAATAATAGCTGGTGTTAAGCCTGTTCAATGCTATCAGTGTCGTAGTTATACCAAAGTTTTGGGGAGGGGGTTCAATTTTCAAAAACATTTTTTCCTTCTCTTATATTATTTGTCTCAGTTTAATACGTGAATTTCTTTTTTAATTTCGAGGAGGGTTAACCCTAACTCTTCCCCCATGACTACGCCGCTGAATACGACTTGATAATTTACAATGCATGCAGATGGAAGTAAAAATTCGAAATTTTGAAACTGACTCTCAAGTGAAGAACTGAACAGCCTAATAATGCGTCTTTGGCGAGAAAGTCAATTAAGATTATCTTATTGGGTTTCCTCTTCCTAACAAAGACTAATTTTCTTTTACTCGAAATCTGGAAATCGTTTTCATCTCGGTCACATTGTCTTGCCACGAGGGTGGCTCATAGATAATCCAGAATCGCGATTTTTCGGTGTGTCCGAGTGTCCCCCACTAATAGTTCACTTTTGTTGGGATTGCGGTGTGGTTGTCGATGAAAGGAATAAAATGCGTGTTTTAGCCGGTGAGTCACGCACGCCTTTGCAGTTAATTAGATGTGTTTCGGTGGTAACCGAAGAAAAATCAGAACTGAATGTAGTATAGCTTTTACGGCTTCTTGATGTCCTTGACAAATTATTGCATGCAAGTAACGAATTATTTTTTTGACTGAAATTAACCTGCCTTAGGTTGTACACTAAAAAAGAGAACGAAAATGCTAAAGATAGATTGTTGACTCAAGTTCCATAATCCGCAATATTTTTCCAGCGGATTTAAGGTCTTTTGACATTAGTTTGGTACTCAGGCTGCAATGGAACATATCAATTTGGCTGACTTCAGAACTTCCGGGGGATTATTGTATCAAACTACAAATAATGCGATCATTAGGAAGGACATCATTAATTTCGACTTCCCTATTCTCAAAGTGTTTCAATGAAGAAAGGTACACGTCTACCCCCCTATTTTTTATTTATGTTTTTGCAAAATGCATTTGAAAAAAAAGAAGGAACTGGCATAGGCTTGAGACTTCTTGTCAGTTTTGGTAATGAAAACGAGAATTTCGTTTTACGTGTGCCCGAATGCATTTACGTCGACGTGTTCAAAAGAGGGGATCTCGTCGAAATGGAAGAAGGGCACTGCGCGTCTTTTCACCAAATTTTGTCACTTTAATTTTCTTGTATATCGGAGGAAAACATGGTACGGTGCTGCACGACGAAATAAAAATGTACCCCTTCGGGAGTTTCGACTTTCGAACGAACTGGTAGCAGAAATTTAAGTATGTAAGTCTCGTACATGTTTTCTCGAGTTCGTTGCCAGTGTTTAAAAAGTTAATTAACACGGCCAACATTATAAAAACTGTTCGTCGGTGTAGTTCCAAGAGAAAGAAGAAAATGTAGAAAAAGCGCGAGGGGGGGGGGTATTTCAGCGCTTTCTGGCGCGAAATAGCGAGAGAGAAAACGAACGAAGGGTGTATAGTGATTTTCTTCATCTGTCTGCTCCGGCGAAATGAGAAGGGAGTTACGTGGCACGTGACCCACAAAAGAGATGATATCCGCATGGGATTTCAACTCTAAATAATCAGGAGGAACAACTTCATTATCCGCGACTGGGCCCCGGCGTTTAATCCACATCGAGACAATGCAAAATATTTTCACGGTCGTAAAATTTCGCCCATTTCGCCTCTTCGAGTGGCTTTGGCCGATGCGATGGTATGAGAAATGAAATGAAACTACGTAGGGGGGAGTTATGGGATTTATTCGCAGATTATAACTGGTGTGAGCCAGCAAGTCACAACCAGGGCTGGATTAATCGCAAGACCGAGCGTGGGTGTCGTCTAGGGCGCGAATTTTTGTAGGCCAAAAGTGCGCAAAATTTCAAAATTTTTTGAAAAGAGCGAAAATTTTTCTCTCGTAGTCGTACTCTTTCCTAATTTTCTTTATTCGACTCAGCTGTGCTTGTATTCCAGAGGCACAAAAAATGATTGTCTCGGAGCTCAAGAAACCCGAACCTAGTCCTGATTATAGCGATACTCTAAATGTACAAAAGTATACAAATAATATATACCGGACACCAGTCTCGTGGGTCAACATATTTCAGGAAGAGCTATTTGCGTTGTAATCAACAGAAATAAGATTGAGTTTTACTCTGTATTCAGTAGCGATTCCGTGAAAGCGAATTTCTAATTAGAATAAATAGCTATCGCGAATTAGTCATATGCAGCATTCGTAGCCTCGACCTACGAATGAAAGTTGATCACTGCGAACACAGCGTGTTTATTGACCTTCATAATTAACTGTCGAGCGGTTCATATTTCATAGTCTTGACCTGATAAGGTTCTTCAAAATTCGTGTTCGTTGCAACAAACTGCAATATCAACAAGGGGGGGGGGCTTCAATGACATCTGTGATGTTTAAGCTAATGAGTGCAGGTTAAATGAACTACCTTAGGAGTTCTTGTTTCAGTATTTTTATATTCGAGTCAAAACATCGCCAAGAACGAAATTAAGGGAAGGAGCATAGGGGCAGCTTGTTCCCCAATCCTCCGCTGGAGTTGGACAATTTTAGTAAACAGATTAAAAGTAGGAAAAATCCAACAAGCCAAAAGAGATTTCGAGATTTTTTTAATAGTCAATATTAAACCAATTTGATACTTGGGAATTTTGAGTTGAGTCAGTTAGAAATTTGACTAGTTTTACCCCCCTCCCCCAGAAAAAACTTTTCGCTACGTTTCTGAACATCACAAGTTAATTCGGAGGTCTTCGAAAACCAAGATATATGTATCTGTATTGAATTTTTTTGCTCAATCAGTCTTAAATTCCCTTACAAAGCGAACTGCGGATCTTGAGTAAAAATAATATGAAGTCATGTATCGATGACTATGTAGTTGTACTTATATTATGCAGTGGTGGATCCAAGAGTCAGTTCTGAGAGGGGCAATTCAAAAAATGAGAATTGAACAGTTCCTGAAACATTTTTAGTGTACTCCATATTCGTATACTCCTCCCTTTTTTTCATGGAAAAGGGACGAGGAGGAGGGCAGTCTTTCAGATTATCAGATTAACAGACTTCAGTGCTCGATATCCGTCCAGTCCCTCTGATGAACATTGCGGAAATAGAATTTAACATTTGAAACCTGATCTTGCTCTGGGGGCTGTTCACGCCGCTCTTTCCCTCGGAGAAGAGCCCAAATTGATGTTAAACAGCGCAATTAATGACGATTCGATAGAAGTCGGCAAGGCACATTGAGATTAACTTAAATTACGTTAAGGTTATAATTATGGCTATTTCAAGACTCGAAACTACGTGAGAATTTGACGTTGAAACAATAATTTCGTTAAAATGCATGAAAAACTTGATGACTTTTATTGGATTTCTAAGGCTCGTAAAGACTGCATGTTAGAACCCATTAAGACTCATTAGGATTCTGTCAAGACACTAGGATATTGTTGAGGTTCTTTAAGACTTTTGAAAATTAGTTGAGACTCATTAAGATGAATTTGAAAGAGGCAGACTCAGCAGCGGGTCTGGAAATGAACTTTAAAAAATCAAAAATTCTGTCAAGAAATCTTCGTAATGAGGGAGTACATTTTGGAGACATGGGGATGGAAATTGTAAACGATGTAATTTACCTTGGTCAACTAATATCTTTTGAAAACAAGACAGAAAAAGAAGCAGACAGAAGAATCTCATCAGGTTGGAAGAAATCTTTGTCGCTGAACAAAATTCTGAAGGGTCCCTTTTGACTAAATCATAAAAGCCATATATCTTTAATAGTTGTGTTCTTCCCACAATTACGTATGGCGCGCAGTCCTCGACTTCAACCAACAAAATTGAAAATAAAATAAAAGTAACACAAAATGCGATGGAGCGATCGATTTTGGGAGTTAAAAAAAGGGACAAAGTGAAAGTAGTTGGAATTAAAAAATCATTGAACAAAAATCGCGAGCTTCTAGAAGAAATAAGAGGGGAAATTTGGGATTGGGCGGGCCATATGGCCAGAATGAAAAATAACAGATGGGCAAAGGAGGTAGACAGTTTGGACCCCTAATAATAAAAGATCACCGGGTAGGCAGAAGGCGAGATGGAGGGACTCTATAGCAAATTTTATGCTTAACAACAATTTCGGAAAAGTAGCACAGGATCGTAATGAATGGCAGAGGTTGAGGAAGGCCTTCGCTCTGAAAAAGGGTCTCTAGGCATTTTTAGTACTAGCTTTTATTTGCGGTAGTATTTATTATTGTTATAAGTATGTAAAAATAGCTTGGAATAAAAAAGGCTTTTGAATTGAATTGAAGATATGCCGAGTTGTTGAGGCTGTTGAAGTCACAATAAGTAAAACTGATCTAGATTTTATAAGATGCCTCTGTTCTGAGACTTCTTAACACGGCCGGATTTAGGGAGGGGCGCACGGGGCCCAGGGCCCCGGGCCTCCACAAATTAATCATGAAAATGTCGTTATTATAAATATAGTATGTCGTTCATACTTCCTGTGTACTTCGAATTATTTTTACTCGTAATTTTGAACTTTTTTAGTTGTTTTTTTCGAGGATGGAAGGGTTACTGGCCCCTTTGGGGCCTCCAAATCTTCCTTAGCTCCAGGGCCTTGAAATCTTAAATCCGACCTTGCTTCTTAAGATCGCGTAAATCTCAACAAGACTATGTTGACCCATCCTATGTTCGTTACGACTGATCCAGACTTGTTCAGGGACTTCTTGAGACTCGTTGAGAATGATATTGAAACGCTATTAGCATGTACGGTTGGCTGGGGATGCGAAGATGCAAATGCATCCCAAGCCTTTCGATCTATTATGGCCTTGTGGGCCCTTTTTGTCGCAATCCACATCACTGAAAACATTTTTAAATCTGTTGACCGGGCCCATTACGTTTTGTATTCCGAGAATTTAATGGCCAGGCCATGCCTGACTATTGAAACTCCTAATATATTGCTAGGAATCTAAGCCTATGTTGTAAACTATGCTCAAACTCGTATAATTTCGTTATGTACCACTAGAATTCGTTAAGATTATAAGGTTTGGCCAAGACTGACAGGATTTTGAAAGACTGATGCACCATTATTGGAAACTGGGTGTCCGCCGGCACAGCACCGCCCCCCCCCCCCAGAAAAAAGTCATTTGAGACTTACAACCAGTAAAGGTAGACAGATGATTTAGTTAGATGGATCGAAAGACTGGCAGAGAGGTTGACCAAAAATGTAGTTAGGTTGACCAAAAATGTAGTTGGAGAGGTAAACGGACATAGTGGGGGCTAAAGAAATGCTTCGACATGATCCCAGGAAAAGCTCTTTCTTCTTCAACTTGCCAGGAAAACAGATCCATGAATCAAGATCAAAAATCGGAACCCTATGCTTCTTTCCCTCAACGGAAAAAGATACTCCGAGACGTAAGACAAATCAAGCAAACGAGATGATAGACAGATAGACAGACAAGCAGTGGAGTCAGAACGGGGGGAAATTCTCGGGGGAGAGTATAGTTTGTTTCTCCCCAGTGCCAAAAAATTGGAAACATTGAAAAATTATTCTGTAAGTCGTAAAAAGCATCTTGACAGATTTTAGAGACGAGATTTACGCTGTTTTTGGACATTGCTTGTTACCTTTGCATTTAAGACAAGAAACATTTTTTTTTGTGTGTCGATTTGAACTTTTATAACTTTTGTACCCCTTGATAGAAAAGTCTGTCGACACCTCTGCAGCCAAACAGCCAGAATATGAAGGACATAGTAGCGTTAATGCCCCAGAATAGCTGGATGCAAAGTTAAACAAAAATAATGTTTAATGAGGAATTAGTTATTTTTCGGTCTTATTTGCATTCGCTGAGAAATAAGCCTTTCTAACACGTTAGTCATCCAATTTTGTTGTTACTGTTTTTGTTCTGAGAGTTATTTCGCTTCTACCTCCTCTTCCTCTTTTTTAGGGAGAGGGGGTGTGTAGGCGTAAAAGCGGGGGAAGAGACATATGCTCCCTCTTCATGAGACTCACTTTGCCTTCTCCAGAGATCAGGTGCAAATAACAGAAACATCGATGACTGACGGGCAAGACTGAGCAAACTAAGAGGTACTTCGACCGCCACCTATCACCACCCACCGAAATATTATCACGTCTATAGGAAGGAGGGGGTAAACGAGATACAAAAGTTCTGTCTGTCTTGTGATTTCATTAGCTGACCTCAGAAGCCTGACATAGCTGGTTACAAATCTGAGGATTCACTTTCCGAAATTCTGCTGGATTTAAACCACCAGGATTTCGAAAATCGGAAAATCAGTGCAAGAGTCCAGTTACTCCCGAAAGTAAGGCCGGTTTTCAGACAGCTCTGTGTGATACACTTCTTCTATCTCATTTTTCTGAAATTTCGCCTGGATTATGGCACAGAAATTACAAAATTGGAAACTTCTGTCGATAACGTTGCTGGGCAATAAAATACTACAGAAGTACAAAATGTTAACAGAACTTTTGCTCCCCTGTGGCGAAACTCGCTCGACTCCGCATTCATTCATCGAAAACTTTTTCGTCTCCGAACACCAAATTCGGTATAATAAAAAGCGCAGGCTAAATTTAGGCGAAAAAAATTGATAAATAAAATAAATAAGAATAACCATCGTATCTCCCCACTTGATCGCCGTTCGGTGTAAAATGCAAAGGCGGAAAATTAGGCCCTTGGCAGGATGACCAAAACCATAAACAAAAACCATTAAAACTGCGAATTTCACGTCCGAATTACTTAAATGTAGGCTCATTTTGGAAACATCTCGCACGTCTGACAATGAATGTAACTGTAAACATGGCAGGCGTCGTTCGCTGAATAGTGACCAAGCGACCCCCTCATCCCCTCATTAAATTAATATAATACTTTAATTTATATTGTTCAGATTTAGAGGGAATTTTCTTGCACGCACGTCGCACACGATTATAACAAAAATCTTCCGGGTATGTGTAGTGTGGTCACAATAGTCTCCTTTCAAAAAGTACAAGGCTTGTAAACAAACTCGAAAGATAAGATAAATTTAATCAATAAAGGAGTCACTCATTCGTCAGTTGAGTAGACGAAAAGTAATACTGTAGTGTGTGCCCCGTGTATACTCTCGAAGGCGTCTGTCATCAGCGTTTTAATTAATGGAGAAACGAGTCCAGACTATTGTTAATATATTGTCGAGATGGCGTTTATACATAAATAACTTTGGGCGCCATGAAATTATATCGTCTTCTCGATAAATATCTCCCTTCATGTAACATGCATTCGACACAATACGGTCAAAATTGCGATACGTAAGCTCGATTATTGTCCGCTCGCGATAAATCACGAAGCCCCCGTAGTGTCGTTTATATCGAGCCCGGAGAGAGAAAAAAATAAAACATTGTAATAATGGAAATTGCGGCGCAGGGGAGCGGGTTTACTGTTTACAAAAGATTTTAATCGAGAACGCTAATCAAAGGGTGAAAATATTATTTTTCCGAACGCCTTTAACATTTTCATTGTAATAACCGACTTGGAAGTTGGAATTAGAATTACGAAGGGTGCCAAGTACGTTTTCACATCGTCGAGCAAGTTCCCCAGCATATCGCCGCAATTTTCCACTCTCCTGACAGATTAGATGGGTTAAATATCATATTTCGGTTGTGGTGGCCGGTGCACGATGACGTCGACCTTATTTATTCGCTCACTGTTTGGAAAACTTTCTGCATATACAGGGTGTCTCTTTTGCAATGCCCCTTCCACCTGGTTAGTAGGCAACCTACCTCGACAAGATGCAGATATGTTTGCATACTTTTACTTTCGAAGGGACTGAGTTGGGTCAAATTTTGAAAAGTTTTCTGTCCTTGAAATACTTTTTCTTCTCACGACTGGAGATAGACAGATAAAGGTACCAGTAGGTAATAGTACAGTTGTGGTAACAACAGGGAAAAAATGGTCGGAATCGGTTTAACAGGGTGTTCGTAAAATCAGTTCTATGTAGCACAAATTATATCAAAAAATTTCCACATTTTTTCAATTTCCCGTAAAACTTGCCCTCTTAAGCTACTGTTTTTTTTATTTGCAATAAATATTCTACATTATATTTCCCATAAAAAAGGTCATTAGCAATTTTCTTGTATCTGGATTAAAACTGCACAAAATGCAGTTCAAAATATCCCCGTTAAGAATTATTACTTTTTAACACAGGTGCACAGACCTTATGAAGATAATCATCTTCTTCTTCAGCTGCTTTACCATATCACAGAGTTATATCGTTATGTGCAGGGCAAGGATTTATATGAAATCACTTTTTTTTTTTTTTTCTTCTTCTTCTATTGGCCCAGAAGAGATATATCCAATACCTTTTTCCGTTTCAGGTCTTTTTGAGTAAAATGAGCCCAACTTTATTTTGTTTATTTTGCATACTTGGTCTATACGATCATATTTTAACCATTTTTCGCCCATATTTAGACTATTTCAACATATTTACCTAATTTTTCTATTTCTAAGCACATTTTCCGACGCTTTCACGTTTTTTCTTCAGCACACGTTTAAAAAAAAGTAAGGGAAAAAATGAAATTGTGGATTCCGTGTCCCTATGCTACACTAGCGCTCCGCACATAATTCTCACAACTAATATTTTTTCAGGCACGCGTTGATTCGTATCGATTTTCTTATCTAAAATAAGTTTCTTTAAAGTTAGCATAAAACATTGTCCATTATGGAACATGTTTCTTCTGGGTCGAAAATGTCAGCCATTGTGAAGATTGTTTTCTAGTTACAAAATAAATTTATCAATACGTTGAAATGGTTCACCTTAATTTGAAATATAACTCTTCCTCCCCCCTTCTGTCTCTTTCTCTCGTATGTGGTTCTTTAATAGACACACCTTATCGAGCTCTTTAAAATGAGACCCATATTGTTTTCGCATATTTTGCACATATTTAAAAAAAAAAAAGCATATAACGCATTTTTAGCGCATATTATATGCGCATATTTCTTCTTTTTTAGCGCATATAAATCCGAGCCCTTGTTATGGGACTTATTTTCCCCTCCCTCCTTTCATCTATATACCCCGTATTTGAAATTGAGGTCCATGCAATGAGGGGGGAGGGGAGGTTCTAGTACTTGGTAAAGTGGTATCCAATAATTGGTTTCAAAGGTCGCTGAGTTCGCCTTTAGTAACATTTTGGCCATATTCTCCGAACTGTAGCGCATACTAATAAGAGGAAGTGTGAGATGACCGTTGTCGTAACCACACAGGAAAAAAATTAAAGACCATGGAAAATGGTTGAACATAATTTCCATAAAATAAATTTTACTTAGTACAAAATTGTGTTGGGAAATGTTGATATGTTTTCTATTTACTGTAACACTCGGTCCGGGAGGTGGGGATTAATTTAGTGATAAGGAATGTTATTTATGTAGATTAAAGAATCTAGGCCCAACAAATTGCTGTTGACATGTATAGAAGAACCAGCTGGGTTATGGTCTTATGGTTATTAATAATGAAAAAACTTTTCTCGCATATTCAAATTGATTACGATTATATGGCAGAATTATGAAATTATTGTGAACTAACTAAATTAACGTCAGAATTTCATTTGTTATTGGCTGACTGTTTTGGTTTTATCCTTGTTCTTTTCCCTTACAGTTTAAAAGTTAGTTATCTTGTTTTGCAAAGAATTTGGTGAACTGAAATTTGAAAAATATTTCTAATTTCAGTTGTTTTTCAAAAAGTTGGTGTGGTGATTCAATGCCTGGGAGATATTCTTACTCAGATTGCACCGATATAGTGTACTACTATGCGGTTTATTCAGAGGAAATAGTAAGGAAGCAGCTCGACGTTATGCAGAAGATTTTCCAGAACGGCGCCACCCACACAGTAGAGTATTTAGAGAAATTTTAAACCGACTGAAAAAGTTTGGTTGCTTCTACAACCCGCTCGTTGAGATGTACCAATCGCTCTGTGAATGTCGACGAGCAGATACTTGATTTGATCCGAGAAGATTTAATGTTAAGCACCCGTCAAATAAGCATCATGACTGGTATAGATCAAAACTTGGTTTGGCGGGTGTTGAATAGCAACGGGCTCTATCCATATCACAGGACACTGATCGCTACTACTCTTCCTGGAGATTGCTTTCCTCGACGAATGTTCTGCCAAGCCAGTAGCTGATTGAACACAGACTATTACAGAATAAGATACTGTACACGGATGAGTCCCTGTTCACGCATGATGGAACACTAAATACATGTAGGTAATAGTCATATGTGGGCCGAAGAAAATCCACATGCTACTTATGAACGCAGTACCCAGCAAAAATTCAGTGTGAGTGTATGGTGTGGAGTTATTGGGAAGTACCTCGTGGGACCGCCCATTCTTTCGGATACTTTGAATTCAAAACGTTATCGTGATTTTTTACATGCAAAACTAGCTGACCTATTAGCAGAAAGAGTACCCTTCCAGCATGATGGCGCGCCGGCTCATTTTGAAGTTACTGTGAGAAATCAACTGGATCAGGCTTTTCCAAACCGCTAAACAGGACGTTCTGGTCCATTTCCATACCACCCCCCCCCCTCCGCGTTCACCTGGCATGATGCCATGTGATTTTTGTATGGAGTGATATGAAGAGAATAGTGTACCACAGCGGAAGACCTCAGTCGAGGAGCGAATTATTGACGCGGATACAGGAAGGAATAAAACAGATAAGAGAAAATATAGATGCACTGGAAGCGTCTACTATTTTAGTAATTCCTTCCTTTCTGCATGCACCGGTTCAGTTCTTAATGGGGATATCTTGAACTCCATTTTGAGCAGTTCTAATCCAGATTGGTACAAGAAAATTGCTAATAACCTTTTTTACGGGAAATTTAATGTAGAATCTGTTACGAATGAAAAACAGTAGTTTAAGAGGGCAAGCTTCACGGGAAATTGAAAAAATGTGAAAATTTTCTGATATAATTTGTATTAGAACTGATTTTATGAACACCCTCTTGAACCGATTCAGACCATTTTTTCCCTGTTGTTACCACATCTGTACTATTACCTACTGGTGCCGTTTTCTGTCTACCTCCAGTCGTGAGAAGAAAAGAAATTCAAACATGGAAAACTTTTCAAAATTTGACCATAACTCAGCCTCTTCAAAAGTAAGAGTATGCAAATATATCTACACATTGTCGGGATAGGTTGCCTACTTATCAAGTGGAAGGGTTTCATTGCAAAAGAGACACCCCAAGATTATTATACCATAGAAGGTTGGCCAGACGTGTAAGGCGCAAAGACGAAAATGACGTCACTGCAGTACAAATCCATACAGGCCGCTTACGGGAATGCAGACTTTTTCAATTTTTACTCATAATTGATGCCCTTCACATATTTTTCTATTATTCTTACGACGTAAAATATTCAATTGATTACCATTTTAAAAAAGGAAACAAGAGCCCTCTACAACAAAAATTCAGCGTTTCCATTACTTTCTTATGAAGTGAATTCCGGCGCGGGTGAGACGGGAAGAATTGTTGCGGGTTGCCTACCGGATCTGGCCAACCTTCTTTAGTTATAATAATCTTGGAGTCACCCTGTCTAGAGGGGGTCTTGAGGAGAGATAGCCCCTTTCCTATCCTCTGAAAGTCCTCTTCAAAAAAAAAAAAAGTTATCTAAAGGATTTTAGAATTAACTTGATACCGGTCAACCTCCACTCCATGAACCCCCAATCTAGGTTGGTTATTAGCGTTTCCAGATAAGCCTGGTCAGTCTGGGTACGTGGGACTATCTCTCAGACGCAATAGGGGAAATCCCAAAGGGGGGAGAGGACCCAACAAAAAAATTACGGTAGGGAGCTTGAACGTAAGGACCCTGAAAAACAAGGAAAATTTGGCTGAGCTGGAGGAAGTATTCGAGGGGGGGGGAGGCGAAATCGACATTTTGGGCCCGGCTATGATAAGAAGGGAAGAGGACGTATAAGAAATGAAGAAAATGAATCTATTTAGCTACATAAGTTAGGGAAAGGGTAAAAAAGAGTGACATTTTAAATTTTTTTAACGGGAAATTTTTTTGAATTTCGAGGCGAAACCGATAGAATAGCAAATAAAATATAAAGATTAAATTATTTCGAACAGGGACTTCAACATGCCTGCTGTAGTAGAGAGCTGAAACATGAAATATTTAAATTTACAAACGTTGACTTCAGATGTATCAAAACTTGGATTTTTTAGTCAATGACTTGATGTTTTTTTTTTGTTTTTTTTTAAATCTTACATCTTCAATATGTTGGTTCACAGGGGGCTGAAGGCTGAAACTTTTAATTGAACAATTTTTGGTGTCAAGTATATTAAAACTCGGTATTTTAGAATCGGTGATTCCATTTTCGAGGTCAGTAGGAGAGGATTAAAGGTAATATGAGAATTCTGTCAAACATGATTAAAAATACAAATTTTCAAATCATTATGTTTATTTTCCCTTTATTTTAGCAATAAATCCAAATATTTCATGATCCAGCCCCCTTGCGTACCAATGTAGGTGGGACGATAAGAACAAAATATCTCGAAAATGAAATCACAGAACCGAGAAACACTACTGCATGTATGTTCGAAGTCGCTATTTGTAATTTCTAGATCATCCTGACCTCCTAGTGGAGCCGTTAGGGTGAGCGGTGAGTGCAACATGTGCCCGAAAACCATGAAAATTTATTTTGTTCCTGTGGTCTGTAATAACCGAAGCCCACTTTTTTCAAGAATAAGAGCAGACGCTATGACCTCATCTGGAATATTTTTAATTCTGTTTCGATACCTAATTGTTACTGAACAGAAAATATTATTTAGCCAGATTTCGAATTTTTCAAGTAAACATTATCTACATTTTTCACTGTGCCATTCAGATTTAGGACCACTTGATGTCAAGTCCGATAGAATATTCGAAATAAATGACCCAAAGAATCCTATCTAGATGCTTTGTTTAATGTTTCACGTTGAATCCGTTTTGCCGTTTCTCAAAAGTGAAATTTCAATTTTGGAGGCTAGAATCAGGGCCGAATCAAAAATCTAATACCAGCTTTGAAATCAGCAATCCAATAAACTCTTGTTTGGAGATATGTTGTTTGTTTTTTCAAGCCGAGCTAATTTCACTAATTTGATCATGAAATTTTCATTTTGGGCCCTGAACCGAGGATGAGTCAAACATATGATGGATATTTACATTTAATAACAGAAAAAACAATTTCGATATAGGTACATCGATAACTTTTTATTAAGTGGCTAACCCCCAGCCCCCATTTGAGGGATATGGATTCTTTGATTCTTCTGGGAACAAGATCACACCCCTTCAACACTCTGTTAGGTTCTCTCATAAGTTGCTTTCATTAATAGCAGTGAAGTTCGATGGTAAACATTATATTGTGTGTCGTTGCCGAATAAGATTTATTTATCCTCGATTGTTATGTATGTCACTTGTACCCCTCGGTCTCTAACACCAACCCCATACCACTTAATTTAAACTATATTTTGAAAGAAGAAACAAAAAAGATCAATTGTTAGAATTTTGATCTGCCCTCTCCCCATGTTTCCTTCAGGCGCTTCTGTCTCTGAGAGATAATTTTTGCCAAATACGACGCTGGAAATTATTGTAATTTACCGCAAAAGGTTCGATAATTACGATGATACAGTGGGTAATGATACCAAGTTTAACAGTCGGTGGAAACAAACCCCGTAATACCTAACAATTATTACTTATTTTAATAATCGTAACGAAATAACTCCCATATAATTACGGAAGATCGTAAAATGTGGAAAATTTTATTTTATACTTTACCATCCTGTGCTATTAGTCTGTCTGAAATGTGAGAAAATCGATTTCGGATTGGGTGATTGGTCGGAACGAGTCCGGTTCGTTGACGGACTTATAAATTGATGAAAATGGTCATGTTAACTGTAACGACTGCGACTGGTTATAAATAAACAAAAGAAAGAACATCCATCGCATTGTGTAGCTGGTTAATTGGAATAATTTTGTAGACCACCCACAGGTTAAATTCCGGTTGTTTGGAATCCGAAAGATTAGAATAGGTAAGTTGCTAAAACATCGTGACCCATCTCCGATCTTGAAAAAATTACGTGATAATGAAATTAAAATTGCCTACATGAACTAGGACAACTGAGTGTTCGAAGAAAAAAAAGTGTAGAGACTTGAAAAAATTGCAACGATGAATTATTGCTTGGAGCAGTTCTCTGATTAACCGTTAAAAACATATTGGTGTCCTCTTTTGGCTTTGAATGAGATCATATTTTCAGTTTTTAACTGACCTCCCCACCCCATCCTAAAAAAAATAGCTATCACTCTTGACCCAACTTTAGTAGTGTGAGGAGGGGGGATGGAAAAGGAATTCATGGAGTGTAATGAAATTTACTTGGATGACTGAGTACCATTATATAACCCTACTGAATTTTAACAAAATATATGGGTGTGGAAAGTTGTTAAGATAGGGGTAGTCAAGGGGTCTGGACTCCCCGTTTGCGATTTCGTCGAGTAGTGGTTTATACAATATTAGCACTCTCTCCAACACCCTCTCCCCTTTTGGTCAAGACCAGACCCCCTTCGAACACTAGGCTGGCTACGTCACTGGATATGGAATGAAAGCAAAAAAGAGGTTTAAAGTTTTTAACTGGCTTTACTTTCAGCATGGTACTTCCGATTGCAAATCGTTAAGATCTTAATATTAATTCATTGTGTTTTAAAACTCGCCAGACTGGTACAGATTTGGTAAGATTGCATTGTGCTTTCAGTTGCTAAAATTCATTCGCCCGCTGTTCAGATTAGTTAAGACTCATTCAGACGGAGTCTTATTCAGATTGTCGTTAGAATTGTAGCAAAACTTTTTCACTCTGTTAGCGAGACCGACACGAAAGAGTGTAGAGGTATGTACCCTCCCCCTGTTCGGAAAATTACACCAAAAACTGAAAAAAATGATAGTTATCAGTCGGGAAACTGGGAAAGCGACGATTTTTTTGTTCTTTAGCTCACTAAAATTAGTGGTATTTCAGTCGTGATTTATGGTGAGTTCAGTCTCTTTGGAAAATTAGGCTTTGTTTGTTGTGATTAATTTACGCTCGATTCGGATTTCGATACTAAGAACTGGAAAAAGGATGAAACCTGGAAACTGAATCTTATTTCTTTGTTGCATTTTTCGAGGTTGGGGAGCCGATTCTTAATACCATACTAAGAAAGAAAGACATAATATGTATGTTTATTGAGCGTTTCAGTTAATTTTTAAAATCAGCTATTAATATTGTTGTTGTTTTTTTGTTTGTTTTTTTTCATTTATGTTAGGCAACATGAGAAGCAAAGTTTGTCTAATGCAAGAAAAGGACATGACAAGCACGAGTAAGACTGTCACCCAGTGCGTCCCGTACGGAGGGTAAAAAAAAGAATTAATCGCATTTGCGTCCCATAAAAAAAGGTACATGTCTATTGGTCCGATGTGCATCCAGAAATAGAAGGCGATGTAGAATTAAAATGGACTTCCTGTAATCATTCTTCATGTTAGTAAGTGTATGTAGAATACAATGCGATACCGATGACACGACACGTACTACATACGAAGGCAATCCAAAAGTAAGTCCTGTTTTGCTGTAAAATGATTAAGAATGAACAAATTCATATAAACAATTTATATAGGACTTGAGTTACAATTCTCATAATAACTCACTATCAACCTTCAAAATACCTTCTGATAAGATTTCAGCTGGAACATGCCCATTGCAAAATTAGGAGTTGGTTTTTGAAGAATTTGTGACTTCCTTTTGGAGCGTGTCATTGCAGTTGAATTTCTTAACGCCCAAATGACGTTTCAAGGATGGAAACAGATGAAAATCACTCGGGGCGAGGTCCAGTGATATTTTTAACCACACCTGCAATACTTTGCAGCCAGTCATAAGTCTGGTTAAGTTGGAAGGGAAATATATGGGACGCAATTGACCTGTTAAAAGAAGGGACGCAATTCAGACATGTCTGGGACGCAATTAAGATGTACCTTTTTTCCTAGTGGGACGCAACTGAGACAAAAATTGGTGGTCGGGACGCAACTAGGATTCACCGACAGACTGGACTGCGAACAATGTGACATGACACATATAGGAGAAACAGGCAGAAAATTCATAAACAGAATAAAAGAGCATGAAAAATTACGGAAGCTAAAGGATGACAAATCACTTTTCGGAAGACACTGCAACGACCAGGGACACAACAACCAAAAATTGACAGAAAAGTACGAAATCCTATGCATGGAAAACAACACAAGAAAAAGAAAATTAAAAGAACAACTAGTGATAATAAAGGCAAAAAGAAAACAATCTAATATACACAACAACTAACTTCCAAACAGGGATGAGATGCTTATGAAAAACTTCTCTTCCGGCTTCTGGCTTCCATCATTTTAAAAAGCTTCCCGCTTCCGACTTCTTTCAATTTTGTAATTTAAAAAATTCTGGCTTCTGTTATTTCAAAAAACTTCCAGCTTTCGACATTTCACTTTATTTCACCTCTAGCATCTTTTAAACCCCCTCCCCCCTTCCAAGGAATAAGAAGCGCAAAACAAGTTTGAATGAAATAATCTATTTAGACTACAAAGCAATGAGTTTAAGAGCTTTTTTCTTATAAATAATGACTGACAAGTTAGGCCAAATGCTGACTTTGAGTACACTTGGAAGCCAAAAAGAAGCCGATAAACAATAGACTTCTCTTCCAGCTTCTGGCTTCCAACTGGAATTTGCTTCCGGCTACCGACTTCTCGATTTGAGTCAGGATACATAAAAACTTCCGGCTTCCAGCTTCTTTCATATCTTTGCTTCCAAAACGAGAACCTATTCAAATTAATAACATAACACTCCCTGATTGGACAGACTACACAACCACGGACAACTAATTAGAAACACTCACCAATAGGTTTACCATACGGTACTACACATTACTATAAATACAGAGTCAAAAAAAAAAAAGAAGAGAAACGGTAGGGACTCCACTGACTGACATGCGACTGAAGTAGAGCACCTGGAAACAACCGAGTATGACATCCGCCATCTTGAGCCCAACCGTGCCCGTCGATGCCGAATCCGACTATGCGGAGCTAGCAGAGCCTACCGGGTAGTCAATTCGCCACCAACAGGCGCGGTTGGACTCAAGATGGCGGATGTCCATACTCGGTTGTTTCCAGGTGCTCTAACTAAAGATGGCATAACCGCCGAAAGAGCTATGGACAACAGAAACAAAAAAGTGAATTGGCGCTCCCTAAAAACAGAATATTCGGCGTCTAAGTTCATTTGTTCCCGATAGGAACGATATCAAAACTTTTTTTTGTGGTGGGGGGTCTTCCGTACCGTCCTCCTCCTTAGCCTTTCATTAATCAACACTTACTTACCTACATAGTAACCTCAAATATTATAAAACACACCAATACGAGTATATAACATTTTCCATTCGTGAACCTGATCAGTTTGGAAAAATTTTTCACCGTTACATCTGCACACAAACAAATAGTGCGAATGTGGGAATACCTACTTGACTTCCTGTAATAATGAAAACATCCGACTATTATTAATTAAAATGCAGTAGGTTCCCTTGTAATCTTGTTGCATGCAGTTTTCGTTTACTGATGCAGAAGAGAGAAACAGAGTAATTTTTAATGAAAATTTCTCAAGAAATAATTTCGTCTGTAGTCTGCGCTAATTTCCTCTCACACCATTTAGAAAAAAATTGCCGGCTGGTCAATGTTGAGAATTGAAAGACGGTTTTTTCGATACACACGTTCACCAGGGTATCAGGATGGTGACCTCGTTGCGTGAGAAGAAAGATGTGCATCAGTGACGTAGTCAGCCTATTTTTCGAAGGGTGGTTGGTTTCGACCAAAGGGAGAAAGGTGTTGGAGGAGATGTTAAAACAAGAAAAACCACTGTTTGACAAAATCACGAAAGTGGGTCCCCAGACCTTCTCGATCCCCTGACTTATGCCATTGGTGTGCATTCTTATCAGCGCGTCAATTCGATTATTCAGAAATGTAAAAAAGTACCTTACCGCTTACTTCGGTTATTATTACAACGAAGGAAGATGTTTATCTATACGAGATAGTGAGGTACCGAAGAAGATATTCACCTCGACGTGCACGTGTTTTAGTTGGCTACCTGCCTACTACTTCGGCCTATTAACAGAAACATTTGTCATCAACGGTACAGGGTATACCCTTCTTCAAATTGACGTCACTTTCCCCTCAGCCAGCTACTGTTTATAACTTATCTACCACTAAATCTTCGTTATTTCATCGTTCTTATCGTTACGTAAGAACGTACGAACACGATAGTGCATTTTGGGCGTCGTTATTCATGTTTCACTCTCATGTGCCCTAGCGCGGTGCTTAAAAATCAAGCTCCAGATTACTAATCGAGGCGTGGAATCGCACCGAGAATAATATTTATTGATTCGTACGATCATAATAATGGGCTGATCGTGGCTAAGTCGATGGAAGCCAACGAGAGAGAGAATTCAGTTTCAGCTCCCAGAATACATCTGCATGTAGGAATTACATAATATATATATATATATTTTTTTAGTCGATTATGATATGAAATGATAAATTCAAATACGCTAAAAGATTAGTGGAGCTCCGTGCTGGCCCAAAGGAAAGGTAGCGTGTGCTCACTTTGGAAGGTTAAAGGTTTCACTGTCTTCACCTATACATGTAGATTTCGTTCCAATTTCTCTTTTTAACCTTCGACCGACGGTGGGTTCGACTGAGTACTGAGTCACTTTCGTGCCTCCATGCCCACAAGGAGAATCGAAAGGCATGAAAAATTGAAACAACTTAGAGAATTTAGAGAGAAGATGAAGCAATAAACGGGATAGCGGAAAATTGTCGAGAAGAGTGCCCTGACCAACGTAATAGAAAAGTCTTAATATCTAACCGTTCTAATAATTTCACCTTAAAGAAATATTGACGTTTTTCAGAGCTGCGAACCCAACTTTCTTAGAGGTATTTGTCACCCTAATTTCGAACCCATTGGTCGATTTCTTCGAAGTGGCCAAAAAGATCATTTCTGATGTATTTCAGGCTCTTTTCTGATCCGTATACAAATCAAAATAGCAATATACAAGTTTCTAGACCAATATTTTGCTTCGACTATTTTTATTTTTATTATTTTATTTAACAGGACTCTTACTGTCCAAGGAGTTATGTGCCCGACAGTAGCTAAATTGTAAGATTTTGTACAGGTACAGTTCTGTTCTATAGATGAAGTATAATAAATCTGAAATGTTATCTAGTTTGAATGTGTTTGATAGCGATGGAAGTCGACGTGGTTGATACTTGATACTTGGCGCAAACGTGTATAGGTAATGTGGTGAACTGTGAGTGTTACATTGCATGTTAAGCACTGAGGAGGAAGCTGCCGCGATGGTACATTCGCGTATGTATGCAAAGGAGTCACTTTCTGTGGGCTCGAGTTATCATACATGGCTATGACGTGCCAGCCTTACTTAATGACACCATCCCGTCTTCTTCCTTGATCGTAAATATAGTTCAACGGATGAGTGGCGTCGAAAGATTTTCAGAGGGTACAAAAATGTACAAGTTTATTGAATATTTTATATTTTAACTTTTTTCTGTTGGAGGGGGGGGGGGGTACAAATTATACTTTGTACTTCACTGTTTTTTTAGGGATTGAGATACCATGCACTCCTGTACCCCACTCCTATTCCAATGCTACTGGAATGGATCATAAAATTCGCTTCAGTAAGGTCATGTAATTCTTCAGAGGAGTATTTAATGCTTTTTATAAATCATGTTCTACACCTTGGTCTTCTATTGCTGGTAACTTTGCTGCCTTATACCAATTTTTAAATCAACGTTTGTTATTTTCAAACCCAAGCACGTGTATTTATTAGATCAAAAATTACTTTCCAAGTCCACAACCATGTTCTACAGCTTGCAGACCTATTGTAATTATCCCCATTTTCGTTTTCATTCGACGGTGACATTACTAGTTTCGATTATCTCTGAAGTTTTCATTGAACCGATCGCACCCTATACCCTTCCTTTGCATTCGTGCCCTACACTCATGCGGGATTTCGCAATTAACGAAACGATTTGGAAATAAACGCACTTTTGGGCATGGACTGCTCGAGTATTCAAAATTTGATTTGCTCGTTAAGTATTTATTAAGGAGAAATTCGCCGAATAACGAGAAATGACTGCAAAACAGCGGCGAGCGAACACTCGACGCCGCTTAAAAGAGGGTTAAACATTTTAAGCCATTAAAACGGGTTAAAATTATCTGTTAACAGCCATACTATATTAAGGATTATTGTGAAATCCGCTGAGACTGGTTACGAGTAAGCGGATATACTTCATCTTTTCCCAGTTTTCGGATATGCTGAGTACAACTGCGAACTTAGTCGTTTCTTTTCTTCTAATTTTTTTTGGCTTTCTCTTCCTCTTTCATGAGTTTTAGATTCTCTTTCCTTTCTGATTAGAGAATAAATTCCCACTTTTATGGATTTATGGTCTGGTGGTGTGCGCACCATTCCTCGCAGAATTTTGTTATTCTGAAGCGATATTTTTTGCGTGAGAATTCCCTCATTGGCCTGCTGCCTTTTCGAGAACCTGCTGAATTAACGTTTCTGGTGAGGTTACGGAGATCTCACATTTGAAACTGCTAGGCTGCAGCTGAATATCTGTTGTGAATCGTCAAAGTATATTTACATGTTCGTCATTTTCTAAAGAATATTAGAGAACTCAATTTCCTGCTTGCTGAAACAGGCAGGCAAATGATATTTGGGAGAGGGAGGTTAATAATTGTGTGTGATGTTTGCTGGTATAAAATACTAAAAACGTATTTTTTCAATTTTTCCAAATGTTTGTACTAGCTTGTTTTGATTGGAGTGGAACGAAAGCGCGTTTCCTTTTAAATTCTTTGGTCAAATCAATATAAAATGCTATATACATTGGTATAGAAAAGAACATGTGCAAAGTTCCATTGAAAAATTTGAAAATTTTCCGTTGTGGAGCTTATTTTACGACAATATTGAATCATGAGGTCAGATATAACATGGAAAACCTTGAAAATTTTTCTTTTTTCTTCTTTGGTTTGAAAACGAAAATTGATAGTGGTCAGTCTCAAATGGCTTCAATCAAATTAAAAAATTTTCGTCACCCTTCAGTTTCAAATGACTTCCGTCGAATTGAAGAAAAAAAAAATTCTCTTTACCCTTGTCACGATGGAGCGAGGCTCAATTTGCCAAACTCTAAGCCAGAATTTCTCACCACCAGAAGGAACTAGAAGAATGTGGTAAACAAATTTGAAATGGTTAAATTTTCTCTAAAATGCTTGAGAATTTTTTATTTTTTATTTGTTTATTTATGAGCCACTAGCTGCACCAAGGGCTGGTGGTTACGGTTAAATTAGTGGAAAGAGGTCTGTGTCGTAGAGGAAGGAGATGAGTTTATCTAGTATTGTCATTGGGTTGTTCTGGAGCGTGCTTTTCGTTGCTTGGTTGTAGTTGATGTTCTTGTTCTGCGGTCAACTCCAGCGCTTTTACTGGACTTATTATCGGAACCCTGATTTGGACCCCAAAACCCAAATTCAACTCTCGAAATGAGCAAAACTGACATCGCTCGAGAAATCGAATACGTATCTAAATAGGGAATTCTGTTTCACTGATTTTGAATGTTCCATCGAACTTTTCATTCAGTCCCAATTTGAGCCTCAAGATTTTGATATTTCACACCTGAAATGCACAAAATTGATTTTAAAGTTCAACTAGAAATAAAATTAGATGTTCTCATTTATTTATTTACTCCTTTAAGTACTCAATTTTCGTGATTGAGTATCTTCTGCCCGTATCGTGCAAAGGTCTCCGTAACCTACCCCATTCAGATCTTTTCACGGCTATTTCTCGAAAAAAAAAATTTTAAGAATTGGGCAGTGTCGTCTGCGCGTCGTGTTTTTTGTCTTCCCTTTTTTATTTTTATATGAGGCGGAAACCAAAAGGTTACTTTTTTGCGTCGAGCGGTTATCCCCTGGTCTTGAAATGTGCTCCGCCATTTGTGGTATCTTATAAAGGTTGAGATGTCCTCATGCTTTTTAATCTACCTCTGATCCTTTTTGTTGGGATGTGGTCTTTACGTTTAATTTTGAGGATTGAACGTGCCATTGAGTTTTGGGCTGTTCTCAGTTTGTTAACTATCGGACCGCTTAAGGACCAGATCGACGATCCGTATGTCAGTGGTGAATAAAACACAGAGCTTTTTGAATTCCAACTATAGTTTCCCTTGAATATTTCCTTTAGCGTCCGAAACTTTTTCCAACTGGTTATTTGCGATTCACTTCTTTTTGGGTTCTCTCTTCTAAAGCTATATTAATTGGCCTAAATAAATCTTTTCGTTAACATATTCGATTTCCGTTCCCCTCATTTTGCTTTTTTGTTGGTTAGCATTATTTGTTAGAATTTTCGTTTTTTTCCATATCAATAGATAGCCCTGCCTCCCGACCCTCAGTACCTAATTTGGTTATAATTTCCTCTAATTGAGTCATGGATTCAGCTATCAAAACCACGTCCTCTGTGAAACGTGGTCAGAAATTTTTTCACCGTTTAAGTTTATCCCTTTGTTTTCCCATTTTAATTTTTTGAAAAGCTCCTCTAAAGCGCAGTTAAAAAGTAATGGAGAGAAGGGGTCTATGCACAGTCTTTCTCTATTCATTTGACTGGCTCTGGCTGTCAGCCTGACTTGTCATCTGTCTATCTTCTCGAATCAAGTGAGCGAGAATGACAAAGGAAGGTTGGATTTTCAGTTTAAAAATAGATATTATAACTCACTGACTCTATCGAAACTCATGAAGACTCAGTTAATATTTTCCAAAATTTGGATTTTGGCTCCAGCTGTGTTGTTTTACGGTGCTGGAAGAACGTCTGCTTGTCTGGCTGGCGAGCGAAATAGCTATCTGTTGGTTATCTCTTTTCGGTCAGTTCATGCCAATTTCTACTTGGAATATGCTGTCTGTCAGTAAACGTAGAAGTAGAAACCGTCATTATGATCAACGCCTGATAAACATCTACAAAATTCAGATGGAATAGGTTACTTCCGCGATATTTTTCTGCCAATTTTTTATCCTCCTCGCCTAATAATGAAGGAGAAAGGAATAACTTTTCACCCTTACATATTTCCTGCCTACGAGCAACGGATAATTTCTCAAACTTTTATTACAATTATAACGCCTGTTCAAACAATAAACGTCGAAAACACCAAATGCTGGTGTAATCGCTCGAAATTAATAAAAGTTAATTAACCGCGAACCAGCGAGCTACAAGCAACCGGTAGCTGCAGAAAAACCGTAATTTTGCGCGAAAATTTAATGCTAGCCAAGAAGTTATTTTGGAGCCGCAGGGAGTCCTAAAATGGGCTTCTCAGCTTCCAAAATATTTACCCTTCTTTATGAATAACGGCCGTATACTTAAGCCTACGTAGTACGTGTACATATATACGAAAATGATGTAAGGCGATACTTTTTTTTTTAAAGCTGGTTAGGCTTTTTACAAAGGGGAAAATATTTCGCATCCGTTTTCTATATGCGCCGCGCGCTCACCAATTCCAAGTGCATAAATAAACGATACGAATATTCGTCCCTAAAAAGAACTACTTTCTCGTTTTTCGCAAATGTTTCAATGCGCTTTACGCTGCGAAATTCGGGCTTCTGAAATTTCGTACTTATGATTTATGAGTTTCAGTTTCGGCAGGTCTGCATGACTCGAACACAATCAACACCGATATTTTTCTTCATTACTTATTTTATGATTTTATTATTGCATAATAATATTTGTATGCCCCTATTTACCCATAAGCGAAGAATTGTCTTTTTTCGAGAGAGCGTGATTCAAAGAAAATTCATATTTTCCATGCGAATGAGAGATAGTTGAAAAAATAAAATAGAGAGCAACTGAAGCAGAAATAAGAATTGAAATCGAAACCCTTCCGTAAAAACTCCTTAATTTTGCAATAAAGAACTGGAACCGGAATCCCATGTTTTCGTTTCTAGAGAAGGGCTGGAATTGGAATTTTTCAAAATTTCTAATGCCCCAGATGGAATTTGGAGACAAAATCATTTTCAAATTCTCAAGTTTCGTTGTCAGATTTTATTTCTTTTTCATTTCCAATTGTGATCACAATCAGGCATGAGAACTTGAATCATAAGAACCCCTTAATTTTTCAAAAGGAATGGGAACCGGAAACTTCAAAACCCCCAGTGGAGAACCAAAACTAAAGCCCTTCAAAAATTACATTCGAACCTTCTATTTTTGGAACCTTGAAAGTACGAGTATATAACTAAATAACAATCGGAACCAGACCACAGAACTAGAACCCGATCAGGAATTTGCCAGCTCCCCTTTCCTGAGTTGAAGTACGTATCTTACCCATAGAATGATGCTGCGATGGTGGAGGAATCTTAGGGGCATAATGGCGCGGAGCCTTCCTAGAAAGAACTGAGCTGAGAGAAAGATATAATGCTTGCCAAACTGTGTAATATCATCCAGGAGTAACGTCTGCGAGTTACAGTGTCTCGCTATACAGAACTTTGGTTTTCAAATTTCAATTTTTCTAGGTTTTATTAAATTCAGCGGTGTTGGAACGGGAGGGGGATACCTTTCGGTCATCCATATCGCTATTAAAGTCAACCCATTCTACTGCAATGAGCATCTGACAGCTCATACCGCGGCCATCCTAAAAAGAGCGGAACAATTAAAAAGAGACGATCTTCTAGCCTTCGTCTGGACTAAGAACTGTACAGTATTCGCCAAAGAGAAACCAGACGACCAATACGGGTGTAAAATCAGAAGCATAGAGCAGCTCGTTTGGCAATCACCCCTGAACCCAAGACAGGATGTAAAGGAGATAGAGGACGATCGGTCGGAGAGTGCCTACTTCAGGACAAATCAAAGGGACAACAGCTTCAGTCAAACGAGGAAAATAGCGGATACAAGTTCCAGTATGAACGTCTAAAACAAAGAAACCCGGAAGAAGATGCAGCTGAAGCAAAGCAACGCAACATGGAACCCTAAGAAACCGGCCCAACCAATTCTAGATAGGATTAGCTTCGCACAAGAATCCCGTTCGCTGAGCCAATCATACCGAAATTCTCACTAGCAGTATGACAAATGAGATGTGAATCAAAGTGGGGCCTACAGAACTTACTATCCAGAAGGCTTGGTAAACCAGGGTAAGTACCCAACAACTCATCAAGCGCACCCCAAAAAACAAAAATAGAAAAAATAGAAAATAAAATGAAAAACCAATAAAATTTTTCGACCCCTAAAAAGAAAAGAAAGAAAATCTAAACTCACAATAGGCACATTGAATGCAAAAACATTACTCAAACCGGAATACTTTACAGAACTCGAACAGGCTTTAATAAAATCGAACTTAGATGTACTAGACCTATCGGAAATCCATAGAGGCGGGGAACGTATCCAATCAATCAAAAAAGGGAATTTGTTCCATCATATCAGCAACAAAGGGGGCCAAATTAAAGCATCCATTGCAAAATTGGTGAAAGAAATTAAAGGAATTTCTGACAGAGTCGCAATTTTGAAAATGGAAATTAACGAAACAAAAATTATGTGTGTCCAAATATATGCCCCCACCTCTGCTGCAGAAGAGGAAGAAGTAGAAAAATTCTACGAGACAGTGGAAAAAGTTACACAAACTTTAGCATTAAATTTTGAAAAAAGAGGTGAAATTCTATTTACAATCTCGATGTAATTGTTTGCAAGAAATATGTCTTGAGTAATCCTCCTTCCTCAGGAATTCGTGAGCGAAGTTCCTGAATCCTAAATAACCATGTTGGGTATCTTCTTCGTCAGCTTTGTGAACTCGCCAATGAAGCGAGTATGAATCATTGTCTTAGCTTGTAAAGGGGAACTTGCAACACCCTCACCTCCTTCGAAGAACATATTCTTAACTCCCGTCTTAAGTGGCGCTGAATCATTGTCGTAGCTAGGAGTCGAGGGGTCTAAGTCCTCTCCCCTTTGCGGTTTCGTTAAACAGTGTTTTTTTTTAATGTTCTACTCCACAGTGGAACCCCCTAAATCGATGGCCCGTAACGGGCAAAGGCTTCTCGTAGACGCTCCCATTCGGTCCTAGTAGTGGCTATTGTTTGAAAATTTTTTAATTATTTCCTTCAAAATACCGCCTGTTCAAATCATTGAAACACGAAAACACCTAATTTAACGTTTGTGATATCCAAGAGCTGAGGGCGAGAGAAGTGAAGAATTCCAAGGGATGGAAAGCCCTATGATGGTAGGGAATCGAATTAGCGTAAAGTTTAAACTCCTCCTGAGCCAGGCCGCTTTGCGACCTATAGTAATAGGGTCGGCCTTTCAGCTGAAGTCTGGGTGGCTATTCCACTAACCAACTCTGACCAAAAAGTATAATCGCACTTGGATGCTGTTAAGCGTTAGGGAACCAACCAGCAAAATATGTTTTTTGAGAACACATGATTCTAAGTTTTCAAGAGTCATGTAGAAACTATATGACATAGCGTTTATTACTGATCAACGTGAGTACACATTTTTGAAGGGGGAGGGGGGTAATTCTGGAAAATTCTACTTTATAACTCATTTTGTTTAAAAATGTCAGTTGGTTCACGCCGACCCTATTTTCAGCAAGAATCGTACACAATAATATTACAAACCTCACAAAATGAACTCCTTTCATCAATTATTCTTCATGTTGATACCTCGAGTCACTTTTGCAGAGACTGTAAGCATGATGTAAAACCATTGTCCGATCTGTTTGTTTTATACACGATTACGTTCACTTTTACATTTGAAACCACAAGCGCCATTGTCGAAAGCAAATGCGATTCGTTCTCGTGTATCTCGTTTGTTTGTCCACATACTTACATTTTAAACCGCAAGCGCCACTCTTGCGTTAGGTAGATCTTTATTACTGCTACTATTTTTCCATTTTATAAGGCTCGGCTGCGCCGACCTTAAAAATCCCAGGAAATGAGAACAAAGCTCAAAAAATTGTTTTTCTCTCCATAAGACCTGTGTTAAACAGTACTGCTCGGAAGGGTCTTTTGGAAATCCCACTTGTGACATTTCTGGGTAGATACGAAAAAAGTACTAGAGATCAAATATGTACATGGGGAATCTGATCTTGTTAGCACCCCCTCCAACACCCTCTCCCCCTTTGGGCAAAACCATACCCCTTAAACAATAGGCCGGCTACACCAATGCGCTTATTAATCGAACGACAGAAGTATTCCTGCGGTATGCGCGTGCGTGTCTCAAAACTAATTGTAAAGTATACCGGTAAACGATGAGGCGTGAAGATCACATACACATCGCTAAACCCTTAACCCGACTAAGGAATACTCGGACGTGATATTATTAACTCGTTAAAATCCATCCGTTAAGCTTAAACCGAAAAATACGACCGACTAGTTAATCATTACCTAAATAATATTCGAAACGAGAGAGGCGGAAAAAGAAAACAAACGTTGACAACTCGATACTTCATTTTCTTCTTGTCATTTTCGAGGCTCGAACGATTACCAGGGTGTGTCAAAGATTATTTTAACCCCGACCGTCATCGTTACTGTTGTCAAGTATACACATTTCTCCTCACTTAACAACTCTCCGACCTCCGACATAAACGAGATCCATTTTTCACCGTCGGGTCGATACAATTTCTCGCTCGCTCAAACCAGTCCGGAACGACCAAATTGTACAGCCGATAAGAAAATTTCGCCGGTCTTCTGTTTATTCTGAACTGCGTACTGCCACCATTGCCCGTCTTTCTCGCCGCTCCGGGCAGGGTGAATATCTTATTTACCGTAAGAAAACTCGGATCTCGTTTTATCTTTCATCAGCGTTGCATCAACGTTATATGTAAATCATCTTCTATTGATCTGAGTCAGTGAACGGTGAGTGTGACTGGGTACACGTACATGGTCACCTCTGTCGCCACAGCTGCCCTCGGCGACGAGCTGTTGGGTACAGCCGAGGAAAAGCTGAGTTGAGTGCATCGAGATGCCGAAGCCACAGAACTATACACACTGTCACTACAAGGCAATTGTCGATGAAGAATCTTAATTAGTCTCGCATTACCTCGTAACCTTAATCGAATTAATGCCGTTTTGCAGTTAGAAAATATCTACTTATACTCGTTACCGGGCCACCTTTTTAATTAATATGCCGGAAATCGCACGAGCGGAGAGAATACAAGTATATATGCGTGTGCCAGCACGTGCCTCGTGTACCTACTCTTCTTGAATCCGAAAAGAACCACTCACTGATGTTGGGGTACACCATTGATGGTGTGGTGGGACGTATGGCGATGCACGCATGCCAAAGTGGCCCCTATGACACCGCACCCCCGGCCACAGGAACTACCCTTTCGATTATCGCGTCAGTGACCGGAGGAACGCCTTGGGGCCGGGCCCGAGCCCCCATTTCTACGTGCCGGAACGGTGCGCGCGTCCTACCAGGGCCACCATGGGGTTCCCTACTGACCGAGGTCCGCACTCCCTGAGCGCTCGCCTGGAAATTTCAGGTCCCCCACGGGGACGCTCTGCCTCTCTGCACTCACCCCTCACCTCCTCGTCTTGGTCCGTGTGTCGACGCAGGCAGGTGGTGACGATGGGTAAGCCCTGCCGGTGGGTCCGCAGTGCAGCTGCAGCAGCTCTTCCTAGGATGGTACAGAGTTCTCCTCCTGTTCGATGGTGTGGGCCGAGCTTCATGATGACCGAGACAAAGGCCGATACCCAGTTTCAGCTGCTTTCGTTCTTCATCATCTCCGGAACCAGAGTGTCCGGCGCGAGACGGCTGATCACGCTGACGTCGTCGTCTTCTTCTTCTTCTTCATCGTCGCCGCCCTGATCAATCGCTGTTGTGGCCGTCCCGTGCCTCTCCTGCTCCCAGGCCTCACACTCGAACAGGGTGTGCCGAGGCGTGTCCTCCGCCCCTTGATCACAGTGCACGCACACGGGGCTCGGCACTATCGACATCCGATGTAGGTACGTGCCGAAGCACCCGTGGCCGCTCAGTACTTGGGTAAGGTGGAAGTTAAGCGCTCCGTGTGTTCTTCCTACCCATCCGTCGAGGTTGTGTATCAGCGCTCAGGTCCACTCGCCCTTGGTCGAATAGGCGAGCGCGTCCTTCCACTTCCGAAGCGTGTCCTGCTTGATGACTCGCTTGACCCGAAGTGCCTCCCGTTTTGTCTTCGCTTTCTTCTTCGCACCGTATTTGAGTTCGATCGGCGGTATACGCGCTAACACGCCTACTGCATCCGAAGAAACAGTGCGGTACGCACTGACACACCTCATCGCGGCTTTTCGCTGGATCTTCTCCATCTCCGCTCTCCTGTATGGTATATCGATGGCGTCGGCGAATACTGGCGCCCCGTATATGAGGACCGACATGATGACGTTCACGTACATCCTTCGTCGCTGCTCTCTCAGCCCCCCTAGGTTCGACATCAAACGGGACAGCTGGCCGGCTGCTCGATCCGCCTTCTTAGCTGCCCGTCAGAAGTGCTCTCGGAAATGCAACTTCCCGTCGAACCACAGCCCCAGGTACTTCAGGGCTGTACAGAGCCCAATCTCCACACCTTTTAGGACAAAGGTGGGTGGGCTGTACTTGCGTCGCGTCGTAAACAAAACCGCTTCTGTCTTCTGAACCGCTAAGCACAGCCCCGCCGACTCGATCCAGTGGGTCAGCATCTCTAACGCCTGGTTCACTCGTCGCGTGACCTCTGTTGTCGTCTTCGCCTGGCACACCACCAGCGTGTCGTCGGCGTAACAAATCAGCTTCACGCCTGGTCCGTAATGATTGGTCCGGCCGCCGACTCCATCTCTATCCGGCGGCCGGAAAAGTAACTCCTGATGATGCGCACGAGGTAACAAGGTACCTGCGCCAACTCCAACGCCTCTCCATGATACGCGTATACGGAATGGAGTTGAACGCGTTCTTGATGTCGAGGCTGACCGCCGCGCAGAACTGCCGCTCGCGGATCGCCTTCTGCGCCTGGGGTACACCATTGTTAGGACTCATGATATGGTAAGAAACTGAATGGTAACAGCCGGAGATTTATTTCGTGATTCTGTGACAATAACTTATTCGTAGACTGCGAAGAGCAAAATACTTGCCAAATTGCTGTATATTTCTGCTGGTGAGTTTTACCAACCCTAAAGGTGAGGTTCTTCGTACACGTCTACATCGCAATGATTACTCTTGACCCTTCCGATCGAAACAACTCAATGGATGTGCAGCCGAACCATCCTACACATTTGTCATGAGTTTTGACACCGGTCTATCGACCTCTTCCCTTTGAATTTTTCCTCGCTGAGAAGAATTTACACTTTGTATCCTTCATTATCTGCTCTTCATAGCTCATTCTTTGCCTTCCTTTACAGTTCTTTCCCTAAACCATTCCCTCTAGCAGTAATAACAATATCCTTGGATATCGTATGTTATGACCTATCATTTTAACTCTTCTCTTTACTATATTATACGCCATGTTTCTCTTTTCCTTTCTATTCGCCTCAATACTTCCTCATTCCTGATTTTTTCATCCATTTGATTTTCAACATTCTCCATAACACCACACTTCAAAAGCATCTACCCTTTTTCTTTCTTGTATTCCTGCTGTCCAGGTCTCACATCCATACAATGCTATACTCCAAATATGGTGTGGGGGGACGTTTGATGGCGATACACGCATGCCAAAGTGGCCCCTATGACACCGCATTCCCAGCACTAGAAACTACCCTTTCGGGCATCGCATCAGTGCCGAGGGAATACTCCAAATATACGTTTGAAGGAATCTCAGTCTTACTTTAAAATCTACATTTGCCCTGAATGTGTCTCCTTTTTGAAGAAAAGCTCTCGTAGGTTGCTCCATTCTGTACTCTTTATTTCTGTTTTACTTTTCTTCCATCTTAGGTTATCAGACTACCTAAAAGTATTTAAATTCCTTTACCTCCTTTACGTTTTCATCTCGTATTTCCATATTCATTGTATTTTGTTTCCATCTACTGACTACCATTACTTGTGTTTTATTTTTATTCATCTTCATTTTATATTTTATTTTGAATTCTTCATCCAACTTTTTCAACGTTTTCTTCAATTCTTCTTTACTTCTTTTCACTATTGCAATATTATCTGCAAACCTTATTATTCTAACCCTCTACCCTTATATTATCACGCCTGGTTTCCTTTCATTCGTTTCTTCAATTACTTTTCCTATGGTTAAACAATACTGGTGACAAAGAGCAACCTTGTCTCACTCCTTTTTGGATTTTCGTTTCTCTCACTTCATCCTCTATTTGTAGTTGAGCATTTTGATCCCTATATAAGTTCCGTATTATTCTCCTTTCCTTATACTCAGTTCCTATCTGCTTCAATATTTGAAACATTTTTGACTGTTCAACATTATCAAAAACTGTCTAAAAATATATGTATACATGCTAGTAGTCTCCGCCTAGATATCCAAATGGGAGAATTTTTACGTCCGGAATTATTATTTATGTTTGTGAATTGCCATTATAATTTTGATGGTGAAGACGCATCTCCAGGAAAAAATAATGATGTAGTTTCCCCCTTGCTTTCATCAGGGCTTATCTGTTGGAGTTTTTCTTCTGCTTGTGCCGTTAGTTTTTCTTTAAGCCCCCTCACCACACCAAGGTAGCACACACAGAGGGGGCCTGAGTACTTAGATATTTTATTCGTCCTCCCAATATTAATTAAATGAGGAGATGAAAAAGAAGAACTTAGATTTCTGAACAATTTGTGCTGCTCGACTTTTCTGTGAGCGACTGAGCAAGAAACCAAGCAGAATCTTGAAATGCTAAAATCCTGTTTCTTGGGAAGATCGCAAAATCCGTTCTGTCCCAAATAGGAGCTGGAGGTCCACCAATTTTCTCTTTCCCAGAAAAAATATCAAAACGCCTCAAAAACTGTTTGTTTTTTGCTTCGCGGAATCCGAGCACCCTAGCCAGCAGAAATGTTTTATTCATCCGCGATTTGAGAAAGCAGAATGAAAATTTTACGCTTCAAATTGGCGACAGATACTTGGTTTCAAAATATCGAAATAAAGATTTTTGATCAGATTCAGATTTCAGTTCCCAAAATTGAAAGTTCATTTCTGAGAAGAGGTATAACCGACTTGACATGGAGAATGAAAGTGCAAAAATATGAGTCTTTTCGGTCATCGTGTTCGAACATTCCGTCAGATTTTACAATCAGGAACTCGAAACCTAAACGTCGCACTAGAAAATTATAATTATTTTTGCTTTTAAATTCAGTTATTTTCATACGTTAAGAAACCAATATCGAATGGAATACAAATCTATGAATAGAATTTCCTCTGTCGTCACCTTACACGGGGTTTGAAAACAAATTAGAGTTGGCAATATTAACTATGGACCTGAAAGAGTTATAAAGAAATAAAATCAAACTTGTGGCTTTTAATCGTCCAAATGTGCGTGTACCAAAGGGAATGTGGGTGGAACATCCGCGACCCCTTCCAAAAAACGTTGAAACAGCTCTCGTTTTTTCTGATTTTCGCTTATTGATCTGAACATTCTTCCATATGCAAAACTAACATTTTATTATTATAACTTGAAATTTGAAATCCCCCCCCCCAAATTCTAATAGTCTTTCTGGCATACATTTAAAGCGTAGACGTTGATACTTCGTATCACCTAGTAAGTTGTGAATATTTTTCTCAAATTTGAAGGAAATTCGGACCAATAAAACGAAAGACTATAATCGATCTGGAAGACCCATTTTACCCGTAATACTAATACAAATTTCGCCGTATTGGCGCCGTTATTTTGGCGAAAGCGTATAGGCTGTGATGCTGACGCGGATATTATGTATGCCAGTTTCTTATAAATCACTGTTACGACGGTTATGAGGTTAAACACCCCGCCGTAAATTAATATTTTAGCTGGCGACGAGCCGTGTCGTTAATTTATTAATACCGATAATCGCTTAACGATGCTTTCCTTTCCAATTAAACTTACAACGGGCTTACCCGCAATCGTAAAAACAATAATAAGATTTTTATAATTATAGGAAATGAAACGAGAGGGCCTAAAATAGCATCTACGGCGTCGATTCAAATGGGAAGTGAAAAACTGCAGAACAAGAACATCTGTGCGGTGAAAGATCCGACCTGATGCTTGCCTATTTCAAATATTCTAGTCTGTAAAAATCGCTGATCGACTTGTCACTGGTCAAAGTCAAAACGTACCGAATTCGAAATTGTACACTTCTCGTATGGTACCTAGTACCTATACAGCCATTATTACATTATCTGTGAAATGAATAGGTCGTTTTGTACCGTAGATGAAATTTCAGATTTGGTATAAGAATTGATGACCTGTTTCACAAAGTGCTTTTACGTTAGTCCAGAACAGCAAAGTTTGGGAAATCTAAAAAAAAATTTCCGTTCTTTATCTAAGGTTGGTAAGATTGATTTGATGATTTTAATGGGAAGTCAAGGATACAGTAGCGACACTACCAAAGTTCGAAAACGGTCGGCCTTACAGTCTTCGAGTTGTAGGGCCGCCAAATGGGGATAGTCGTGGTAAAAATTCTATGTTGTCGTCCCAAAACCATCCCAACAGTGGAAATTTTTCGTCTTCTTGGTCCGGATAATGCATGTGGATCTACAGTATCTATCTTCGTAAACTTGAACCGTAGGATTTCACTCTTATTAGCTTCTGTAGAACGAACATAAATGAGTTTTATCCTGTTCTGTGTGCGAAAAAAATCTGTAACGTCTGAGAGATGCATAATGACCTCCACCAGATAGCGCTAAAAATCCGACTTTGGTAATTTTGGCCTAAGGGCACTTTGTAAATAAGGTCTTCAGTTGCTGTGCTTATACTTCACGACTGTGCATCATTTTCGTGCCAACCTGAGAATCTGAATAAGATATGAGCATGTCATTTTGTACCACTCAAAATACAAACTTCGGATTAAAGTATACCGTAGTTAGTGAATTATTATGATGTAACTGTGTTGGTAAAACAACTTCACTTTTGAGGAGTCTAGGACTGGTGATAAGTGCAGGTTTTTCTTATGACTTATTACTCTTAGCTAAAGGTTGAATCAAATGGAAATTGAATAATACTGACGAATAAAAATTGTTCCCCTGGTCACAAGAAAAAAAAATCCAAAATGGTTGTTAACTCGAAATAAATCAGAAACTGTACTGTACGGAAATAAAACGGTTATGGTCTACTGGTGTATTACATGTAAAAGTCACCGTTTTGGAAACTGGTTTCATAAATTACGGCTGTAATGCCCCCCCCCATTTTACTAACGGGGTTCTTCAAATTAATTATCTTGGTTGTTCATGCAGTGTTTAGACTAACTTAAGCTTATAATTATATTTTCATCAAGGAGCAAATTTGAGGCCGAAGAGCGATCCACTTGATATTCCCGGGCCTTTTCTACCTTCAGGGTTACATCTAAAAAGCGGCCATAATTTGTAGGATCTAAATTCTTAAATATTTCACCTTCGAACAAATTTTGCTTAAATAATTTTCTTACACGTGCGATACGTTTCAGTTTTTTCCCGACTGTGTGGAAGGTTGCTTATTCGATGTGTTGGTTAGGAGACTATTTTCAACAATATTCCACATAAATATTTCAATATTAGCTTTCCTCCTTTTCAGCCCATTCAGATCATTTTTTATATTGAACTATGTACCTACCTTATCGAGTCCCTAAATAGAAAATTAATTTTGTCACAGAAACTCATATGAATCTATAAGTTGTTGTTTTGTGTTTCTATTTTCAAAATTGTCAAATGAGGTCGCTTTTGATGGGAATCGATATCAAACATTTCAATGACACACAAAATTTCAAATTGATATACTTTTTTCAGTCACCTTCCCGAATCATGATAATTTCGCCATTTTTAAAATTTTTATTTACTAGAATCGAATTTGAATAATCTTTCTATGGTAATTTGGACCATGGGTACTTAGGTCCTGGGGAAAATAATCGCCCATTCTCAGTAAAATTACTATACGCCGCTGCGTCCGATAGAAATTCTGTTGTGTCGTTTGGCCTGTGAAATCTTGTTCTAATAGCTGCTCGCATTACATGAAAAAAGTCTGAAGAAAAATAAAAAATGCAGTGTTGAAAAAGTGTTTTCTTTTGTCCGATTTTCCGTGGAACATCCCACAAGTCTCTGTTGGAATCAAATGAGGTCCGTGAAGACAGACCGAACTTTGAGCACTGTCTACTTGGAATTCATGAATTCCATGACCCTGCTAAGACTCAGTAAGGCTGACTATACGATTTGTTACAACATGGTTAAGATTTTTTCATACTCATTCAGCCCCGCGCAGATCATTAGCGCAGGTAAGGCAGACTTTGGGGGGGGGGGGGGTGTTAGCCCTCCAAGATGTTTGAAAAGACCCCCCCCCATAACTTTTTGGAGACAGAAAAAGGAAGTGTTGATCGCGATTATGGACCATTTTGATCATTTAGGGGAGGGGCATCAGCTTCCCCTCCGTATTTTAAGGCCTATTTGCGCTTATGAAACAGATTTAGCTTCAGAGCACAACAGGTAATGGCGTGAAAAACGTGTTAATGGAAAGGGAGAATTCAAATACGAAAAATACCAACAAAATTCAAAAAACTTTTGTTGACAATTATGACAAAACAAAGCTCGTTTCATCTATTTCCCTGACTAAGTTCCAATTTCCCTGGCTGAATTTCAGGATTTCCCGACTTTTCCGAGCTTCTCGTAAATAACGGCTGAAATGTTACTAAATTTCCTATAATAAGCTAAATAATAATAATAATAATAATAATAATAATAATAATAATAATAATAATAATGAATGCATATAAATTAAAAATAAAAAATTAAAAAAAAAAAGGTTGCCCACTACTTGATTTTTACGACAGTGCCAAAATTTTCCGAATGTGGATGTGTCACCCTCTACCCACACCCTCTCACGAAGTCCATGATCCGTTCATTTCGTCAAAAAATGACTGTACTCTTCTCGAAGTGTACAATCTTGGACTTAGTATACGTATAGGGTGTTTTGGAAACGTGTAAAATATTTTAAGGGACAATAGTGGTATGCAAAGTGAGAAGTGTGATATAGGTTGCGTATGCATGTCGTGTAAGGGGCTGGAGATAGGCTCGATGAAGAGGCAAAACCATTTTCATTTGCGAGGATGTTTTAGAAATCAATTATCTTGAGTTCTAAAGCAGGTGCATGATCCTTACACCACTGGATGTAACAAGTTTAGAGTAAGTAATCAAACGTGAAATTTTTAATGTTCTTAGTGCAGTAAAAATAAAAATATGAATGAATAATTATTTAAAAACAAAAAAAAAAAAATGAGTAAAAATTACCCTTTTTTTCTGTTTTTATTATTTTTTTGGAAATGTTCCTCATAACATGGGATTACATCGCATAAATAGGAAAAGAAAAATGTGCTTCTGTATCTTCATCAGGGACTGAAGTATTAAAATTTTTCTGAAACAAAAAGACAATGTATGGAAAATTAGTCTGAAAGAAAATTTTGATTTTGGATAGGATTCTCGTGCTTTATACTTCACGAAAATAAATAATGAATGTTCAGAATTTTAATTCTTTGTTTTTGTTAGTTCACTAGTGCTCAGGACAAATTTGCTAGCATTTTCAACATGACCAATGTGTCTACGTGTCTACGTGTCTCTTTCTTTCTCACTCACTCTCATAAGTGTATACCTGACAGCATTTAAATCAGCGGGGCCGAATTTCGGATTTTTGGACCGTGAGATCCAAGCTTGGTTAGTAATATGCTAATGGTGCCTCATGATAATTTTTCTGGATTTGTAATCTTCTTGGAGAGGGGGTATGCGTTTTTATTGTCGGCATTCTTCGTGGATATACATAACTGATTGACGATCGGCAAACAGTTTGTGTTTTATTTTTATTTGTTTTTATTATCATATTTTTATTTGGTGGGACACTCTGCAGTTGGGTGCTCTGGGCCCCGAGCGTCGTAGTTATACCCCTGAATCAGATCCTGCAAAATCAAAGATACGGATGGTATCTTCATCAACAGAGGTCTGGTTGGCCGAGTGGATAGCGTATTGGTCTCAGAATCCGGAGGTCCCAGGTTCGAGCCCACGTAGCCACTCGCCAGAATTTTCGACCTATGCCGGTTTTTCGGCCAGAAGTGAAGAGGGCTAAGACAGCCCTAACAGCCTCCCCGACGTCTCTGAAACAATGCTCGAAAGGGCGGATTCCAGAACTCGGTTGGAGAGCAAATTAAAAAAAGAGGGTATCTTCATCAATGTGAGGAAATGAAATTGAACCCATCGCATAACATTGTTGATAGAAGAGAGAAGATACTTGGTATCATTGAAAATAATACATTTTCCTCCATTTTTTATACGATTTAATGCTATGCATAAATGCAACCTATACTACACTTCTTAACTTGCATCCCGCTATGATCATTAAAATGTGAAGCGTTCCATGAAAAGGTACTCTTGTTTTTGAGATACTTAATAGAATCTGATAGAGCGCAAATGTATGCATTTCATTAAGTCTCTAGCTTCAATACTGGCTAAAATAAAAACAGTTCAAGTTTCAGGATGGGAAATTTTTATTTTGAGAAAAATGCGTTTGAAGTTGTGAAACACAAAATTACACGCTAGTGTCTATTGCTCCAATCTGTCTGACGATATCCTAAACTAGTTCTCTCCTACTGTACAACGTAACGTAGCGCAATAATTATTATGCGCAGCTGTATAGTCATAACAAACGTAAAGAAGCTCGATGCGATTTATGGTACCTTTTCTCGAACACCAGCCTATAAATCGCAATTTATTTGTAAACTTGAAACATCACGTCGTAGACTACTTTATACTGCTCACTACTATCAGGTCTATTTAGAAGTAGTGTCCGTTCAAATCCAAAAAACGGAATCTCCGGCTTGAAAACACGTTTTATGCTGTAGGGTAAAATTCAGTTTTCCGACTTATGGTACCTTTTTATAGAGCGCCTCACAAATATTCTACGCGTTTCGTGAAACACCCTTACAACATGTGCATGATGCGAAAGAGAGGGAAGACTAGGGTAACACGTTATTACATCAAGGGTGTCCGATTGATTTCCATCGTATATTGCCGGCAGAGGTGTGGTATAAGTTTCCTCTTTCTCGCGTATAGAAATGAAGAAATAGTCTGTCGAGGATTGAGTCGAGGAATTGAGAAAGCTCTTAGCAAACTATCCTACACCTCGCGGTGACGATGCTAATCTATATTTTAATTTATTCGACGATTTTGCAGATTTAGGGACTCCGCATTTCGCACCCCATGCAAGTGCGGACCGAACGCAGGTTATTCCCCTCGCTTTAGACTTCAGACTTGTGTTATACGCCCAAAGTTGTCTCTGCGAAAAAAGAATTATTTCCTCTTCCATATCGATACAGTTGTTTTATGCTGTAAATTTGAAATCGCCGAACACGCGACCGAACGCCGCAAATGTACACACGGCACGGTTGAGAATATTATACTTGCTCTTTTTCGAGCACCCTCATGCCGATACGGGGTATCAACATCGTTACTTATATGCATGCATTGCGATGCAGAAGGCAGGAAAGTCTGGTCGGAATTCGGCGTCGTTTTGTTTCTCCTCATTTAACTCGCACGAAATTAACTTTTCCACGTACGATTATTCGATTTTAAAACCGAACCGAAGCGAAAGCGACGTTAAAAATGTACCTACGACTCCCTTCGTTTGGGGCTGTACCCCTGCGCCGCTGGTACACAACGTTTATCATTCGTAGTCGAAAAACTTGCTGCTATTTTTTTCATTTCGATTTCTTGCGAATTGCTTCTGGCGTGGCGTCTTCTTCGGTTGCCGTCGGCGTCGTTTTGCTGTAGCTCAAATGGATTTGACAGCAGCTTTGGGAAGTTGGAAAGTTGCATGCTGCGGCGGTATTTAGCTATCTGATCCAATTATCGTGTAGACTGACTCCCTCGTGTCATTGTACGTCTGGAGAAGGGGACGTGTTCTCCGCAGTGAATTCATCGAACTTGAGTATCGTGGCTTAATTATAGTCAGGTATAAGGACGAATTGGGTTCTAAAAAGCTACCGGGAGAATGCTGACTCGATGACTGTCCCATTGCCTGGACCTCAAATTTCTGCATGACAAAAATTTTTTATTATTATTTGTTTTAGAGCTATCTTAAATATTCCTTTCAATCAAATTATTTAAATTATTTATATTTTTCGAGCTTTACATTATGTATTTCTCGGGTGTGAGATCGTGGGCCAGAGCGGTCATGTCTCTAAAAGAAACGAAAACTCATTGACCTAGCTTGTGCGATTTGCTACGATTCAGCCTGCGTACGTCATGTTGAACGGCCAACAGATAAAGGGTCTCAGCCTTTGGATCCATGTATGGACTTGGCCTTCCCTCATATTTACAGCTTCTTGACGCTGTTCAAAATGCGGGTTTACGTATCGCCATTGGCGCCTTTCGCACTAGCCCAGCTTTGAGTATGTGTGCCGATGCTGGAATTCCTCCTCTCTCTTACCGCCGAATGCAACTCACTGCCAAACTTCTCGTTACGGTAGCACACAACCCTAATCTTCCTGCCTATGAGTATCTTTTTAACCCTTCAAAGTACCCCCCTGTTCCTAAATCCTCCTTTGGAGCATGACGTCCTACTCGGATTCTCAAGAACTTTTAGCATATCAACTGAGGCACCCATTGCTCCACGGACTAACTATATTAAATTTCAGTTTTCCGAGACTCATTTACTTATCATCTTTCGGATAATTCATAGAATTGTTCCATACTTTATTGTAAATAAAGCCTTAAAAGTTTTACTAAAAGGGAAAGGGGCAAATTTAGCTAGAAAAGATAAAAAGGTGAATTATTTTGTACTACTACGAACTACTTCGAACCCATCTTTGGGACCATGTAACAAACCCGTAGAATATCAGAACTTCCATTGAAGTTCAACCGTCTGTTCACATACTGACGAACGTGAGAAATCACGGAGGAATCTTTATATAGAAAACTTTTCGAAAATGACGCCATACGCCGAACACGATTGGAATTGGATTTATAACGTGCAGACGTCAATTTCTGATGCTCGACCGACCACAAAGATTTCGGACCTCGTATGAAAATTTATTCTCCACGTGTACTCTTCGGTTTCGAAGAACGCGTTTTTTTTTCTGCATGCCATGAAAATCGTTTTCAGTCACGTTTCTTCGGATAGCAGGCAGCGTTTTCTTGTTTTTAATTCAATCTGAACGTCGTATTTTCTCGAAAAAAGTTATAGCGTGGATGGAACAGAGAAGAAAGTGGAGAAAACATAAAATAAAAAGCTACGAAGACAAAACACGTTAAAAAATAAACATGTGAGTCAGAGGCAGTTGAAACATCGTTTGTGCGAATTTACGTGCTGCTGCATGTAGGCATAAATTCTGGAAAGGTTGCTGGCCCTGCTCCAATCGCAAAAACGTACTTTTCCAGAATACCTTTTAAACAAAACCAAACAGAAAAAAGCCCAGACGCTGAGGTGGCGACGTAAATTTAAAACCACTACGATTCAAGTACGAAGTAACTTTTTGCGTGAATCACATATAGACAAATGTTAGTATTTTATCTATGTATGTAGTAAGTCCTAAATATTAAGACTCGTTCACTTTAAAACATTCCACTTCCCATGAGAAAGAAACACTTCCTGGAGTATTGATTCATTTATAGTTGCAATTTCTGAACGGCAAGGGCTGGTAGATTAAATTTCAAAGTGAATGCAGCCAGCATTTCCAAAAATCGTGCGCAAAATACCAGCCCCCCGCCCCCGATAGAATTAACCCGTACCTAACGTGTGTTGAAGTTCGATGTAGGATTAGGGGAAAATTATTAAAAAAAAAAAAAAAAAATCTGTTCCTTTCAACACAAAAATAGGTTTGACAAGGCATTTTGTAAGGGGAAAAATACATTGAAGATGCATAAAAGGTTTCAAAACGAATTCTGGGATGCATCAATGATTTTAAATAACCCCCAAAATAACATAATATGTGTATTATGTAATAATTCATTTCTCCGGTTTTGAATACACTAAATCAATTTTTCAAGTTGTTTTGGCCTCATTTTTCGCCTCTACATGTCCACAAGGCATCAAAATCTAAAAATTACCTTTGATTGGTTCCAATATATCGGTACTATTTTTTTTTTTAATCTAAGTTCATTTTGAGGTAAGTTTAGCCGTGCCCCTTAATCACTAAGACTCACAGGGGGTTAAAAGCTAAAATGTTGAAAGTACATTTGTAAGTTACCAACAGTTATTTCAAACTTCAGGTTTCCTGAATCGGAGAGTTTATTTTTGAAGTTGGTTTTGGTGTATACTCACCCTTGAGCGTCCATAGGGAATGTAAACTCCAAAATTTTGGTTTTACTTCAAGCATACCGATATTAGCGTTTCCTGAGTCACCGAGTTCATTTTTTAGAGGTCATTTTGTTGTAATCTCTATACCCATTAAAACCCACGAGTGACTATAATCTAAAAAGATTGACAGCTTTATAAGTAAACATTAATTATATCTGAAGTGCAGTCTCAGTATTTGAGTTAATTTTTGAGATTATTTCAGCTGTCAACCATACTTATTTTTACTCGTTAGAAACCACAGGAAACTCGAACCTGCTGAAATATACTGTTACACTCTCGGGGACCTTCATAACTGTGAGTTATAGCTCGAAAAACGTCGTACATAAATTCAGCAAATCAAAAAGTCCCATTTTTGGTATTTACCTAATATTCATGCCCACTAATAGGATTTTCAATATTTCAGTTATTACCCCTCAGTAGGTCTTAAAGGGTAAGAAGTACGGTTAAGGTGTCTTTAAAAATAAACTCAGCGACAAAAAGTCGATATATTGGGAGCTCTTTCGGGCCCCCACCCGTAAGAGAGGAGTTGAGTCCAAAATCACTTCAAAAATCGGTTCAACCTATCTACATATATGTATCTACGAACAGAATTATATAAATATGTATTTTTAGTTGTTTTTAAATAGAATCATATGTAGATGCACCCCGGGAGAGTTTTGTTTTCAAAACCTCTGTGCTTCTCCTTAATTCCTTCTTCTTTTTTTTTTTAAATTTATTTATTATCTTATTTTTGTGTTAGAAAAGAAAACTAATCTCTTGTTTGTTTGCTTTTTTGTTCGTTTTCTAAAACTTTTATCCCAGGTGTCTGCATATGAAGTCGTAACATTGTAGATTGTAGCATTTCCTTGTAGGAAATCTTAAATATGTTAAATTTCAAAATTTTTAAGAGCCGTTTCATAACATCGGAGAAGACTGAAATTTTACATTTGATGTTTGAAAATAAAAAATAAAAAATAGGGGGAGAGATCTGCTACTCAAAACTAGAAAAATAAAATAAGGATCGCCCTAATAGACGCAGTGACAAAAAAATATTGTGCCCCCTTCTCCCAAAGAAAAAAGTCAGCATTTATTAGATTATTGGATTTTGCTGACTGATTTTCTGAAATGGCAAGCAGTTGTAACTTGTAAGCGACTTGCGATTTCGTAGTGAAGTAACGGAGTAAGCTAAACAACATTAATACTTGAAATACTTTCCATTTTTCTTCAATTACGCTGAGGATTTGGCTTAAATTAATTGCAATAATCAACGCATTAAAATATAATGAGTTGATTGATGAGATTAATCTAAGCAAAACATCAATTTTACACGAGAATAATAGAAATCAGTAGTTCAGCATATTGCGAAAAAGATTGATATTTTTGAAATAAATCTCAGTTTTGAAGAACAAACCCGGATTCAAGAAGGTAACTGCCCCCGGCTGCTATTTCTGTATACTATATAATAGCTCTTCACGCACAAGTTTAGTTATTCAGTAGCTCAAACTAATGATTTCAAGACTGTATGCTTCTGTATAACACTCCACGCCTTTCTGAGCACACTCCAACTAGAATAATCGTTAAATTAGAAAGAAAATTGTATCCAGAAGGCGCCGAGATTACATGATCTCAAAACACTTTCAACTGAACTGCTCGTCTACTATTTCAATTAATGCTTTCTAACGTATCAAATAACCCGTGTATATCATTATGTCTTATTACATTCAACAGATAATGTTACTGCATTTTATACAACTAAATTCCGCATTTCAAAATAACAGTTTAATTACTACGATTGCCAGGCGAAGGAGTTGTACGAAAAAAACGAATACATGCCCCACCATTGTACACATTATATACCAAAATGGAAAACATAACGATGTTTACTAGATCGTAAAATTAACATCGTGTTATCGTAAATTGAAGCAAATTTCATTTCTCAGGGAAAATAAATCGCACATTGAAAGTGGGTTACACCACGTACTAGATGCTACCATCTTACTCATTGGAAATTTTCGCACGTTGCTTCCAGAGGGTTCTGTAGTGACAAGTAAATTTTTAATCTGATCCCTGAACATTGGCTTTGCGAGAGGTTGGCGGAAAGAGCGACCGTCTGAGCTCAAACGAAAAAAAAACTCAAATAGGTAGTGAATGTAAAATCTGATAGGATATTAAAACTAACTTCCCCCAAAGTCCACTCTTTCGCTATCTTAATTTTTCACGTCAGCTTGAGTTTGCCCTCCCTCAAGAGTACAGATTCGGCTAAAATCAGGATCCAATCAAAAACGTATCTCAGTATTCGGAATCAAAGACCCCAAAAATCTTTGTTCCGATAATTTATTCAGTTTTTTAAGCGAAGTCAATTTCTCCAATTTGGTGGATGAAATTATTTTCATTTTGGTGTCTAAGTCAGGGATAGACAAACATTTTCATGTGCTAGCTAGGATATTCACCTTAATTCAGGGAGGCACAAGACAATTTCAATAGCTTGTTCAATGTATTTTCTTGAAACAGTTTAAAGTTGGTGGACCCCCGGTCGCTGTTCTGAGGAGAGCCGATATTTGGACGCTGTTAAGTGTAGGGGAACCAACCAGCAAAATCTGTTCGAAAAGAGTCCAAGGAAACTCCAAAAAAAGTCCAATATTTCTAACTTTCAAATTTGCTTGACACCCTGATGTTTCATTCTTAATATGGTTTTCCTAAATTGAAAAATGAGACATCTCTACGAAGAGTGGGGGTTAAAATTTCGTAGAATCCGATATGGGTATCGAATAATAGGTTCCAGAGGTCGCTAGATTCGTTTTCGATATTGTTTTGGTCGTATTTTCTAAACTACGGCCCCTTCAGAAAGGAACGGGGTAGTGGCGTAGCGTCGGGGGAAGGGGCATCCCTAATATTTTTACATCTCTCTATATACTAAAAAAGTAAAATCCGCCACCGCCGCCACCTCCGGGAGAAAAAATGCACTGCGGGTTGCCTACTTAAAAATCAGAAAAATTGCAGGGGCAGATCAGCTACTTCTCCAAGTTTTAAGACATAACCGACATAATAAGACATAAAAAGACTTATAATGACATAATTACCCATCTCTCTATGCACTAAAAAAGTAAAATCCGCCACCGCCACCCCTGCCGCCGCCACCTCCGGGAGAAAAAACGCACTGCGGGTTGCCTACTTAAAAATCAGAGAAATTGCAGGGGCAGATCAGCTACTTCTCCAAGTTTTGAGACATGACCGACATAAAAAGACATACAAAGACGTACAATGACATAATTCCGCCACCGCCGCCTCCGGGAGAAAAAAACGCACTGCGGGTTGCCCATTTAAAAATCAGAAAAATTGCATAGTCCTTTAATATCGACGATTTTTAAAAAATACCCCAATTTTCGACTTTTTTCCCCTTGCAAATCTTATTTTGCCTCCCCCCACCCCTTTGGGAAAATCCTGGCTACGCCACTGAACGGGGGTTGAATTTTGAAATTTTAAAAACTGTAATATAGGTGCCTCTTATTGGGTTTCAAAAGCTCCGGAACTCATTTTCAATATAATTTTCAGCCTTACTTGAGAACTAGGAAATCTAGATCCTAAAGATAAGAGAAGGGGAGAAGGCGCTGAATTGTTATTTTGTTCGCTATGGACATCAAATTCAGGCTCCACTGATCGTTGAGTTCGTTTTCGTGTCTTCATGATTTCCAGGGTATAGCACCTACAAACGACGTGAAGAGGGAAAGGTTGCTGCTCAGAAATTTGAAAAATGTAATATGGGTGTTTTTTATTTGATTATGAAAGCTAGTGACTTCATTTTTGATATTTTCAGTCTAACTTGCCAAATTAGGAACCTCGTAGGAATGGTGGGCAGGAGAGGGAGGTCAACAATGCTCATGAAATGCGATATGGCTATCAAATACATGCTTGAAATAAAATTTGTTGGTACGTGAAAATGCAACGCATTCAACGACTTATCCAAGAAGGGAAAGTAGTATTTGATGTTAATATCCTCTTCTCCCTGCTTCCCTTATCCAAAAAAGTAAAAGTTTCTCTATTTTCTTGATCTAATATTCCAGGGCTAAGTGCAGTGTATCGTTGCAGAATAAGGTTATTCCCGATATTGCACCAAAATATCGCGTTTATCACTCGGCTTTAACACCCCCCCCCTACTCGTAATTGAGAAGTTAGTCGTTAGATTTTTTGATCTGCCTTTCACTTATAACATCTGTCTGTCACCTTTGATTGATGATAGAGGAGTGTATGGCGATGCACGCATGCCAGATTGACCCCGGAACACCGCACCCCCTATCCCGGAAACGCCCGGAATGGTCATGCGTCAGGATAGGGGGGATCGCTTTTAGGTAGCTCCTGCTACCCCCATTTCCATTAGGCACCGTATGAACAAATTTGCAGGTATTTCACGTTCAGAACAATTTTTAGAGCTCTTTTCAATTCTTGCGGAGGATAAGAGGTTACCCACATCACATGAATCTATGTATAATTTTGGGTGGGGAGGAGAAGCTAAACGTCAGTATGGAGCATTTTTCATAACACGGTCTGCAGGTCTCTGCAGGTACTCTTTGTCAAACTGCCTCAGCCAACGTTCTTTTCGTTTCGCGTGCATTCAAAATGGAAAAGAAAATTCTGCTATTTTTTCGCGATTTTCCGCGTGTTATTTTCAGTCTCATCAATCATTCCGCACCTTTTGCGGCTCGAATCTGTCGTACTAGGTACGACGCACGATTAATAACGCAATTTAACTTTCATCAGACGAGAGAAACGCATTTAAAAAAGAAAAACGCACTTGACTCCGGTACCGTCGCGGCGCACCGTGAATTTTAACCTTTACTTCGTTTTTCTTTTCATTCTTTTTCCTCGTTCGCTAAATTTTCCCGATCTTAAGTACAATAAATTGGATTTTTTTTCTCTCTCTCTTTCGCTCGACATTACAGCATTTTCGCGAAGTTCAACGGTAATTTCGTTACCTGCGCCCTCCTAATGCCTATCACCGCCACCGCCATTCAACCCTCGTCCGAAAAGGAAAGCCAGTTTTTCTTCGTTGCCGAGTGGCGTTGAGGGGCGGTCGAGGGGCGATGCACCTTTCCTCGACCATTCGCGAAACTTTTCGCTCGTTTTAAAAAACTTCTGTTACTTCTTGCTTCATAAATTTCAACCTTTTCCCGAATTGTTATTCTTACACGGGGCAATTTCCCGGAAGGTGTTTTTCGCCGCGCCGGTCACATGTTTTCCTTATTTTACTTTTATATATAAATAAATTCGTTTCGGTCTGTTTTCATTTTCCGAGTTTCGACTTTTCAGTCGAAACGGCGTAAATGGCGTTCGGCGGGTTGGCTGGCACTTTCACAGCACGTGCCGTTTGTTTGTCGAATTAACAATATTCGAGCATTTACGAGCCCAGCGCCTCGCTTTCTCCGAATGATCCGGGAGGAAAATTTTGTCAGCTTCTCGTACAGGAGGGTGTTCTGAAAACGTATTTTCGCATCTGTTTGTTGAGGAGTGCCGATGCTTGGATGAGGGTGAGCTCGATTTCTGGCAGGGGTTGGTCGGATTAAGAATCTTGATTAACCTATCATATGGTGTAGGAATTAGCGTGTGCTGAATTACAATGAGACGGAAGGGTATCGTTGTCTGCATCCTCGTACTCAAATGCCAGTGGCTTCGCAGGCTGATGAAGATTTGTTTAATTTGATCGTTCAGTTGCTGTCTTTTCAACTGCTTCTGATTGCTGACATCTGATAGTAAAAGTGTGCGAAATGGAAAACCCGTGAAGTACCTACTGAGATACGAAATTCAGTTTGGTATCTTGTATACCAGACTTACTACCTCTGGAACGTAAGAAATGCCGAACGAATGGACCAGCCCTCTCTCGCAAGACGTATTTGAAATTCGAAAAAAAAAAAAAGGTGATGAACAAATCCCTGCGGCCATTTTCTGACCTAGTCAAATACCACTTCGAGACATTGGCCAACGTTTGTATCAATCTCTCTCCGATGCCACTGTATTGGGAAGAGGGTCAGTAAATTATTCCCAAAGTCGGATTCAGCCATTTCTCATCTATTTATTCGTTTTAACAGCTTTGGTTTTTACAGCTTATTCTGTTCACACATTTTTCTTTCCACGGTTAGAACTCAGCCTTTCGCACTTGGTCAGAACCCGTACGCCCGACCAGTATGTCTTCCCTTCTCCATCATCTTCGAACTTGCTACACACGGCCTAGCGTTGGGCAAACGCCTCCCCTTTGTTCCTCCATGTTTCTCTTTCATGGGTCAGAGTGTCTACTGGCCTGTAAAATCATGAAAGTCGTGATTTCAAAGAATTGTCATGAAAGTCATGAAGAGTCATGATATATCAACCAAAACTCGAAAAAGTCAAGATATTTCATCATGTCATAGTTCACAATGTCGTCCAGTAGAAGCGCTCTCGAATCTTCGTTAGGGTTTTTGTGGTGCCCAGATCCCCTCCGGACACTTGGTCATGTACACCACTTAGGATTCCCGGAACCTTCTTCCGTGGAACGACGCGGTCTGCATTCGCACTGTTGTGCCGTCTTTCGACTCCCAAGCGCGCACCAGAAGACCGTCACTAATGCACAACGAGTCCCACTGAACCCACAGAGCTTTCAGCTTTCGTGAATGATTCGAAATTTCTTGCCACGGCAGTCTTTCGCCTGCTTGCTTGGCTCGCAGAATCCGACCAACGACTTCATCCTCAAGCTGATCGTTCTTCAATGCATCACTAGACTGCAGCTATACCCGCTTAACGGACGCGAGTTCCTTCTTCTCCAGTCACTGACAAAACCGGCAGCCTGCTGGGCACGGTCGCCTCGGTAGTCTATCCCAGGGGCGGAGATAGAGGGGGGCCAGGGAGCTTAGCCCCCCTGGTTTCAAAATTAGCCCCCCGAAATGAAAAATGTAAAACTATACGAGTACCGCTATTATCGTTTGTGATGTTTTTTTTACAAAGGAAGTATTACAGAGAAAGAATATTTATATATTTTTTTTTTGAGGGGCTATGATTTTTGAATTTCTATAAAGTTACTCTAGACCATGGGCTTAAGTGAGTTGGTTTAAGTCAGTTCAATACTTTCAATAATATCGCCCTCCAATTTCGAGGGATAAAGAGTGTAGAGGAGCCTAATCGTGATTCCGCTGATAACAAAAAAGACCAAGGTACATGTGTGTGAGTGCCTAAAGTAAGTAAAGTACAAAGCTCAAAGCTGTTTGAGAATCTTGTTTCAAAGTATTAGTCAAAAGAAAATACCTACGTAAATCCACATTTTGCTCCTTACATTCCACGTAATAATGACTATAGATCTTTCTACAAAATAAAAAAAAAAAACCAGAACATGTTTAGTGTGATATAATGATGATGATAAGAAGGTTATCAGTCTTACAACCGGTTTGATGCAGCTCCCCATTGCTCCCTATCTTGTACAAGTTCCTTCATTTCCAAATAACTCTTACATTTGATATCCTCGATTATCTCTCGAATATACTGGAATCTTTGCCGACCTACTCAATTCTTTCCTTCCACCCTTCCTTCTAGCAGGAGTGATATTATTTCTGGGTGCCTCAAGTAATGCCCTATTGGTTTATCATGATTCCTCATCTTCAAACAATTCCAAATCAGCCCCATAGCTTGCGTTTATGTGTGGGTGGGGCTCTATACCAAATCGTCACCATGAACAGCTAAAGAACTGAGAGCTGAACTGAGCTGGAAATGAGAAGAGAAAAGAAGAAGAACTGTAGTCGCGCACGGCGCAGCAAAGATCAGGATCAATGAGCACATGCCTGGAGTTACGGTTTTCGCTCAAGTATAGCCATGGCTGGAAGAAAAATAAATTTCCATGGAAATGTCAACCACTGAATTTGTGTCGGGGAGCCTGTCAGGGTCTCGTCTCGTTGTCTAAACAGGCTCGGGTAATTTAGCAAGAGTGTAATGGGGCCATTACATATGAATCCTATTCCCAATCCAAGAGTCCCAAATTAGTTAACCAGGTTTTTGTTCTGAATTTTGAAATATTTCTGTGATATTAATTCTCTTCATCCCTTCTTTCTTTCTCGTTCTGCGTAATGATGATTTTTTAAATGGTGTTACTTTTGCCTAGGGGGGCTCAAGACACATTTAGAGGGGGCGCAGCACCAGCTTGCCTCTCATGGCTATAGGACTGTTTCAAATAACTATTTTCCTTGCTAGTCTGTGAAGTATTTCCTCATTTCTTGCCTTATTGGCCCATTTAATATTAAGTATCCGCCTATAGCATCATATTTCAAAAGCTTCGATCCTTCTCTTCTCTGGTTTTCCTATGGTCCAAATTTCACATCCATACAACGCTACACCCCAAACATAATAAATTTCCGAAAATAATTCTTTGATTTCCAGATTTGTTTTTGATTTGGAATAAATTACTTTTCGATAAAATTCGAATGTAGCTTGGGCTATTCTACTACTAATGTCCCGTTTACACCTTCCACCTTTTGTTATTTTACTCCTGATGTAGCAAAATTTGCTTAATTCCTCAATTTTTCCCTAAACAATTTTTATTTTAAGCTATTATGTTTACATCGATAACATACCATCACTTTAGTTTTATTTTTTTAAATATTTTCATACAATATTCTGACTCAAAATCTCCTCCATTCCATTTAAAATCTTTTCCAAATCAGTATTTCTTTCAGTTAATATAAGACAATATCATCTGCAAACCTGAGCTTCTTTACATCTTGACTCGCTCTCCATATATGGGTTACACCTGCTTTAAATTTTTCTTTTATTTCTTTTATATCTCACTCTGTGTACAAATTAAATAATACTGGATATAACGAGCACCCCTGCCTTACACCTTTTTTCATATTTGCCTCCCCTTTCCCTCCTTCTATTCTTAATGTAGTTTTCTGTCTGTTATACAAGTTTAAAATAACTTGACTTTCTTCTTTATTCCTATCCTTTTCAGAATATCAAACATTTTATCCCATTTAACATTGTCAAAAGCTGTTTCAGTATTAAAGAATGCCATACATGTATCTTACCCCTCTTGAAGTCTCCCATCTATAATTATTGAACCACATAGTTCAGAAATAACGTGATTCCCAAAATTTTGAAAATGGGTTAGATTGATTCGCAATATTGCGAAGTCTTGCATTACGGCTTCGTTATGAAAGATTATATCTCATGGCTCGTGGTATTGTAAATAACACTGTTCACTTTATAAGGTTGAAAGGCAATAGTAGTAGAACACTGAAAAACGTTTTAAAAAAGTTCCAGATACCTACTACATACTTACGTTATGAGCCTTCACAACAGCAACAGTTATGACGAGGTTTACTCTCTCCATTTCCACGGAATGGTGAAATAAGCACAACGTCGACAGTCGTGAAGTCCCCCTGACAGGCTCCCCGACACAAATTCAGTGGTTGACATTTCCATGGAAATTTATTTTTCTTCCAGCCATGGCTATACTTGAGCGAAAACCGTAACTCCAGGCATGTGCTCATTGATCCTGATCTTTGCTGCGCCGTGCGCGACTACAGTTCTTCTTCTTTTCTCTTCTCATTTCCAGCTCAGTTCAGCTCTCAGTTCTTTAGCTGTTCATGGTGACGATTTGGTTCAGTGGTTGATATTTCCATTTTCTTCCAGCCATGGGTGTACTTGAGCGAAAACTGTACCATGCCCTCCGACACAAAGCCAGTCCGTATGATTTAGCTCTTCATGGTGACAATTCAGTTCAGTGGCTGACATTTTCATGGAAATTCATTTTTCTTCCAGCCATGTAGGTACTCATTGATCTTGATCTTTGCTGCGCCCTGCACGACTACAGTCGGCAGCCGTGTTGTTGATAGAAATTTCCATGGAAATTTTGTTTAATAGGGTACGAAAGCATATAAAATGTTATAATATGTGTCTCTGCAGGAGACACGTACAGTTTGCAGCCGTGTTATTAATAGAAATTTCCATGAAAATGTCAACCATTTAGGCACGGTTTTCGCTCAAGTATACTCAGTAGTATGACGTCATAGTAACAGTAGTGTGTCGGGGAGCATACCCCCACCCCCACCACTGCCCCCAAAAACCTTCGCGGGAGTATATTGAACAACTTCCCAAAGTTTCATGGCGATCGAATGAAAAGTGTGGTAAAGTCGGCAGTCGTGCTGTTAATAGAAATTTCCAGGGAAATATGAAGGACACACACACAGACACAGACATAGACATACATTAACAGAAATTTCCAAAGAAATATGAAGAACATTCCATACACAGACAGACAGGCAGACAAACATACATTCATTTTTATATACGTATATAGAAGATTTTAGGCGCAGGAGCTTCAGCCCCCCAAAGTTTTCGCTCTATTTCCGCCCCTGTCTATCCGCATTTCCATGGCTTTTGCCTTTCCGGAACTGTATTTTGCCGGAATACTCGTGCAGCTGCTGAAGTCACCTCGTGATCTGTCCCTCCGGATATTTGAAGGACATGAGCCACTGTAATGCTGAATGGTCAGTTCGGTGAGTAAATTTTTGGCCATACATAGATACTAGTAATACAAAATATACCTCAGTTTGTGCCTTACCAAGAGTCACTCGAAGTCTTTGCAATCGTTTGTAAACTTGTAGTGTCGACGAAACTCTGAATTTGTCATGCTGTGACTTCAATTATTACACCCGGTGTAATTAGTTTGATTAAATCGAACTCAGGGTTTGGGTAATCTTCATGAAGCTCCCGCCCCATAACCGTGACTCAGCGTATCGTTTTTTACGTTGTTATTTATGTCTCAATTTACCATCTTATATCGTTCGTATAAGTATTCCATTTACAAGTCTCGGCCATTAGTGTCTTGCCACTCGCTTCGAGACTTTTTTTGGCCCAATTTACCCTCTTCCGAAGTGTGTTTTACTCGTTTAAACGCGTTTTCTCGTTCCTCTTCCCCATATATTCCGCTTTCCCACTTATTCGTCGCAACCCTAACGATACATATCTTCATTTTACAGTCTCGGAAAGTGTTTTACGTGTCTCTTCGGAATATTAAAATAAAACAATATGCGAGTTTTCGGTTGCCAAAAATGAATTATTTTGGGCATACGTGCGTTCGTCACCGAGAGTCATTCTGAATTTCGCCATTAATTACACGGGGACTCGTCATCACTGTGCCTTCTTCCTTTTGGTACCTACAGTCTGGATCTGTAGGAAGCTTTAAAAAAAATGCGATTTCGTCGTAAAGAGCCGGATGTAATTCGGACGTAAATACACACGAAGCGTAAAAAATCAAACGGTTGCCAGATTTGAAACTGGAGCTTCGTATTACACGTTCGTCTCTTTCATCTCGGTTACTTTTCATCGACAATTTACGCGGTGATTTGGCGAGATATATGTACATTTCTATAAACTGTACAGAATGCCGAGCAAATTGATGCCTACGTCTGAATGTCTGTATTTCCGCTACATGCCAAATGAATACCGGCTACCGTGTCAGACCGTCAACCAAAAGTTGGTCGAAAAGTTTCAAGATTTACAAACGCTCCGAAAATCTCACTACATAAGTCGATATACGGAACGAAGATATTTACCGTTTCTGTGTAATATTTGTATACGTAAGTCATGTACCTCTTTATGGAAAACGAAGAGAAGGTATACGATACCATCCTACCATCAAGCCAACACGGATATAATTAAAGTTAAATACGGTAATGGCTGGCGAACGTTCGCGTTCGGCAGTACAGCGAATACGAGTTAACATAAATTTTAAATTACGAGCTTCGAGCTAGATGCGCCAAGTTAATGATAATAAACATAGAAAGTCTGGAATTGGAGAAATATTTCTGGAATGGTCGGGAAAACTTGGGCTCGCGACTGCTACACCGCCGATGAAATTTCGTACAGCGGAATCGTAAAATGTTACGAGAACTTTGGTGCGCCGCGTAGGACCCAGGATGGAAATGAAAACGTCTGTTTTTTACGGTTTGATTTCGAACGTCGACTTTACTGTGGAAAATTGGAAAAGAATTCTTTCGAAATAGCAGTTTTTATGTCAGTTATTGTTGTACCACCGATGCACACCGTCGAAATTCGTGTTGCTTTTTTGTTACTTTTTCTTCCATTCTGGATGGCTGACTTCGAGGTTTTTTTGTTGTTTTTTTTGAAAATGTTCCTTCCGTCTCAGGTGGCTTCATTTTATTTCCAACTTACTATTGGAACCGAGCAGGTGAAAACAAGGAAACTTCGTGGAAAAAGTTTCGAGAAAAAAAAATCGTCGAAATGTACTCTTAAACGACAAAGGTCAAGTCAGAGTAGCATCATCTGGACGATTACGTGTGTACGAGGCTGTAACAACCATAGGGTAAAAAAGGACATAATAGAAACTATCAAAAAATGGTACGAGGGGTCAGCGGCATATGTAAAACTAGATACTGAACGGGAAGAATTTGAGATTCAAAAAGGGGTCAAACAGGGCGACCTACTATCGCCCAATTTGTTCACGGCAGTTTTTAAAGAAATTTTTAGAAAACTAAATTGGGAGGGAAAAGGCTTAAGGATAAATGGTCAGCAGCTGAGTAACCTGCTCTTCGCCGACGACATCGTCCTGATGAGTAATGGCATGGAGGATCTGAACCAGATGGCTAGGGAACTTTGCGAAGAGAGTAGGAAGGTCGGACTTAGCATGAATTTCTCGAAGACGAAAGTGATGACGAACAGGGAAAATAGAGAGTGTTGGCTAGAGGAGCAAAAACTGGAAAAGGTAGATGAGTTCAAGTACCTTGGGCAAACAGTTGCAAGAACGGAAAGGTGGAAACGGGTGACGAAAGAAAGAATTGCAAGTGCTTGGAAAGGATTTTGGTCGAACAGAAGAATACTTGATAGCCAGCTGTTTCTAAAGGCGAAAGTAAGAGTACTGGCATGAGCGTCGCTGGGGGGGGGGGTAGAAATGATCAAAATTACCATTTGTAAACGAATTAGTGCCATGTGATACCCCAATTAGTAGTACTGTACCATACGGGAGAAAGTAAATTGCACACACTTTCGAGCGGAGGGGTTTCTTCCTGCTTTGCAAACCACATGTGGAAATTGTAAAGTGCACGCACTGTGAAAAGATGGAAGTATACAACGATAGTGTGAATTGCACACAATTATAAAAAGTCGGCAGCGAAACATGAATTATAAATTTCTCACAGTACGAGAAAAAGCCATAAGTCATTTTCATTTATCATGTTGACGAGAACGGCGATGTTCTCTGATATTCATAGGCGGTTTGAGAGCGGACTGAGGGGGAGGGGGCTAAGCCCCTCCTAACAAAAAATTAGCCCCCCCCCCGGTGGAATTCGTATTTTTCTTAATAATATAATTTAACGGTTTATTTGTTTTTTTTCTTTTTTCTTTTTTTGGTCGCACAGTGTCTGACATGGAACTTGGAGCTTAAGCCCCCTTTAAACAAGTGACCTATTTCCGCTTATACTGATCTTCTTTAGCGTATGGATTTCTTTGTAGTGATAATGCCTGCTGCTTATACTTCCTGGTGAGTTAGTACAGACTTTGTAGAACTATTTTAGGATCTTGTTTGAAAGACCATTCTTAGTGTCTCATGTTTCCCTTTTCTCCGTGGAAAAACAATGATCTGCGGTCTGAAGGTATTTAAAAATATTCAAATTGCTCCTTTCTTACAAACTTCAAGACCACACAGATGTGGATATTTCGAAGGTTACGTGTGGATATTTCGAAGTTGTAAGCTTTATTGTTTTGTAATGAAGAACTCACCGGAATTGAGAGGTTAGTCATCCCAGGAAATTTAATTTCCCTCAAAATCCCTCCCTTTCTCTCGTGGAAAAGTAACGCATACTATGGATCTGTTTACATATTATTTCAAAATGTATTGCTAAAGTTCTGCGGCTGCAGTGTTTGAGATTTAAAGCCTTCTTCCCAGAAATATAGATGCGCCGATCTCGTAAATGGGTGTGCACTTTTTCCGATCTCAAATGTTATTTATTTATGTGTGCAATTTACATCTGAAAATTAATTTCTTTGTGTGTGCAATTTACATGTAGTTTTCTTTACCTGACTACCCAGTGTGTGCAGTTTACATGCACCCTACCATACACTTAACTCGCAATACGCATACACAGGGTGCCTAACAAAATCGAAATCTAAAAATAAATGATCTCCCTCCCCCTTTTTGCTATGAATGCGTTAAAATAATAAACGAAAGCTAAATATACTTCTTCGTCTATAATACTACATTTTTATGGGAGAAAAAAAACTAATTTTATTGGTTATTGCATGAGGTAGATGAGCCCAATAAGGCCCGGATCCCCAATATAAGGCCCAATGTACCAATCTTGACTGCTATGCTTTAGATTGCATTAAAACGTATAGCAAAGTTATTCCTTCATGATATGACAACACTGTCCAATTGTTTTTATCAAGATATTAGTCCACTGATGCGAGATATGCCGGTTGATGATTTTCCAATAACGTAAAAAGTGCTCCGGTATGTTTTTTGTGTAACTTGGAGGACTTACGAGTATTACTCGTATGTTAGTCAAATTGAATTTATCCAGAAATCAAATATTGGATAGTTGTTGTAGTGGTAGTTGGTTAACGATCGACGCCAGAAAGGTGAAATTTGAGCAATTTGGAACCTATAGGTATGCGATATTCACGAAAAATCGTGTTATGTAACCTAATAAGGCCCAACCTGGTAAAATCAATTGATTACACTACCCAACAGCCAAAAAACCGCAAGAACGAGAGTAGCCGATTCTAGAAGTATTTTTCACGCTGAATTCAATGCCGCTTTTGGTTTTTCTTAATTAGCTCTCCTTTTCTCGTAAATTCATTCTGAATTATTTCCCGTAATTTCCCTCTCGTGTTAGAAATATTAGTTAATGTGGCCACACTGCATGTATCACAAAACAAACTCGCCAACACAGTGACGATTTTGTGAACGTGTTTTGACGTTTTGATATCGAACGATCTAAACAGTATTCAACTGATTCTAAGTTTTATCATTACGATGAAGAATGAACAACAATTTGAGAAGGCGATCTTTCAGTGAAAAAATAACGCCTTTTCATTCCGGTATTACAGTTTATTGTTTTTTTACGAAATGTTAATGAACTAGATCAAATGTGTTCCACGATAAATTTGAATGTAATATGTGTTGCAATGCCGAATATTATGATAATCACAACGCTCGTTGTTAAATTGGAATAATACTTACAGAACACAGAGGGACAGAGAACAACACGGAAGTTTTCTCTCCCGTCAAAGACGCATCGAAATACATAACAAACGTATTTCGATGCAAAGACGAAGCTTATCGGTGATATCAGTTTAATACATACAACATCAGTGTCGCCACATAAAATAGAACAATTTCTCATAATACACTATTAAATTTCCCAGCGAACGTAAAAAATGATTAGCTAACTCAGCATTTTTAATATCATATTTGAATTCAGCGTGAAAAATACATTAAGAATCATCTATTTTCCTTCATGCGGTTTCCAAAAAATCTCAGTTTGTTGTGTAGTGTTATCATTTCAGTTATAACTTACTCATAAATTTTTATTTGAACCATGCTTAACTTTGTATTTACTGAATTTTAAGTCAGGCTTATTAGGTATTAGGCTGGGTCTTATTAGGTTATAAGCCCAGACTTCATTGGTGCGTTGGTCTTACCAAGTTTTGAAAAAGGGGTATTTTTATTAGAAGATCTGAGGAACGTGGAGCAGTACAGAAGAATTTCAAGCTAGCCAATTTTTAAATAAATCAGTCCAAATGGGAGTAGAAGAATGTTAGTGGGGGTATTCGAATTTCACTATAGTTTTCCGATGTTGGTGAGGCTCGAACCCGGAGAACTCATTATTCAAATATAGGTACTAATCTTTTCTCTTTATTAGAAAAATATATATTTACATACCTTTAGATTTAACTAAAATAAAATTTCAAAATTCTTATTATTTAAATGAAACATTTTGAATAAAAATTACATTTGAAATGTTAATAAAAATTGATCAATCATTTATATTATAAATTTAAATGTATTAACATTGGAATAGAGAATTGCAATGCCATTTACATCTTTGAGTTCCGAGGAGATAGAAAAAAATTTGTAATGATGAATTAACTGTAACTATTGGGGGAGGGGGGATATTATTAAATTCTGATAAATTGTAGGGGCTGAGGAAAGTAATGGGGCCGGGAGTAGGAGGTGCGTCTACTCTCTGTCAACACTATTCTAATCATAATTACGTATAAAATGACAATAAAATTGAAAAAAAAAAAAACTGATGCGAAACATTTGCCCTTTTAAACTATGCTATAGGCAATTGTCCATACATCTGATTAACCTTAGTTGCCTATAAATTATGCATTATAGGTATAGCATGAAAATATACGTTGTGACTCTAGTGTTAAAATCGCATTCAACGTTCGTTAATGGCAGACTGCGCCTATCAAAGAAAGAAGAAAGTTGTTGAATCAAAACGTTATTCTTTGCTGAAGGTGCCCATCACAATGAAGTCAGAATTGAGGGGTGGCCGTGGCACTGTAGGACTCTCGCCCTTGGTTAATAGAGAATTTATATGTTCGGTGACAGGCTGACAGTCTTTCAAGTATGTAATATTTGAGAATTCCACGTCACAGTCTTTCAAAGAAATCGGGTACTGACTTTAAGATCGAAAGATCAAAACTGAAGATTCAACCCAGCTACTATCGTATTGTACAGTTCAGTGAGCTACACGTGACCTAAATCTAAGGGCGGGTGGAAGTCATCGATGGCGAGCGAAGCAATTCGACCACTGCTGACGATACAGCAATGCGATTCGGCATTTTTAAGTACGTAAAACACCCCAAATAAGAGAGGAAACAGGAAAATTGTGTAGGAATTCGGGTGCATGAGAATGTTTAAGGCTAAAAATTCAAAACGAAGCCTGCTGCGGAAAATGCGTTTCTATGGAAACCGATTGGCTGAACTGAGTCATACAAAGTGCAAGCACGTAATACACCGCCGCCGGGAAGAGTCGCAAGACACCACGGTTGTACGAGTATAACCTAATTGTGACACGAGCAGTATGTATTGGAATCGCATTCGCATCCCTCAACCCTTCGCTGCGATGCTCCTCTAGACCTCATCTATAACCTCAGGCTCCCCGGGCACTTAAAGGACACATTCTCGCCTTTTGCGAAGGGTGATTAACGTAGGAAGAGAAGAGCGAGCGCGAAAGAAAAAAGAAAGAAAAAAATAAAGGGAAGCGAAACGAATCGAACAATTCCGAGGAATTTCATCGAGCGTCGGCTTAAAATAACAAAAGATTACTCGGGTGCGATGCAAAGCGATTTCGGGTATCTACCTGGAATTGCAAATTTATGTCACCCAAGTCTCGCTTATTTTCAGTCTGGTAGCGTCGTCCTAGCTTTTGAACAAGCTGCAAACTTCGATTCGAAGTTTCCGCAAAAGAGGTGAATGACTTTTTCCCACTCAAACGCGATGCGGATTTCCTTGATGCTATGGATGCCAGAAAATAATCGCTGTGTATAGGCAAGAAAGTTAGACTGCAATAGACCAAACAACTAAGTGAAAGATCGTGTAGTGTGATACCGAAAACGATACTTTTCTAGAGGAAGGGGAGGGGGCTTTGGTAATACTGCTTGCTCACATGGTTTAGCTGTTAACTGGATATAGGTGGCAATCCTACGGGATTCCAGGTAAATCCTCTGAACGTCTGAACGACAAATGGGGGAGGTAATGTCCTCTCAAAACTTTGGCTATTAAAAAATATTTGGTCTTGATTTCGCAGAGTGAATTTTTTTTGGTTTCAGAACAGAAAAAAGTAATTTGGATGAAGAAAATTGTCTTTTCTTCTCCCCTCTCTGGCATGAAATGAGTGATTGTCATCGTTGGTTGAACGAGTTGTTGGACATTGAAATTTTTTGGTGTCATGGTCGAATAAAGAATAGAAATACGTATACGTATAACAGAAAGACGTCAGGAGAATAATTGTTGGATCGTTTTGAAAATCCAAAAACAGACACAACATTTCGAGGAAAATATACAAACCACATCTTTTTGACTCTACCACGCCCCTAGAACCATTCTGGGCATCTGGTGAATTACTGGATGCTCATGTGGACGCAATGGTGGATCTAGAAATTTTCTAAGGGGGTGTTTTGAAAATAAAACTTTTTCCACCTCCGCCCCATAAAAAACCGAGATGGATATCTCAGTTGATTCTTAGTATATTTTGAAGTCCATACAGGACTACAGCACTGCGGGTATACACGTTTACTACATTTTTATATAATGTGCTTTCGCAATGTGTTTTTTCTTTCTTCTTCGGCCTGAAGAGGCGTCCGAACCCCCAAAACATCCCCCCATAAATCCGCCACTGTGTGGGCGCATGTAAATATAGACAAATTTTCTTCCCACTTCCAGTGGCGGATTCAGGGAGCCATCCTAGGAGGTATAATTCAAAATATGTAAGAACAGATATAGTTTTATCACCCCTCTCGCTGAGCGCTTACATAATTTTCTCGTCCACACTATCATAATAAATTATTGATCTTAATATTTGTGTAAGAATCCTTAGCGTATTTAAACTCTTTAAGGCTTTTCTTACCTGATTTAAGACTCGCTAAAACTGTTGATCAGGTATGTAACGACGAGGGGTGCGGGCATCGTGAGTCTTCGGAGTTGAAATTTTTCGACAAATGCAACTATTCAAAACTAAAAAATGTTTGACCTTTTTCCATTTTCGTTTTTCTTTTACCATGTTGGTATTTTTTGATAAGTTCTCGACCCTTTGGACACTATTCGGCAAAATATGAAATCCGTTTAACTTTTTTCTCTTTCAACACCCCCTCCCCAATAAGGTTCGAGGAGCCTCCGTACGTATTTTAAAAAAGTAGACGCTCTTTAAGGCCCTTCAAATTTTCTAAAGATCCTTTAAGACCATCCAGAACTCATTCAAAAGTCTTATGAGTTTTCGATACTTGCTACAGGCTGTTCATGACTTGACCATAAATTTTGAGTTGCCTTAAGACCCTGTCAAATTTAACGAGACTCGTTGAAGATCCTCGACAAATTTTAAGGCTCTGTGAGACTCTTCTACACTTGTTTGAACGTTAAGACTTTCGAAGACTCATTCACAATTTCCGGAACTGTTCACTTTTCTCAAGATTCAGTGAAACCCTTTGAAATACTCTTAGGACTCATTTGAAACACGGTGAAATGTTGCATTTTTAAAACATTTCTGATTTAAATGTTTCTCTCTGGGAGATGCTGCTGTTCCCATATTGTCCCCTGTGCATTTGCACCCCTGCCCGTTACCAGAATATAATTCGCACAAATCTCATCTACTTTTAAACTTTACTTGGAATAGTCAACATCTTGGCTTGGTCAAGAGTCTACAAATATTGATACGAGTTCGCCGTCACCTGAAAAATTGAGGGTGCAATTGGAAAATGATGAGTTTTTTCCTCTTTTGTCTTGGTCCACTGTACGATGGTTGGGATTTGTCAAGGGTACAATATGATTTAAAAAAAAAAACAGTTATTCCTTGCAGATCTGTAAGAGTTGTTGCAGAACTTCGACAAAATCAAGATTTCAGTTATTTTCACTTTCAATTTTTCCAATAATACTTGCTTATTCGAAGCCTCGGACCACTGTGTAACGCTTTATTATAACACTTTCTTTTGTTTACGTTGCAATTTTTATTTATTTATTATATATTAAAAAAAAAAAAAAGAAGCAATGCTTAACTGCGAACTGTAGTTGTAGTTGCAGTACTTCATAACTTATGTTGGTTAAGAGCTTGATTATCTTTGTAATGATAGTATGTTGGAGATATGTGCGAAAACTTTTCCGCAGAGGAAGAAGAAAATATCTTGGGTAATGGACATGGACGGGTTGATGTCATCTGTTCATGTGCTGGCATCAATGACTCTCTTTTCTACTTTTACTATCAACCCGAGCCCTGAAATCCACCCTTTCGAGCGTTACTTCAGAGACGTCGGGGAGGCTGTCAGGGTTGTGTTAGCCCTCTTTTCTTCTTGCCAAAAAACCGGCCTAGGTCGAAATGTAGCAAGTTGCAACGTGGGCTCGAACCCGGAGCCTCCGGATTCCGAGACCAACGCGCTATTCACTCGGCCAACCAGACCCCCGGGCATTAAAGACTGGGGTTAAGTCGGTCAGAAGCGAGCAGCTGCCAGTCGTCATTGTGATTTAGAAGCCGAAAGTTGGACGCCAAATTCGGAAGCTCAGGAAAAGCGATAGCCCCGTTTTGCTTCGCTACCTATCTGATTCCTTATTGGCTGCTGCCTTTTGAGTTCGGAAGTAATCCCAGGGGTAGCTAACTGTCGTAAGCAGAAGCCAGCTACTTTTTGAAAATGGTTGATTAATTTCCTGTTCTTGGCTGACACTTGCGGTGGGCCATCGCACGCCAACACCAGCTGCACTGATAGGTATCGTAATTGAATGATGCGTTTGAAAGTTGAAACTTATGGGTCTAAGCTTTCAGAAGTGCACATATATTGAAGAATAGCGTTTGTTATCCATTTTATCAACAGATGCATTTTTAAAATGTTGCAAAGAGTCCCTTCATCTTCGTAGTGCAAGTCTGCGAGATACCATCTTATAGTGGTAAATAGAAATTATATAGTCATGTATTCACTGGATTATGGTATATTGTATTGAATGTTTAAAAAAGAAAAGCTCAAAACTGAACCGAAATTGAAACTCTAATTTTAAAAACAACCATAGTCCGTTTTGATTTTTTGCCTTCAGGTGGATGAACTGTTTTCTTGTTCTCGGATGATGACTTAATAAAATAAGTCTCAATGTTTTTGCATAATGGCTGCTGATACAGCTCAGTCTGTTATGTAAGTCAAAAAGTCAAAACTGATTATGACAGTTTTCACAATTAGGAAATATTATACGTATTTGTTGAGACTGTAATGGAAATTTTCGATCTGTTGACGCGACAGTGAAAAGAAAAGAAATCGTACACCCTCAGGAGGCAATAAATGACCAATTCAGGCGTATCTTAAGCTTCATTCGTATTTTTTAACTTCGCGCTGGAGTACGAGCTTGAAAAGAAATACGAAGTAGATTAGGGGTTGCTAACCTATCGTTAGGCAAGATTGCGTTTGTATGTACGTCCTCGTGACACGTGACATTCGACAAATATTTACATTCGGGGGTTCGTAGAATGTGAACCCTGTTCCCTCTGGTGCAGTCTAAAATAATTCTTTGTACTTAATCGCTCGTAAAAATGTGAATGGTGAACTCACTCGGTGATTTTCTTTTTGCAGATAATATCGGAAATGGAGTCAGTCAATTCGCCGAGGTACGTATAATGCATTACTGTCTTCCATATCGGTAGCTGTCAATTAAATAAATTAGTGGATATTGTTACAATTAACGCTAATGTTGGGGAAAGGAACGACAGATTTGAGAACCATTTTTCACCCACCAAGCATGATATCAAACTATTTCATAAGCACGTGATTTCAATCGGCTGAACCAGAGTATTCACACTTCGGTGAATTCCTTATTAGTTTTTTAATATTTGAATGTGGAACTTTCCTAGCTTTCCAATTGTATTTACACTACGGCTTGGGCTAAAGTACCTCACGCCGTATCCAATACTTCAATTACGCGTATGTAAACAATCCTACCCATGTTTTGAATTAATATCTATACTTTTTTTGGTTGAACCAATCCCAAGTTTATAAGTATCTCCCATGTATAACTTTACAATTCCGTCAGTTGCGACTGAAGAACACTCGCGAAATCGAGTTTAATAAAAATTTCACCCAGTGTCATAAATTATATGAAGGGTGTAATGCTCCGGAAATTGGCTTGTCGTGCGGATGTAACGGATGCTCTACATTTGTGGGGTGGTTTCCCCGCGCTTTAATCGTGCATGTTTTTGTAATCAAAAGAATAATAATGAAAAAAGAGAAGAAGAAGCATTTACGTCTCACTATCATCCCTTTCGCTCGTCAAATTGACCCCTTCAACTATTCGCACGATCTAACTAATTGGTATAGAGAATAACTACTGCAGTTACAAAACCAAAATTAAATCTCGGTGTTGCGTGCACAGTGCGTACCACCGCACCGTGTCGATTTTTCCGGAGCGCTCGACAGTTACCAGATTATTCACTGTACTTTGCAATTTGGGCCACCGAGTCAACCTAAAACTGGTAGCCAGAAATGCTGAAAAGTTTGAGATGAAAATACAGAAGATTGAAAACAGTAATAAAGAAGACAGGAACGAACATACGAAGAAAAATGGTACATTATTTGATGAAGAAGAAAAAGAAGCGTTTTCGCACGTCTTGTACGATTCTTTTCTTCAAAAGTTTGCCAAATTTCTAGGTGAAAGTAGTTACTTCCTTCCCCTAGGTGGTTAATATCTTCGAATCTTCTGGCTATTTTCCTCCGTAGGCCATCTCATGAAGCGTATCACTTACGGGGTGTCTACTGGCCTGAAAAGTCATGAAATGATTTCAAAAAGTTGTCATGAAAGTCATGAAAAGTCATGATATTTCAACCAAAATTCGAAAAAATCATGATATTTCATTATGTCATAATTCACAAGATTTTCATTACCAAAAAAATCAGTTTTATTCATTTAATGGGGAAAAAATATTGAGTGAATATTAATTATGGAAGTTTAGCGCACTCTGTACTGAGTCTCCGGTGAGGCGCGAAGCGTCGAGTTTGCCCCCTCCTCCTTCCACTTTTTTTTATATCCCCCGTGATAGTCATGAGAAGTTATGATATTTTGTTTCCCCAATCCATGAGACACCCTGACTTAGATACAGCTAAGAAAATTACTTTCTGAAGGCTAAGCCGATAGAATATAAAATTTCAAAACATTTTGAAAAAAGTATAGTTTGCATTTAAATGATTTGACCCAAGATGTGTGGCACTTGAATCCGACACTATACAAAATTACCTCAATGTGTCTTGAAGATAATGAAACCAGTTTGGAAAAGTCTGAAACAAGTATTCAGAAGTTAAACGAAATTTGAAGAGTATGTCAACAAGCCTTATGCAACTTTAAAGCATTTTGGAGAGTCTTTAACAAATCTCGAAAGTTTTTGCAAGTTTTTAACGAATGTAGAAAAGGCTTTAAGAGTCTTAAAAAGTCTTTGATTGAGTTCAGTCAAGTCTTTGGCAAGTTCTACTGAAAATTAAAAGGATTTCCAAAACTTTAAACAAGTTTAGAAGGATCTTGAAGAGTCTTTAATAAACCTGGAAGCGTCCTACTGAGTCCCGAGGTATCTGAAACCAGTTTTGAATAATTTTATTGAATCTTACTGTAGCTTGGAAAAATCTTGAATGTTGAAGAAGTCTAGAAAAGTTTTGTAATATTCAAACAAGCTTCAGTGTGGCCATTGAGCGAAAAAAACGACCAGAACGCGTTTTGTTCCTTTTTAGACTTCAAAAACAACAGTAACGCGTAATGTGCAATTGAAATTGATCAGAACGCGTTCTCTTGCACGGTAGATACCATAATGCGTTGTGGGCGGGGGGAAGAAATGCTGTAACGGGTTGTGGACACAAAGAATGCCAGAATGCGTTTGAGAGAATAAAAGTGCTCTAATGCAGGCAGGTAAAATACAAAATAAGAAAAAATTGAAAAACAATGTTTAAAATTATGATTTTTGTTAATATAGAGGCTACTTATTTTTACACGAGGAATTATTGTGGCACTTGGAGTTACAAGTCACACCTTGTCTCTTGCATTTGCATTTTTTGTCAATGCAATATCTTGAACAAGTACAATGTACAAAACCTAGTACACTGCCAGATGACAGCCTAGATGCTGACCGCAGAGTGATTGCCAAATCAGAGAGAATATCATTAATACTGAAAAAATCGCTATCAGCAACAGAAATTTCATTGCGAGCGTATAAGCGATCAATGTATATCTTTCTTTGGTGCCCACTTTGTATAGCCCGGAAGAATTTATCTCGGCAACAACTGCCAAAACACTCCTAGGGGCAGTACGGCCACAATTGACATCCGGTACATGTACCACAACGTTTTAACCAACTGCAATGGGTGGATGTCTTGCACTGGATAATGCTAGCATTTTTTCAGCTTGCTCTTTCTGCCCTTTCTTTGCGCCTTCACGATTGGTGTTAATGTCACTCTTCCTTTTGCAGAGGTTACAGAAGAGTACTTTCTCGTCAGGCTCGCCAACATACTCCCCATATTTTGAATGAATGACTAGATTACATGAGGCACTCTTCTGCGGATGAGCGACGCTCTGTTCACAAATTATGCAAGGCATGTCATTCGCGGTAATTTCATCTGGGTCTGCTTCTGTACAACTCACATCTGGAACTGGTGGATTATCTTCGTTGTGTGTATCCAGAAGTTCCTGGAGTTCCTCTTCAGTTGTGATGGACCCATACACGTCCTCTGTGAGGGATGAATCTGCCAGTCCTATCCTTGCTACTCATTTTTACAGGACAAATTTTGTCTCATACGCGTCGTGGTCCTTCTATGTACCACATCGCGTCGTGGGCAATTTACGGCAGTCAGGACGCGTTCCATGCAAAATTACAAGTCAATCATATCCTCAACGCGTTGTGGTTGCCATGAATTGACCACAACGCGATGTGGCATTAACAGTTTCCCAAAATGCGTTCTGGTCGTTTTTTTCGCTCAAAGGCCGTTTTTGCGTTCTGCTCCTAACATATATAGTCTTAAATGAAATATGAAGCGTCTAAAAATGTGTTACACTAGTATCGAAGAGTAACATATGTGGTAGTGTATTCAAGAGTCGTGAATAAGGTTAGAAGAGTCTCAAAGAGTTTTAAACGTAGGCGCTACCGGGGGAGGGGGTATGAGATATAGCCCCTTCCCCCAGAAAAAATTGTCTTGAGCATTTTTTTTAAATTTTTGAGCTAAAAATTACAAGTCCCTCCACTTTCCCCTGGTTCAACCCCTCCCAGAGGTAATTCCTGGTTGCGCCTATGGTTTTAAACATATCTGGTAGTGTATTTTCAAGTCTTGAGAATAAAGCTAGAAGGGTCTAGAAAAAGCTTACAGATATATCTGGTAAGGCCTCTCAATAAGTCATGAATGAATGGAAACAGTCTGAAGAAGTCTGGAAGAGTTTTAAACAGACCTGAAAATTTCTCTGAGTCTTGAACAAGTTTGGAAACGTCTCTAAAAATCTTGATGAGTCTTGACCGAGTCTTTTTATTTATATTCGTACTTTAGATTAAGAAACCGTTTTTCTTTAGCGTGGAGACACCGAGAGAGCGGGCAGCAGTTGCCTCTTCCAGAAGGAAAAATTTTGAATGGAAATATTACGAAAGTAATGGAGCGATGGGTGTAGGTCTTACCATATCTCAAACAAGCTCTAAAGAATTTTAGAGAATCGTAAATGAGTATCGAACTACGTTGTTTATCTATTCGCAAGGAGTCATAAAGTCGTATACGAGTTATAAACAATCTTAAACACGTATGGAATTTTTTTTTAACCTTCAATAATGTTTTGCGGAGTCTTAATTGAAGGTGGAATATTCACAAAGAATCATGAGTTTTTGACAACGGTGGAAAAGAGCCTCAAGAGTTTAGGAAGAGTCTAAAAATAACTTTAACTCTAGTGTCCATTTCGGAGTGTGAGTGAACTTGGTAATATTCCATGTGTAGGGTGTGTCAATTCACTTTTTCTTTTTCTTTATTCCCGAGCGCTTTCGGCTGTTATAGGGTACTCCACTGATGATGGCATAACAGCCGAAATCTCTCGAGAATACAGAAAAAGAAAAAGTGAATTGGCATACCCTACACATGGAACTTTAAGAGGCTTTGTCAGTCTTAAAGGCAGCTCCTTCCATGCCCGGTAAAAATATGTCTACTTTTCATTCTATGATTTCAATCCCCCCCCCCCCCTAGACGGAATGAGTAGTTACGCTACTGGGTACAATCTATTCAAACTTCTCACATTCTGAGTTGCCTTTCCCAGATATCCGGGGTACGACAGTGCTCGAACTCGAGTCAAATTTTTGAGTTTCAGCATTTCAATTTGTATAAACTGAATCCAATTTTGAAGGTATTCCATTCTCCTTAATATCCGCAGACCATTCTTTACTATTCACTTATATAACATTTGCTGAAAATTTCTTTATTTTCTTTTGCTAGTCTGTCGAAATCGTGAACAAAGTCATACACTTTCGAAATCACAAATTCTAATTCATTATTGTAATCTTACGAAACTTCGTTCTTACAATTCCTTCAAATTTGATTTACTTCAAAACACTCGGCGGTTAATCTTCTTAACACCTTTTGTCAAATCGGCCATCCGGCCCGAAGGACCAATTTACTGAATGTGAGAAAGCTTCAACAGTAATCGATTCACCTATTAAAACGAATGAAATGCAATTTCCTGTGAGGTTTTCAAGTAACATTGTGATTTTGTTTTCTGAGATAGTTATTTTCCAAACTATCAGACCATAATTTGCACTCGAATTAATGACACCGACGTCGTTGCTACCACATCTTAGCTATCGTAATCATCCATGCAGCGCAAACAACTCTAAACTACCCCGCGAAAATTATGAGAGCATCGGGGTCGGATAGAGGCACCACTTTTGAAATTATACTTCCTAACGTTTTAATTTGAATAAGAGAGAGTTGAAAACGAGACCATCGTAAACGGTTGAAGACGAATATTAAGTACGAAAAGTTATTTTAAAAAAATGAATAATTTGCCGGGGGAGGCGTAAGTATGATAAATAGGCACAACCGAAACAGAGCAGGGGACAATATCGCGTTGTGTTTTCGATTACGAAAATTAGTTTGGATCGAACATGAAAGGAATTTTGTTTCAGCTTGTGAAACAATTAGGATACGACTCGACGAGACGTTGGTAATTTATTCTCTTCGGGAAAAGAAAAGTGTAATTGGTGTATAAAAACCGAGTAGCGAGTATAATTTATACTGCTGTGTATATATGTATGTACACAGACGTTTGGAGACAGTTAAAACGAATTCAAATTATTTTTTAGATTCTGTGTTCTGCTGTTTCAGAAAATTGTTTGCCGTAATATCTTCCTCATGAAATTTTGATTGGCTCGGAACTGCTATAGCAAAACTTTCCGGATTGTGCCAAGACAATGAACAGTAAATTAGTTAATTGGCTTTGTGTTCTGTCTTTCAGTCCGGCAGGCTTAAGACTTGAAATTATCGATCTTTTGAGCGCCTAGTTTACATGGTATTACTTGAACAACAGCCTCAAGAAAGATAATATCAAACGTGTGCCTACTTGAGCTCGTAAATTCATAAGATTTTTGAAATATGAAATCAACCGTTATCTGTTATCTCTTTACATCCATAATCATAAGCAGACTTGGGTTGTAAGATCTAGGGGAAACTAAGGGGGCTATCTTGTCCAAAAATCTATTTTAGATCCCTTAATGGTAGATTTTTATTATACTTTCAAAATTTTTGGGACCAGCCCTCCCCCACAAAGTTTACCTATCTCACTGATTTGTTGCCTCATTTCAGTACCTATAAATCGCTGATCAACTACCAACATCCAAAAGCTTCAACTCCCCCTGCCTCCGTACCCACATCTTCCGAATGAAGAATGTTTACCAATAATTCTAAAAGACGAGATACATCGAATTTTGGGAAAGTTGAATAGCACAAAAGTAGCAAGCCCCGATAAAACCGAAAATTAAATTGATGAGAACTAAAAGGGGGAAAGTCCATTCCTTGCATTTTTCAGGAGACAAAAAAAACTGATTTATTCTAAAACCCAAAAATTGTGGGAAACATGTGTTAGGACATTGGAAGAGGACCGTAACATACGACTTTTAAGGCTATTACAAAAAAAAATTTCCAGGTGCACTGGAGATATCCCTCCTGAAAAAAAAGTGGATTTAACCCCTTTTGGTTCCCAGTCTGAAAAATTTCCCTCTTTTCGCCGGGAATCGAATGGAACTTGTTTCTACACTCTAGTGCATCACTTTAGCGTTGGTCTCGCGTGAATTGACTATAATCCCTGAGAGATAAATTTTTAGTAAACCGCTTTTTCAAGATAGCGAATTTTTAAAACCAGACATTTCATAATTCGGTGTATTTGCTAGCTCATAATCAGTAAGGAATACAGACACAGATGAACGTTAGCGGAATTGCATTGGACTTGACCCCTTTTGGCTCCCAACGCGATAGTGCGACGTTGCCAAAAAGCACTTTCCCGGCGGTTACGCGAAATTTCAGCCACACCAGTCGATCCGCAATACTTCAATACCCCGATTTTCGTCAAGAAGTCAAACACGGTAATTTTTTGCACTTTCCCCTTTTGGTTCTCACCGATTCAATTATAACTTGAAAGTGCTTTCCCCGGAACTTACACCATTTTTGGCCTCCCTCTGTAATCAAATTTTATCTCAATGAATTCCCCCTCCCCAATCAGTGGTATATTTCGGAAATTATCTTACTGCATAAAAAAGGAAACAGAGGGAATTTGAATTACCATGCCTGATTTCAAATCTTAGAAAGGCGTTTCTAAAAATTTTGAAAAGTAGGGTCCGTGGGGTTTTGGATTTCCAGCAACCAATTGAACAGACTGGGTTCCGTTTGGGACTGTCCGCTGCCGACCACATTCTGGCACTGAACTTGTTAATCGAGAAAGGAAGAGAGTATAATTTTGAAATACATTTCATGTTTATAAACTATCAAAAAGCATTCGACTCGGTGTATCACTCAGCAGTGTGGAAAGCACTTGAACAGTAAGGTGTGGATGGGGAGATCCCCTCTCTTAACTTATTTAATTGTGTTCTCAAATTAGTATTCAGAGAATTAGAGTGGGAGGGGAGGGGAACTAGATTTAACGGTTGCTGGATCAACAATCTCCAGTTCGCGGATGATGCTGTGCTAATTAGCAAAAACATCGGTGAATTGAATGAAATGGCGCTCGAACTAGGCGAGGCTAGTGAAAAAGTTGACTTATCCATGAATTTTGCCAAAACAAAGTTATTGTCAGAAAAAAGGGAAAATGGTCGTTTTGTATGGTCATGAAATCAAATTGGTAGACGAATACAAATATTTGGGTCAAATTATATCCCTGAGAGGTAGGTCGGAAAAAGAAATTAGCGCTCGCATAGCAAACGCTTGGAAAAACTTTTAGTCGCACTATCTTAAAAAGTAAAATGTTGGTATCAGCAGAAAGCAGAATTCTGGAATTCTGTGTGGTACCTACGCTGTTATACGGAGCACAGACCTGGGCCTTAACCAGTCGACAGACGAAAAGTCTCGAGACGACATTCAACAGAATGTTATGGTGTGGTGGGACGTATGTGGTCCCTAAGACACCGCACCACCAGCACCGGAAACTACCTTTTCGGGCATCGCATCAGTGCCGAGGGAAACGCTTTGGGGCCGGGCCCGAGCCCCCATTTCTCCTGGCCGGAACGGCCACCATAGTGTTCCCTACTAACCGAGGTCCGCACTCCCAGAGCGCTCGCCTGGAATTCAGGTCCCCCACAGCCGGACGCGCTGCGTTTTCCTCTTCACTCACTCATCGCGTGAGACTCTGTTTGTAGTTCCAGCCCTTGCACTGCGGGCAAGTTCCGCTGAATGGGATCCGCCGCCGCAGCAGCAGCAGCAGCTTCAGCTTGTCCTCCTCCAGTCCTCTGTCTCGACCACTCTGCCTCCATCTTCCTCCGCATGATGGCCGAATGAAAGCCGACACCTGGTTCCAACCGCTTCGGCTCCTCAACATCTTCGGGACCAGGGTGTCCGGCGCAAGACGGTCGATCACACGGACCGCCCCGCGCCTCTCCTGCTCTCAGGCGTCGCACTCGAACAGTGTATACCGCAGCGTGTCTTCCTCTCCGCTTCTGCAGTGCGTGCATTCGGCGTTCGCTGCCAAACCCATCCGGTGCAAGTACGAGCCGAAACATCCGTGACCGCTCAAGACCTGGGTCAGGTGGAAGTTCAGATTCCCGTGCTTCCTACCCGTTCACAGGTCGAGCTCACCAATCAGCCTTCGGGTTTATTCGCCTTTAGAAGAATGGGCGAGCCTCTCATTCCATCTCTGAAGCGTGGTTAGCTGAGTCCCACGCTTCGTCCGTCAACAGAATGTTGAGAAGTATTCTAAATATTGGACTGCGTGACAAAATTAGTTTAGTTGAAATCAGTAAGAGAACAAGAGCAAAGAAAATTGGCCTTTCCGTGGTCCGACTTAAGATCGGGTACGCGGGGCACTTGGGGAGGAGATTTGACATCTGCACAAAGAGGCTAATGAACTGGATTCCTTGGGACCTGAAAAGGAGAAAGGGCGTCCCTTTGTCAGAGGGAGAGATCTGATGTGTAAGAACTTCTTCAGATCCCTCTGTCTGGAACCGCAGAGTCCAGACTAAGTTGGAGGCCTATGCCTGGAGATGGGCGGACAGAGAGGGTTAGCGGCTAGCGGCTTATCTGGCTAAGTACAGTTCAGTTCAGTTCAAATCTAAAATTCATATTTTTCTTCCCTTTTGTTACGTTTTATCTTGTTTTGTTTCAATTGTAAGATAGTCCAGGGGAATTAGCATTTTTGATGGAATTAATTGCAGCACAGCTGAAACTTGGTACGATTGTTTAGTACCCTCTTCGGAAAAGCCCGGTAATTTCCCTCCTCCCCCGGTGTGAGCATCACCCCCCAGAGTCCAAAAAGTACCCCCAGAAACGGTTTTTGGCTTGTATCTAGCTTAAAATCGAGTTATAGGTAAAAATATTCCTTACCAAAATTAAAGAGCGTAAAATTCTCTACAAAAATGATATCTATGTTGTTTTTTCGTGAATCCCATCCCAACCAAGATAATTGGTGTTCAAGATCACACAATCATGTAATTATGGAGTAACCTACAACGTACGCGGTATAAGAACGCTGAACTCGTCACTCTAACATGCAAGAAGCGTTGAATGCTGTAATTTTAAATCCCTTCGAACTGAGAGCGCGAAAGAGTCGCGCTCTACAATAAATTTCAATAGCGTGAAGAAGATGAACTGCTATAAAAGTGATCATTTTAGAAAATTACTCTGATTGAAATGGAAATGGACTCATCTTCAAGGAAATTTCAACCTCTATCAATTTGGTCCTCTTCATTTTTTTGAAAAACTCTTTCATTTTTGAGATATTTCCTGAAAATTAAGTGCTTATGTTAATGGGATATTCCCACATGATCACTACTACAAGTTGGCAATGACGCACCGCGCCACCACCTGGACCAGCCCGAATACTAGATGGACCAGCTTGTTTTAGAAACCGGATTGATGACAGACAATAGAAATGGAGCGACATGACTATTGGCGTTTGGACAATCCTGTTGGTGCGCTAGTGTAGTGGACGAAAAGATGATGAGGGTATTTTTCCCACAAAAACATGTACAGGTGAAATGAGTTCTAGCATTTTCAGTATTGAGGAGAACTAAAGTGTCAGCCCTTATCATTTCCTTTCAGATGAGCCCAACTTGAGTTTTTTTGCAGAACATTTTTGTCCCTGATCATCTTTTCGTCCAAATACACCAATCAGCACGCCGTATTTCATTAGGCCGCTAGAGAGCGACTCTTTAGCGTCTAAACGCGAATCGAACAAACACTCATGCGAATTATGAAGAGTGCAGGCGGGCTGACTCATCGACGCGGTGTTACCTCTAGCGTTTTGCAGCAGTGGATTCTTAGCGCCCCTGTCATATGCTTCCTCTTTGCCAAGTTATGGAAAAGTTCACAAACTGTCGACCAGAAACGAGTGCTCTACATAAAGAATTGAGGGAATTACGAGTGCAGCATGATAGAAGGGATGTTCAAACTATTTTAAACTGGCTGAGAACCCATCATCCCTTCCAATATGTATCTGAATTACAAGAAGGGATCTACCCGGGGAGGGGATTCATGAAGGAATATGGAGGGGCTATACAACGGGTTTAAAAAGGGGATCCATATAAGGGGAAACAAAGGAATATACAACTAGTTTACAACGAGGATCCATGCAAGGGGAAACGAAGGGGCTATACGACGAGTCTACAAAGAGCATACATAAAGGGTATACAGAGGGGCTATACAACAGTTTACAAAGGGATACTTAGAGGCATACAGAAGGGCTATACGGCGGGTATACAAAGGGCATACATAAAGGGTATACCACGGGTGTCTCAACGCCGGTGTATAGCTCGGGTAGTGAGAGGGATTCACGTAAATGAAGCGCTGTGATTGGCTAACCTGATGGCTCCCCTCGAATGAAGCCTTCTGATTGGCTGCTGGAGGGGAAACATACCGGGTTGAGACATGGCTAACGAGGGTAAATTTTCCAAGTGTCTCGAGCGGGTTTACACGAACTTAAAAGTTTTCCGCATCGGGATCACGAACTTGTGGTAGCCGTACATTGAGTATCTCTTGTAGCCACGCGTTTGTAGAGAAGGTTGTTTAAACACAGAAAATTGTATACATGTAGATTCGGATGAAGATGAATTCTTATAATAATAAAGATAATAAATTGAAATTATGTCATGTAACATTCTATGCATCCAGTCATGTGTTTTCGCGATTATTTCAGCGTTCGTATACCGCGTACGTTGTAGGTTACTCCATATTTACATGCTCGTGTGATCTTGAACGCCAATTATCTTAGTTGGTATGGGATTCACGGGAAAAAACATAGATATCATTTTTGTAGAGAATTTTACGCTCTTCAATTTTGGTAAGGAATATTTTCACCTATAACTCAATTTCAAGCTAGATACAAGCCAAAAACTGTTTCCGGGGGCACTTCCTGGACTCTGGCTGGTGATGCTCACACCGGGGAAGGGAGGGGGAATTACGGGATTTTCCGAAGAGGGTACTAACCAATCATACCAAGTTTCAGCTGTGCTGCAATTAATTCCATCAAACACCTTTTTTTAAGCTAATTCTCCTGGACTAAGATTTTCTTTTCTAATTGTAAACGTATCCAAATTAATGTCTGTACTTTGTTCTCTGCTGCGCCTCACTGTCAGGCGGAAAAAGAATGAATTGGCCATTTATTGTTTTACTAATCTTGGGTGTTTGGTCTTCTTGATTGAAATTCATTTCTTTCAAGAGGTAATTTAAACTTAATTCCGCTGGGCCGCTGTTCTTTCCCTTGACATTTCCATTACATGCGATTCCGCGAACGTAATTAAAATATTATTTTGTATTTTAATACAGTGGCGGCGCTCAGTCTCCCTCGTCTTCTATAGTAATATGCCCGATGGTACTTTTGAATACACCTTGTACTATATAGCGTGTCTCGCAACGTCGTTACAGCTTTTCCCCTTGTAAGTAATTTTCAGAACACGCGAAAACCCGGGCCCGGAAAAAAAATGAGAAAGAAAGGGGTGAGTAATTTACTTATGTCGACATAGTAATGTTACCGTGTAAGAAGTTGATATTTCCGGCACTTTTTTTGCGCTCTCGTACGCATTAATTTTTAGGTAGAATACCTACATTTTTTTGCCCTTCGTGTTCGTATTGAAATTAATATCGTGTAGAGAGCGGCGTTTATTCTCTCTTTGTGCAATGGGGAGTAAATAGTCGAAGATTAATGGGTTTAATTTGTTGGCGGATTGTGGTATTGTGGCGGTGCGGAATGAGTAGATTGTGCGGTGTGTACGTCTTCGCGAGACGATGAAATTCTCGCCAACATGGAGCTGGAAGACTGGAATAGAGTCGCTTTTTCTTAACACGAGCTCTATAAATGTGCACAGTGGATCCGAATACAGTGATGTAGAGTTGAATTATGTAGCTTAGATGCTACTGGAGCAAGTCATAGATGGTTGAGTGTACTTACATCTAGTTCTTTCTTCCGTCCGCAACATTCCATCGTGAACTGGGAATGTAGGGGCAGCCCGCGAAGACGAAGGGCTTCGCCTTTTCGAATGCGTTCATGAGACCTCATCTCGATTCAGTAGGGAGGGTTAAACGGCTTTTGACCAGCTTTCTCACTTCGAATCGCGTGTTAGAACGATCTTTTTATGCATAATTAAAAGGGTGGCGTTCGTCCTTTTTATTGAACTTTCAGACTATTGCCGCGTTTCTTTCGACCGATGATGTAAATACCGTAGATAGTGGTAGCGACTTTCCTATAGCAGGTGTTAGAATAATCAAGCTTAATTTATGCTCTTGTTTTTACAATCTTTTTGTACTTATTGCTGATATATCGAGGTAAAAAAGATTCTTCAATACACGCATCTTCGGGCATAACCTCCCCTATCCTTCACCAAGCTTAATTGTCTTCCGTTAACTCGACCCATCTTAAACCCGCATAACTCACAAGTTCGTCCCTCTATCTCGTTATCATCCCTTTACTTCTCTTCTCTGCATATGTCCATATTAGTTAATTGGCTTTGTGTTCCGTTTTTCGGTCCGGCAGTCTTGAGCTTTGAAGTTATCGATCTTCTGAGCGCATAGTTTGCCTGACACTCCCTTGAATTACAGCCTTAAAGAAAGACAATACAAACTCATCGTGCCTACTTGATCTCGTAAATTCATAAGATCTTTGAAAGATGAAATCAACCGCAACCTGTTATCTATTTGATGATGATAGGTTATCAGTCTTTCGACCGGTTTGATGCAGCTGTCGATTTCTTCCTATCCTGTGCCAGTTCTTTCATTTCATAATCACACTTACATTTGACTTCCTTGATTATCTGTTGAACGTACTGGAATCTTTGCCGACCTACCCAATTCTTTGCTTCCATGCTTCCTTCTAGCAGCAGTGATATTATTCCTGGGCGCCTCAAACGATGCCTCATTAGTTTATCTCTCCTTCTCTTCAGACAATTCCAAGTATCCATTTTACCTCCTACTCTGTCAAGTACTTCCTCATTTTTTACCTTATCCGTCCATTTGATGCTAAGTATCCGCCTTTAGCACCACATCTCAAAAGCTTCGATCCTTCTCTTTTCTGGTTTTCCTATGGTCCAAGTTTCACATCCATATAAGGTTACACTCCAAACATAAGTTTTCAGGAACAATTTTTTGATTTCCAGGTTTATTTCAGATTTGAAAAAATTACTTTTTTGATAAAATGCTAATTTGGCTTGTGCTATTCTGCTACTAATATCTCTTTTACTCTTTCCATCTTTTGTTATTTTACTTCCTAAATAGCAAAATTTGCTTACTTCCTCAGGCCCGTGCCAGCCAGAGGTCTGGTTGGCCGAGTGGATAGCGCGTTGGTCTCAGAATCCGGAGTTCCCGGGTTCGATCCCACGTAGCAACTCGCCAGATGTTCGACCTAGGCCGGTTTTTCGGCCAGAAGTGAAGCGGGCTAAGATAGCCCTAGCAGCCTCCCCGACGTCTCTGAGGTAATGCTCGAAAGGGCGGATTCCAGAGCTCGGGTTGAGAACAAATTAGAAAAGGAGGCCCGTGCCAGTCATCTGCGGTAGGAGGTAGGAGGTGCTGACTGTTTACCAGGCGGGCTTGATGACACACATACTGTATAATGTGAAGATTTCTACGAGGCAGTAGCGTAGCGGGGGGTGGCTAATGTCCCCCCTCCCCCAAGGCATTTGAAATTGAATGTTAAATATGCAAAAATGAGCAATTTTTCGCCTTTAAAACACGTTTCTTCGAAAAATGTTTCCTCGAGTAGTAATTTGCATGGGCGCCCGCAGGGGGCAGCGCAGGTAGCGACCGCTACCTCATAAGTTTTTCATTTTTTTTTTTTTTTTGATTTTGTTTTTGTGCATAGTTAGGGATATTTGTGATTTATGTAACTAAATCGTTCAATAATATGTTTATTAACATTCGTCAACATATAGGGACGGCGCATATTCGTTTTTTCAGTTATCAGCCAGTGACTCATGCCCATGTAACTATTCACTAACCTCAATTCAAATACAAAACTCAAGGTTGAATTATGTTACCTCATCAAAAATTGTGCGGGCGGCCATGAACACGGATCCGAATTCGTTTCGAGAAATTGAGTAATTTAGCACCAGCGCCGGCACTGAAGCTCTCCGAAGATTTTTTCGCCTCAAAAAAGATATGATGTATTGTATGGAGAAATTTTAAAAATTTGAAAGGTCAAAAATGTTGAACTAAAGACAGTTTTCTACTCAATTTTTCACGCTGAGTTCAAATTCAGTGTTCTAATTTGGCGGTGACGCTTCGTTTCCGAGATAAATTTGAATATGTGGTCGAAATGGGTTAATAAATGAGTCTATCTCAAATTTGACAACGGATTGCACCCGGACCTACGAAGTCACGACCCTCATATGATCTCGTGTACCGGACCCACGAAGTCATGACCCCCGTGGTCTCGTGTACCGGACCCATGAAGTCACTACCCTCGTGGTCTCGCGTACCGGACCCACGAAGTCACGATCCTCGTGATCTCGCGTGTACCTGACCCACGAAGTCACGCCCCCCGTGGTCTCGTATACCGGACCCACAAAGTTCGTATTCAGGGTACAAATTTAGCGGTGACGCTCCGTTCCCGAGATAGGCTCGAAAATGTGGTCGAGATGGGTCAAAAAATGAGTCTAGCTCAAATTTGACAACGGATTCGAGTTCGTCTCGAAAAATTGAGTAATTAGCCCCAGCGCCGACGCCGAAGCTTTCCGAAAATATCTGCTTCAAATTTTTATTTTATTTCTTTTATGACTCACTCTATGTACAGATTGAATAATACCGGAGATAAGGAGCATCCCTGCCTTACACCCTTTTCTGTATTAGCCTCCCCTTTTTCTCCTTCTATTCCTATGTGGCTTTCTGTCCTTTATATAAGTTTAAAATAACTGGTCTATCCTTAAATTTTATTCCTATAAGCTTTTTCAATATCAACAAATGCCATGTATCTTGCCCCTTTTTGAGTCTCCCATCTCTAACACTGCTTCCCTAGTACCTCTACTTTTTCTAAATTCAAACTGATCGTCTCTTAGTTCTGCATCTATCTATTCTCAATTCTCCTATAAATTCTCCTACAAATAGTTAATATTTTTGACGCATACGAAAAAAGATTAAATTTTCGATAATTTTCACACCTATCTGCTCCGGCTTCTTTTGGCAGAGTTGCAATAGCACTTTTTTTAAAGACCTCTGGCATTTCCCCTTTATCATAAATGTAACATACTAATTCGTACAATTTATGAAGTACATATTCCCCTAAGTTCTGTAACTAAGCGGGTATCTCATCCACTCCTGGAGCTTTCCCTTTCTTTAAATCTCCCAATACTTTGTCAAATTCACCTTTTAAAATTGAGTCTCCCCTCTCATCTTCTTCCACATCTTCCTCCCTCTCCATTCTTATCTCTATTCGTCCCCATTTTTACAATATAGTCCATTAGTCCTTCTACATACTCTACCTGCTTTTCCCCCTTTTCCTTCAGCTGTGTAAATAGGCTCTCCCTCCTTATTTGTTATATTACTTGCTTTCGTCCTTCTTTCTCTAAACTTCATTTTTACTTTTCTATGGGCCAAGTCTGTTTATCCTTTATTCATAAACCCTTTTATCTTATCACTGTTTTCTCTGTCACATCCATTCCTACTTTGCCGTTTTACACTCTCTCTTTATTTCATTCCTTAACCTTTGATAAACTAATCTACCTTCCCCATCGTTTTGCAGTCTTACATTTTCTTCGTTCATCCATTTTTCTGAGTATTTCCTCCTTTATCCGTGGTTTCTTTTCTTCTGTCTTAGTTTTACCTAGATTTTTTTCTGCTGACATTAATATTCCCTCCTTTATTTTGCTCCATTCTTCTTCCATACTGTTAATCTCCGGTGTTTTTTCAACCTCTAATTATAATACAATATCCTCTTGATATTTCCTTCTAATATTAATATTTTCCAACTTTTTCAAATTCCATCTTTTTATCTCTTCTTTTCTACCAAGTTTCTTCAGTTTAAGCCTATATTTCATCACCACCAAGTTATGATCACTTTCAATATCGGCTTCCGGATACGTTTTACAGTCTAATATTTGATTCCTGAAACGTTGTTTTGTAATAATATATAATCAACTTGATTTCTATCTTCGTTACCTGAACTCTTCCATGCACACCTTCTACGAGTATAATGATTTTCAAATTGAATATTTCTTACAACTAAGTTATACTTCGCGTATGAATTTCTAACTGCGGAAATATTTTAGTTTCAGTTTTTCCCTTTGTCATCCGTTTTGAATTGTTTACTATTCAAATGACTTTATCAAGTAACCATAAATAAAAAATGTTTTTTGTCAAATAATTAAATTTAGAAATCCATTAATCTTCTTATCAAAACTTTTAAAGGTGTTAATTTGGTTAAAATCAATCAAACATTCCAGTCACTTGAACAAATTTTAATTGATACTTTCCTTAATCAACGTGTACTCTTATCTCATTAAAATCGTCTTTATCTTCCTACGATAGTTTGAACCCGAGATATTCGAGTCCAAAGTAGAGTATTCGCTCATTTCTTATTAACTACCATACGCCATTGCGTCTGACAGGATTTTTTTGTCTTAATAGATACTCGTAGTTAAAATCGTGTGAAAAAGTTTGAAGAAAAATAAAAATTCAAAGTCACAAAAGTGCTTTTTTGTCCGTTTTCTTGTGGAGTATCCCAAAGAGAACCGATTTTGACCTTGCATTCTTCTGCCGTTCTAATTTCTTTTTTCAATAAGTAGGTATTTTTGCGGGATAGTTACCAATAGAGCGAGGGAATGTTCTGTGTCTCTTCTTAGAATGATAAGGAAGTACTCTTCATCCTCATGGTGTAAATCCATTCGCTGTAGAAACTGAAAATTCTCACCTATATAAAATACGTACAGAATATGACCAACACTAATTATTTAACTATTTTTTTCATCTTCCTCTTTATAGTATCACTATAAGTATTTTAAACTAGGAATTTAATGCCGATTTAAATTTTTTCATTATAGTTCATTTTTTCCTTTCTCCTATCTTAAGTGCGAATTTCGGTATCATCAAGATACCAGTTCAGTATAAAAGTGAAAATGTTGATAAAATTTTAATTTTGTATAAAGGAACTGAGAGGTTCTCGAGAAAAATGGTTAACGCCATCATATTCAGCATTCAAAATATACCTAAAATCGTATAATTTCTTCCCATTGTTTTTTATGCTCCTGTGTAGTGTTATGATTATGTTGGCTTAAAAACAAATTAGACCAGGTACTTCAAGGAAATGAAAACATTTTTTCTTAGAGTTCGTATCTGACATTATAAAATGGAGGAAGAAGTAAATATTGTTTGCTATACCTTGGAGAAGTCTAAGTCGCCGCCTCCGCGATATTAGAGCTTCGATCATCCGAGCTAAAATTTTTGTAATAATGAGAAAATTCGCTTAAAATTTGTTGTATCTTATTTGTTGTCCGGTTATTGTGTTGTGTAGGGCATAACCATAACACAACTCTTCTCATAAATAGACAAAGTTACTTGAGCGGGCGAACATAAAATAGCCCCGTTAACTCGATACCTCAAATCCCTTCGAAATAAATTGCTTCGCAGTTACTTTCTTCTTTTTTTCTTCTTCCGGGTCTGGTAATTGCAGCCATCCAATTTGAGCATCCCTGTTCGATATGACAACACTTGGAGGAATTTTCTTCGAGAAACTTTATTTTGGGTCTTTGATGTTAACCCATTTCAAAGTTATTTTGTGTCCTTTAATGCGCGCCTCGAATCCCCATTTATTTCATCCGTGTATTCACCACGTGTCTTACATACACTATAAACTTATACTTTTTCTTATTCCTCTTCAGTCTCCTCTTGCTCCCTTGTGAACTCTGTACCAGCTTACCCTAGCCTCACCCCGTTTCTTTTACGATTCTTTTCTGCGGCTCGTTTTTATTACTCTTCTTCGTTAATAAAAAATATGCCGCCGGGTATTTTATTAAATTTAGGGTGAAATTGACGATATATATGTACTTTTTTTTTCGGTGAAGAAGTAAAAAATAACTGAGGCGTCGAAGTAGGCTCTATAATTTGACCTTAATAGCGGAGTTACGTTCGTGTGGTATGAAATTAATTGTTTTGTGGAGCTTATCTTTCGCTACACTAATTAAAACTCGCGAGGTAATTACGAGTATGTTTGTTTATTGGCACTCGAAATCCGGGCTTGCCATCATTTATCGAGCTTGACAATGATTATTACAACAGTTTTCTTTCGTATTGACCAATAATTAGATGTTTATGGTTGAAACTGATTACTTGTCGGTATGATAGTTAAGTGTTATGATTGGTGACCGGATTTTCGTGGAGTAAAAATAAGCCAAAAATGTAATTAATTCAAAAAAAAAAAAGGAAAAAAATTGGAAAATGCGAAAGACATGTGCTTTAAAAAAATCGAAACTTGCTGCAAAATTCACAAAACGTGCAATCAGGGACAAAACTAGAGGGCACGAGGGCAGCTCCCCCCAAGCCTTTACCGGAGTTGAGAAATTTTAGCAGATGGATCAAAAAGTCGTGAAAGTCCAACAAGTCAAAAAAAGATTTTAAGGATCTTTTTTTTAGCCAATACAAAAGAATTTGGGTACTTGGAAATTTTTAGTTGAGTTAGTTGGGAATTTAACTATTTTCGCGCCCCCCCCCTTCTTCCCAAGAAAACTCTTCGCTACGTCCCTTCGTACAATAAGAACTGAGGTGGTGACTTGAGACTTCTCTAGGGTGTAAAGGCCCATAGTGATATTCAACCAGGGCATGAGCTAAGGGTACAGCACAAAACATTCTTAATTACATTTTTTCAGGAAAATTTTGTTTACTTTATTAAAACATTATTATGTTTACTGAAACGTTCTATCTTTTACTTTTAACTGTTTTTATTTATTATTTTATTTTATTTTATTTTTTAGAATGTGAGGGCGGTGCGCTTGACAGCCAGGGCTCCTGACGTTAGCTACGGGCCTGGTGATTTTTCTTCCTCTCTTGTCCTCTTCATAAAATGAAATTCTAATTTTAAAACATGTAAGTCGTAACCTAATCTATGTACGAGAGCTGTTCAAAAATGATAACACTGACCCTAGGGAAATATGTTTGATGTGATGGTTGGTAATACTGCATACCATCGTGCAGCCCATTCTTTTAGCATTCATGATGATTAATTTCAAGCTTTGAAGTCGATCGCTGCAGTGAATGGGTGTATCTAGGTGACGATTCGCGTATTATGTGTTCGATATTCGCCTATCATCTCCAGCAAAATTTTACTCCATCTTGACAATGCGCGCCCCACGTCGCTCACCCTGTAGCTAATTTCTCGTACCCACCCATTGTGCAGTCCAGATTTCGCCCCTTACGACTGCTAGCTATTCTTTGAAGTCAAGTTGGTGCTTAGGGGATGAGGATTTAAGACCAGTAATGAAGTCGTCAAAGCTGTGGAATTGTGCTGCAAGGAGCTCAGGAAAGATGGTTCTGCGTTTGTATTTAAAACGTTGCAGGAATGGTGAAAAAAGTGTATTGAGACCAATGAGAGTTACTTTGAAAACGAGCATGTAGATTTGGACGTTTAAAGAAATACTATTTTCCGTAGAGCATTTTTGTCATTACTTTTTGAACAGCCCTCGTACATAGAGTAGGCGTTGTCGGCCTTACTTCCCTCAATCCGAAGAATACTCAAAAGTGATACCGTTGGGGCCGATGAATAAATTATTGAATGATTAGTGTTGGGTTGGCCATTGTGGCGTATATGTATATCGTATCGACGTCATGTTTAGTTACCGTAAGGCTACAGAAATTACTAAATGTATAAGGTTATATGTATTAGACTATTTGTTTTAATCATGAGTTTATCTGGAGTCAAAACTTGGGGTACCTGACCCCTCGCTCTCGCTTGTACCCAGTTCCGAGGAACCTTTTCTAATGATATAAGGGCTGACGCGCTAGTAGCCACTAAGTCAGTTGCTTGGGCAAATCCTCATTTTGCATATTATCTGACTGGCGGATCACAAAAGTATGTAATCCCACATTGATAACCGCGATGTCGCTGAAGGGATTAATCCCCACAGACATGTTCTATGTATTTTAGGTTTGTAAATATTTTCACTTTTTATAACAGATGGATTTACATCACGTGTGAGGTAAGAATTAGCTTACCACCCTAGGTTGAAAGACGCACGGAAATACAGCTCTTGCGCCATCAGAACTCTTCATAGAAAAAACTACAATTAGGGAGAGCCTTGTAAAGGCTATAGCCTCCCCTCTCCCCTTCAAACTGGAAGAGAGAAAAAGAAATATTGCACTTTTGCTTCAGTTTTGTAAATAAATTGATTCGATGTCCCAAGAAAGCTCTTTTTACCACTTATAAAAATAAATATAAAAACCTCTCGTAAAGTTGAAATTTGGTGTGTTTGGTCAGTTAGACATGTTAATTACCATATGTGCTGAAAGTCTCCCAGAATCCTTGCGGTGCCTCCCCTTCCGGGGGTTGGAGTAACCTCACAATTTCCAGAATTTCTCAGTAAATCGATAAATATTGATTTTATCGGAAAATGTTCGGAACAAAAAGTATTTCTTCCTCAATTTTACCAAAACTAAAGATTTTTTAAGATTTTTTCGAAAAATATTAGTGGGGGGGGAAGTTGGTTGAAAATTACCTCTACCTGCATTAATGCAAGTAGGGTGTCTACCAGTCATGAAAAGTCATAAAAAAGTCATGAATTGAAGTCAGTGTTCATGAGTCGTGAAAGTCATGAATTCAATTGTATATTTAATTTGATTTTTCCCAAACATTATAAATTTTCTCCAAATTCGAAAAAGAAGATTCATTTTTAATGTCCATTTTTTAAAGTTATTATTGCATATTCTTTTTTAAATGCTGATTCCTAAGTATTAGCAAAGGAAAAAAATTAACAAGTATCACAGAAACGTCAAAATTAGTTTTTTTCTGTCATTTAGGACCCCTAGCATGAGTATTGTGAGTCCATGAAAAAAGTCATGGAAAGGTCATGAATAAGTCATGAATTTCACCAATTTGTATTTGGTCGACACACTGACAAGCCTTGGGATAAATCGTTGAATTTTTGATATTTTTCTGATATCACAAAGTTCTGCGAGCAGCGAGGCTGCTAATTATCCCCCGGGCCCGTTTCTCTACTTCTACTATTCCCGGAAATTCTTTTATTGCCCCCCCCCCATCTGGGGAAACATAATTTGAACTTAGCGTTTTTCTATGGTTTAATAAAGTCCGTTATGACTTCGATACTGGAAATTTTCGAACTTTCATCGAATTAGAATATCGTCTGTGAGTACTTCAAATCGAAGAACTCATTTTTGATGTTAATTTGGCTGTAATTTGAAAATTGTAGCTCCTGCAAACAGGAGCAGTTTGACATTTTATAAAGTACAATAAAGATATTGTTTTATAGGCTGAAAGAAGTTGCTGAACACATTTTGGTAACTATTTGATTCTAATCAGTGGCGTAGCGCGGGGAGGGCATCTCCCAAGGCATCTGAAATTGAATGCAAAATATGCAAAAATGAGGAATTTTTCGCCTTTAAAACACGCGTTTTTGAAAAATTTTCGCTCGAGCAGTAATTTTACCTTAATTTTTATAAAATAGTCACGATTTTTAAAAAATACCTCAATTTTCGACTATTTCTCCCTTGCTCCCTTGGAAATCTTACTCCCCCCCCCCTTGGGAAAATCCTGGCTACGCCTCTGACTTTCATCATGGTGGATTTATATTCAAGTCGGCGACATGCCACGAACAATCTTTTAAATTTTGGCGACAACTACGGATTTACATTCATTTCCAACTTTGTCGCAGACCTATCACAGACATGTCGCGGGCAACTTTTCCCCGAACCGACAAGCGCCGGTCTGATGAGGATGTCGCTGACATTGTGTAGCTGTGTTGTGTTGTCCAAACAGCATCCGGCAATGCTGGCTTGTAGTCGCCGGCTTGAATGTAATTCCACCATCAGCAAACTGTGGCACGTTTGGAGAGGGATGAGGGGCAGAAAACTAAGGACATCAATAAATGTAGTATCGATGCTATTTCCTATAGGTCTTGAAGACCATCTTCAGCAAAATTTTGACCCGAATTTGCAAGTTGTGTGTAGTATCTCGAGGGGGGGGGGGGGATTTGTACTGATAATATATGTGCTAGGTTTTGGAAGTCGCTGAACTACTGAACGATTTCTCTAAGTAAAAAAAATTCAAAACAACCTTATGTAGGTGAAATTGAGCTGGGACCATTTTCCGTTTGAATTCTTTTTTAAATAAGATCAATATTTATCGAGTTATCAAGGAATTCTCGAATGTAGGGGGGTTGCTGTCACTCAAATAGAAGGCGAAGCTCCCCTCAGATTTTCGGGGACTGCCAGGATATTAATTATCTAGTACCCCAATTTACAATCTAATTACATCAAATTTCAGCTTCCCGAAAATTTCTTCGTTAGTTTTTGGAATAATTCTGAGGGATTATATTAACTAGTTCCAGGTGCGCCCTTGCGGGAGTGTCTTGTGGAGCCTCGTAGATCCCGGGATACGTGTTTTGGATAATCAACAACAAGCAATAAATTTTCAAACTATGAAACAATACATTAGCACACCATATAAGGGTGATACGCATCCTTTCGAGCTTACTCTTACATGATCCTACAACTGAGAAGTAGTAGCGTGGAAAGAGAACGAAATGGAGAAATGGAGATTTTTGGTTTACGAGCTTAAGAGATCCGCAGCCATTCAGTTTCTGTGTAGGTAATTCGTGAACACCTTTCCGGTGCTCGGCTCAGGTGTCGTCGACCCCGAAATGTACGAATTTGCGAATACGCTGGCGAAGAATTTATTAGGTGTAATTTTTCATCCCTGCTACACTCGAATCTACTCTCGGTGCCAATGTACACGTAGCGCCGAATAATCCGCCGAAACTAATTTTCGTTTTCCATATAATTTTTCTCGCTCGATCTCATTCTCCAATGCGCGTGACGCCGTACCTCCGGCGCGTTCGGAAAAAAGCACCCACCAAAGGGGGAGCCAGCCGAGCAGACTTTCGTATTAATTAGAAACGTCTAATATTCCCGAACATTGTTATTTGTTGGCGCGAATTAATTAACAAAGTATCCTATCGCACTTCTCTACCTCTAAATTTTACGAACGCTGAGTGAGTGGAAGAGGCAAATTGAGAGGGGGAGGGGGTTATAGCGCGCCAGTAAATAACGTCGGCGGGTGTTAAAATTTATACCCGGATACCTTATCCGGAAAAACGGTAACTGTATACTCGACGTATAGGTAAACTATCGGGATTTCTGTAATAATGCCCGCGGCAGGACGTCGTAAATCAAGTTGCCGCTGCAGCAAATCATTAAATATTTCATACCAATGATGTCGGATAAAAAAATTTTCTGCTGATAAATTCGCTGAGAAGTATACTTTCGCATTCCGCTTCTTAATCCCGACGGATTTTTATCTATGGTCGGGGGTGGTTCGTTCTACAGTTCAACGCATTCGCGTGGATAGATTTGAGAGCGGATTACGAAATTAGGGTCAGTTTACACGGAACAACCGCTGAAAAGATGGGGTGCAAATTGAGGCCGAATAACACTTTCAACCTCCTAATTTCTTTCCTTGATTCGCCGCTGCGATTCGTTTGTAACTCATTACTGACCAGTATTGAGGGACAGAATGTGAAAACCCCGTCAGCAAACGTTCCAAGGGTCTTTACATTTCATTTGTGTGAGAAGGTGGCGCTATATGCACCGAGTGCTCAGACTTTGTAGTCCATTGCACTATTCCTCAAGTTGCTGTTAAGGACCAGCTCAGTAGCCTCATTTTTGTAGCCAAAGTGAGAATTTTACTGAGTTCTATCTCTTTGGCTTCACTGGGTGCTGGATACTCTAGTTCCAGTGCTTCGCGTCTTGTCTCGGCTATTGTTGAGCATTGACATGATATATGGATCGAGGTTTCTTCCGCTTTTCCACAGTACCTACAGGGGCCGCTTTTCACCGCTTCTATTTTATACCACATGTGTTTTGTGGCCCCATTACCTGTTCGTAATCCGACCGTGAGCCTTGCATGTTTCCTGTCAAGCCCTAGTAGGAACTTGGCATATTTACTGGGTTGCTGACTTTTATGCCACTGGCCAGCCGCCAGTGCATTTCCGTCTGCTTACTTATCCAGGCCTTCACTTTGGATTTTATGACGCTGTATGCTATAGGAAGACACGGCCTGGGTGTTTCCAGTCCCTTTTTTATGCCCTCCTTCGCTAGCTTTCCAGCGATCAGGTTCCCTTTTATGCCACAGTGTCCCCGTGTCCATAGTATGGTGACACGGTTTTCCTGAGCAAGGATATATAATTTGTTAACACACTCCGGCACCACCAGGGATGTATTTTGGTGTGACGGTAGTGCCTTAATAGCCGATTGACTGTCTGTACAGACATAGATCTGCTTGTTAACAAGGCCCTTCTGCTGGCTTCTATCAATGGACACTGTGATCGCCATAACCTCTGCTTGGAGGATAAAGAAAGATAAATAGAAAGAATGAAAAGATTTGAACTTCCTGTTGGGAGTCTTACGAAAACAACGTCAATTTTTCTTGGATCCTTTCTGTGCACAAACATGATAGGTGATGTTGATAGGTTCTTGTACAGATATGATCTTTAATTCATTTTTGTTTTTATTATTTGTTTGATTTTTGGGATGAGGAGGAGTGGTTTGGTTGTCCGGAATTCAGAGGGGTCTCTTTAGGCCGCGATCTTGTCAACTAATATCTTTTTGCTATCCAATTAAAACTTCCACTGTTGACTGCTGAGCAGTCACTATTCAGTGGCTTCATGTGACGGGTGTCCAAACGATGTCTTAGAATTGCGAAGACTGATCAATGTGGGGTGAGCTACGATCTTCAAGTAGCAAGGTCTTATTTCTTTCCGAGAAAACTAATTTTCTCTACCCATCCGGGGAGGGGGGGACTGCATGTGCCACCAACTGCGAAATTTCAAATAAAAATGTATCAGATAACGTATCGGAAATGCGGGTATTTTGGGTTGTTTGTTGAGAATATCGATAGCTTCTTATTAATCCTGTAAATGAAATACCTTAGGTATTAAAATGTGAAAAATGTTGCAGAGATGATAGTTTGCAAAATTGTTCCTTACCATTCTCTGATGATTCTCCAAATATTCTTCATAAATCTGACGTAAGCTAGTGGCGTCACAGGTGGAGTAAATTTCGATTTTGGACAATATTTTTCTTCCTGTAAGTGGCACAAAAAAAAATCCTAAAACAAAATTGAAGAAGACTAAATTTGCCACTAGAAAGGAGCCGTATAATTCTTGTATAGAATTGAAAGTTTTGCCAGTGATTGAACTTTTAAATTCTACACGGTATCCTCATATTTGGAGAACTGTAATTAATCACTCTCGGTCATCCATGTCGCTAATAAAATTCGGAAAACAACTGGTTGCATACTCATATCAATTGCAGGCCAATATTCAACGGCGTTATAGCAGGTATACAGTGTCCCATAATCGTGCAATTGATTTCGGAACACGAAAATGGTCTCTCATGGGCATTGGTAATGAAATTCTTCAGGAGAGCGTTTTGAAAACATGTTGTCAACTTATAACTGATCAGTTAGCTCAATCGGAAAGCGCTCTCTAGTGGTCCAAGTAATAAGTTATCATCTGTTTTGGGTATACTTCGGATAACTTACACTTTTAGCTGCAGAATGACACACTTAATCAGTTTTCACAAAAATGTTAGTTATCACAAATGTCCATGAAACCATCAATTTGTCTACATTGTGCGAGGAAGAACATAGTGGAAAATTTTCGTCTGTCGAAGTGTAGGTAACTGATTGTCTTGTATGCTTACTGCGTGATGTTGTCAGTATCTAGATAAATGGGTACGTTAGAAAGGGGTCCACGTCCCCAGCCTACGGGGAAACCACATTCTAGAATGACCCTCATCTTCCACTTCGGTATACAGGGTGCACCTGTCAGGGGTGCCGTGAAGCTACTTTCGTGAAGATGATTTTTCGTAATCAATTTTGAGGGGGGGGGGGTGACTTTTTTTCCTGTTTTCCCTGCATAGAATGACGTATGAATAAAAATTAGAGAACAGAGAATAGGATATTATATTTAAAAACAGAGTAGGTACCATTGGTTAACTTCATTATGAAATAGAACATCATTATGTAGGGTATATCTACATATGTACCTAATTATTACTCAAAGCTATACCTAATGTTATACCTCTATTTGTTCACTAATAATGACGAATACACTTTTGAAATTTCTGCAAATTTGTTTATAATATCCTCATTTGGTATGCCATTTAAAATAACCGTCTCTGATGCAAAAACCATCATAGCAGACATCCACTCATCTAGCATGCTACTTCTGATGGGACTTTTTATTTTATTTTTCTTTACTGAAAGCTCTCCAGCAGAAGCGCTTGTAACTGCCAAAAATCAATAATATTTTATACATTACAAAAAGATTTTTGAACTGTGACAACTCCACCAATAAACGAAATGGCTTAATATAACCTCGGAGAATGAATGAGCGCATCTGAGTTGCTTCAAATTCGTTTTCTTCATTGTCAGTTTCATTTTCTAGTCCTTCAGCATCGCCTGACTTCGTTCCTTTATAGCTGTCAGTATTATCACTTTGTCCATCTTTCAACTGGCTCTTCAAAGCTCCCAGCTGATCACTTGTTTTTATGATATCAGATGCATCTATATCTTTTTCCATCAGTTTATAGATACGTTTGAAATCTTTGAGCTCATTTTCTATAGCTCCAACCTCAAGTTTATAGCGGTTGCCCTGATGTTCTGCTCATGTTGGTCCATCTTCCTTCAACAAGTTTCCACGTGTGAATATTCCCATACTTATCCTTCTGTATTTCTAATGTGTTCTGGTGGAAATGTTCACTGATTTGCATTAGAAGAGTATCAATCATTGCACAGAACACATCCACTTTCATTTGGCTTATGTAGTCATCGTCATCAGGTTCATGATATTCGAGTCCATATTCATCAAAAAAACGTTTCTCCCACGAAATTCTTTTTTTTTCTTTTCTTTTTTGTCATAATGTCACATGCTGAGCATAATTTAAGAGCATCTCCCTGCAATTTCTTCTACAGTTTATCAATTCTTCATGCTTTCAATGACTCAATAGTATGGCCTATTATGGAACTTGCGGAACCAAAGTCGATCATTGTACCTTGCAATATTGTCGTTGTAGGAGCAAGTACATCAAATATTGTCACACATATCTCCAACATGACAATGAAATCACAAGTAGACATTTCAGCTTTCAAACCAGCTGCCATGGTCTTGAATTCAGCAGTGGTGTTTTTATCCGTTCTTATTATCTCCAGGGTTTTCAAAGTTTCACTGAAACACGATTTCAGAGTTTTTGAAGCTTGATGTTTGCTTCCCCACCGCGTCGTACGAATGCGTTTGAATCTTTGTCTTGAAAAATGTTTTGATTTAGAATCTTTATTTTTGTCTTCACTTTTTTTTAAAGACTTCAACAAACGTACCATGTCGCCGGTGCGACCAGTGCATACAGTTCATCTAAGATACTGAAAAAATCTCTGACTTGTCCATACTTTTCAATTGTTTTTTCCACAACAAGACTGAATCGATGCGAACTACACCGTGTGTATACAGCCATGGGGCAATCCTTTTCAACAAGCGTTCTTCACACCCTTTTTAGAGCCTCTTGTGTTTCCGGCCCCAACATAACTTTGCCCCACAATATTGGACGTATCTAAATGATTTTCTTTTAATATTTCTTTTGACTTCCCAAGGATGATGAAGTGCAGGAACAGTCACGGGCATTTTATTTTCAGTAGACAAAGAAGACTGATGGAATTCTTGATTGACATCTAGTCTACAAATTTCAATTACTACAGAGCCTGTAGGACTTTTACTTTTGAGACTTGCCCAGGATCATACAAATACTGAAGTACCTACTCACTTGTATGGGATTCAGTTGCCTGATGATTCATCTCTCACTTCAATTACACGTTTTTTTAGTTCGGTACCTCTCAAATACAACACTTTGTGTTTTGTTTTACAGTGGTCGTTCCACTTATCACTGCGAATAACTAAATTGCACCCAAGTTCCATACATCGGTACTTGAATAAATGTCCGGACGGCAATTGAAACAAATAAAATTATTATATACTCATCAGAAATTTACAATCTAACAATGCTTTCGTATAAGTAAGTTCTCAACTGATTTGATTACCGTACCGATAAGATTTCATATGGACAGAGTGATATTCAAAATTCAATTTGTTTCATTTTTCTATTTTGGTGGCCAGTTACTTCTAATTATTGAAGTACAGCAAGTAGTACATTGCAGCATAAAAAGGGGTTGGGAACCAAACCAGCTTCAACCATGGTTTTGAAGATGGAAAATTAATTAATTGTTTATTTTTTGGGGGGAGCGGTTTCTTCACTGGATGAAGGGGATCATGGCACCCCTGCCTGTGTTCTCGAAAATTTGAACCGAGTCTATAAGGGGAAGAGAGGAGGCGGCTGGGGTGATGACTGGTAATTATATACGAAAATACACTCGCTTCAACCGTAGGGCGTAAAAATCTGAACCATCTCAATAAGTGAGAAGAGGCGGGGACATACTGGATTATGGTTTCCACGGAGGCTGGGATATGGACCTCTTTCTAACGTACCCATTTATCTAGATACTGATATCATCACGCGGAAAGCATACGAGATAACCAATCGATTTCAATCACGAACCTGGCAACCTGGATCGAGGTGGACGATGAGGGTTACTCTGGAATATGTAGTTTCCCCGGAGGCTGGGGTATGCACCTCTTTCTAACGTACTCATTTATCGAGATACTGACTACATCACGTGGTAATCACACACGTGAGAATCTGGACCAAGAGGGAAGATGAGGGGGAAATCCTGATGTGCTAGGAAAAAACGATTTGTGGCATTGAATTCAGCGTTAGAAATACTTTCACATTCGTGTATTTTTTATCTTTGAGCAAAAAAAGCAAAATTTTGGCAGAACAGTGTTATCAAAATTTTTGATAAATGGCCTTGGAGTTAAGAGCTTTATTTCTACTGTGAGACGTCTAAAAAAACGAATATTGCCAGGGGGCAAAGAGCACGTCCAGGGGGGCTTTGCCCTTACTCTCCCCCTAGTTACAGGCCTGAGTAATAATTCTACTTTCTGGAACCGTCTTTCCAAGTTCCAAATCCCCACTAATATTATTGTTATCGCGAATGTATGTAGGCACTCGATTCGTGTAAATCGGGTCTTAATTTTTCTAATCCCTATTTATTATTTATGTAGGTAAAGAAGATGATGCTGGCAAGACAGTCCGAAAATACAATGGGGACGAAAGGATACCGAAGCTAGGATGGCAGCCTGTATTAGCAGGGGTCCGAAGACGACCTCCGCCAGCCAACACACCCCTCTCACGCACACGACGAATAACTGCACCCAACAACAACAATATAATCAAATAATAAAGGTAATTTACCGTCTGTGAGATATTTTATCCAATTTTTCCGCGTCATCTCCGATTTTATCGTCAGCACGAAAATTTTATAAGATATTCGGAGACGCGGCGCGCCGACGATGTTTGTCATTGTCTGGTCGCGTTAAAACGATGCGACGCGACGTGACGCCCGATGCGACGGCGGTACGTTCTTACGCAACGACGTCCCCGCGTAATTTTACTTTAATTACGTTAATGCGCCCGCCCCTTTCGCGGCATTTTATCGATAACAGCATCAGAAGTGACACGCGACAAGACCTGTAACCGTTATTCCTGATTTATGTTATCGTTTCTTAACCGATTTTGTGTACCTACATGCCTTGTAATAAAACTGTACGTATAAAACGCGCAATTGCTCAAGTAGCCCTTACGACCTTATAATGATGTTACACGTTAATTGTTACAGATTTATACAGAATGGGGAAACCATTACCTGGAGAAAGCTCGATTTAAGCGTCTTATTCAAAATCTGCAAACCGATCTTACCGATGGCGTTTTGCTGGCTGATGTCGTAGAAGCAGTTTGTAAGTATTGATTTTTGTAAGAACTTGGGGGGTGCAGCTCCTTAACCGCTTTGGAACACAACCTCTTCGTCACTCGTTATCGCTTGGATCAGGTCCCTGTCTGCCTGCCAGTCAGTTAGTTAAGTAATCTGTCTATCCGTTTGTTTACCTAAGTACCTATGCATCTGTTTATCTGTGTATTTGATTTAATGGCTGATTTACTGTATCCACCTTCTTTCCGGAATTCCCAGGCAAGAGTTCTTTTTTAATTTTACTCTCAACCCGAGCTTTAGAATCCATCCTTTCGAGCATTACCTCAGAGACGTCGGGGAGGCGGTTAGGGCTGTCTTAGCCATCTACTCTTCTTCCCGAAAAACCGGCCTAGATCGGAATGTATCGAGTTGCTACGTGGGCTCGAACCCGGGACCTCCGGATTCCGAAACCAGCGCGCTATCCACTCGGTCAAGCAGACCCCCCTTACTGTATCCACCTGTTTCGGATTGTAAAGTTTTTCAGAGGCAGAGTTTTCGTCTTGGAAAGGAAGGCGAGGTCAGGTTTTTTCTAACCTTCAGAATTTCCTTCCCTCCTCCTTTTCCCCTAACAGTCAATACCTACATAATGAAATATTTGGACTCTTTCCTTCCAAGCGAAGCCATTTCAGTATCTTTGTGTTAATCAACCGTGAGTCCATGGGCGTAGCTAGAACTTTTTCCGGGGGGGGGGGCAAAAAGGTAGACTTATTTGCGGTATCAACTGGCAGCCGTATAAATATGATGCAGTCTGGCAGCCACCATTATACATCGTGTGTATTGTATACAGGAAGAGGTGAAATTGGCGTTTGTACATTTAAAGTATAAGTTGGAGATATACAGTTTCCTCAAAGGTACAAATTGGCAGCGTATATAGTTGCCAATATTATTCTCTGGTCTAAGCGACGAGTGTAAAATGCAGTTGAGGCCATTGTACTGTCTCACCGGAGGGTGATGTTTTTCTTTTCAACAGACTTCAAGAGAATACAGACCGGAATACGACATAGGTTCATCATTGAGTCGGTTTTTATTTATTTTTACAAATGCTACCTACTCTGTCCGTAAATTATACCAAAATCCCGCTAGATTAGTTAGTCATTTTCCCCCATTCTCCTCTACTGGCTTATCATGAATTTTTCCTAGTTTCATATTTTCCCTTTCTTCCCCGGTATATTGATAATTTTTAAGTCATGCATTCTTCTGTTTTTCTCCTTGAATATTTCTTCTAACTTGTGCTCTATTTCCAACAAGAAATGAAGTAATATTTTTAATTTCCAAAGTTTACTCACTCTATATATCTGCCAAAATATTTATAAAAACCTATTCCTCTTTTCATCGTATACCTTGACTGTGTCAGAAATTCCTCTTGTGCTAGATGTGTTAGCAAATTTGTATCATGGAGTCCAAATCGGGATTAGACCAAAATCTATATTTCACGAGATCAGCGATCAAAAATCCTCATTCCGGTACCTCGTCCAATTTTTCTGACATAATCAAATTGACTCCTTCGGAGAGGAAAATATTGGAAATTGGCATGCCAACACGGGTCATATCAAAAATCTGCTTGAATTTCCGAGTGCAGCGACATAGAAACCTCTATGTACTTCGATATGTTATTTGATTTTCTGAGTTATCTAGGTTAATTTTATCTATTAGCATACTCAGGGCCGTACCTAGAATTTAAGTGAGGGGGGTTTGCGATTAAGATGAATATTATTTCCTGGAGGAGTATAATCAGTAACAGATCCGCCTTCATCTCCGTCTCAACCCATTGTGGTTTTTTTTTGCCAATGGGGGAGGGGTGAACCCCCCCCCCGGTCGGTACGGCCCTGTTAAGAATTTTTCAAAATCAGTAATCAAAAACTGCTTACATCAAGTTGGCTTATTTGAAGGGGCTAAATTAGGATTTTTTCCCGCCCATATCGATATTAGCGGATTAAAAATTTTACACTCTTTTCGAACTCATACCGTGTGGAATAATTATTACGAGCAGAGCAAATTATTGATTATTAAATATTAATATTAATTAAAATATTAATATTTTAATAATCTCCCATCGAGGGAAAAATTATTCCAACCAATTTAAGAATTATTGCGCAGTGGAAAATAATGTTGCAAAACACTCTTATACCTATTTGACACACTGATCAATTTTTTTTTAGCAAAATCCGAATGGCCGCTTAGAATGGAAAAAAATAGAATTTACGGGGCCCACACTGGGATTCGATGGAAAATCTAACGCTCTACATGAATCAATGATCTAAAAACTCCTATTTCCATACTTTGTCCAATTTTTAAAGCCAAGTTAGTTTCATCTGATTCGGATCGTCTAAGATTTGGATTTTTGGGTTCAAATCGGGGCCAGACTAAAGGACTGATGCAATGAGTATTCGAATTCAGCGACTCACTGTTAGGTACTCCTCTCGATTAGTTCTATGTTCAAGCCTCTTTCTTTTGGAGGAGAATTTTTTTTAAAAACAGCAGACACCACTCAAAAAACTTTTTTAATGCCAAATTCAATTCTAGTTTCAGATTTGTGCTATTTTTAAAGTTCTTCAGAATTCTTATTGACTTTTTCATAAGTCATTTGAAAAGTTCAAAATCAGTATGCTTATCATAACCTTTTGATTATTTTTTGTTATTTCTCACAAATCTTACTCAAAGTTTGATTACGAGTTAATATTGAATTTAGTTCACTTTTTCACTTTGTAAAATTATCACTAATGTCGGGATTTTTTCTTCAAAATTTTTGTTAGCACTCCTTTATTATTTTCCCAGGAGACTGCAGTTTTCCACGAATCAGGCAGAATTTTCCTTTTCTATTTCATTGAAGATTTATGTATCAAATCAGGTCCCATTTTATGAATTTTCCGAATTCCTAAATATTTTTTTCTTCAAAATTTGTATTATTATATTTATATCAAGAATGTAATCAGAATATTTCAGAAATCTTTCTCAATGTTCATGTCCGAATTGTTCGAAGACTGACGGCGGTTTCGAACTAACTTATGTTCAGTTTCTTCCAATATGTATTACAAATGTTCCATTTTTCCCGTTATTTTTACACTAAATTGCTGATTATTTTTTCTGAGGTGAACACAATTTCCCACGAATCTTACATTTCAAATACCATTTGTCTGAAAACTCACGACAAAATTCTCTATTCTGTTGAATTATTCGAATTTCAGTATTTCTTATTTCATCGAAATTCTTTTCGTATCTTACTCATTCTTCCATAGGATGCCTGAAGAAATTTTCCACAAACCAAACTGAATTTCGTCTGGGCCTAGGCACATCCTATTTTCTGCGAATTTTATTCAGTTGGCTTCAAATATTCGAAAATAATCTTGTGATCACTGGAACATAATTTTTTTCAAAATCCAGGGGGGGGGGCAATTGTTCTTGCCCCTCGCTGGCTTGGCCCATGCGTGAGTCTCATTAAGACAGACAGAACTCAGTAAAATTCTTTTATGATTCAATTAGATCTGTTGAAATTCAGACAGACGTACGAAGAGTGATGCTGGTGGGCAGGATTGATGTTACAAATCTAAAAATCTATTTCATTTATTGGTTGACTGACTAATAGTTATCCACTAGAGCTGTCCTTATTTCCAACTTAGAATTTTTCAGTGGGTACCCTTCCTTATGAAAAAATCATCAAAGTTTGAGCAAACTCGTTAGGAGTTACCCGGTGAAGCTCTTATGTAAATTAACATTGATCTTGAAATTTTGAGATTCTTATACTGCTGGAACGCATCATATTTATTTTATGTATAGCCTTGAGCATACAATTTTTCGTTTTCCTTAATGATAATTGAACAATGCTTAGGTGAGCCACAGTCTACTCCGCTTACCTACGGGCATAAGCAACCGCCACCTCTTTCCATGTGATTCTATCCGAGGCATTACTAGACCAGAGTGAGCGCTCACATATTATGGCACAATTTCGTCAACCCATCTGGTTGCCGGTCTACCTCTTTTCCTCTTTTTGTCGAGTGGGATCCAGGCTGTTGCTTCTTGGTTCCATTTGTTTGAGTCCCCACTCACCATATGCCCTTCATAATTGAACTTAAGCTTTTATGGTATGACCTTTTATTTCTCTCAAACTGACCCTGTCCTTTTGCCTGATGTTCAAAATGCTCCTTAACATGGCGTATTGACTTTCCTTCAGCTGCAACACTTCTTGTTTCTTAGTTAGTGACCAATTTTGGTAGCCATAGTAGAGTTCCGGAGCTACACGCATTTTTAAGACTTTCATTTTTGCTTTCAGGTTGGTTTTACTTTTTTTTAAATGTTTTAGTGCCCAAAAAGCCTTCCACGCACTTGCTCTTTTGCTCTAAATTTTTTGAATGACCCTTGTTCGAATGAGATTATCTGGTCTAAATACTTTGTATTTTTGCTGACCCTCTCAATTTCGAAATCATCAACCCTGAACTCTACATCTTTTTCATTTGTCACTAGTGTTGTTTTAGACGCGTTTATGCTTAGACCAACCATGGCACCTACAGCCTTCAGTTTACTTCCCATTCTAACTAAATATGTGAGGTTATCACTTATTAGAGTGATACTTTCTGCGAAACGTAGATTATTGAGGAGTTTTTCGTTGATTTTTAGCCTTAACTCCTCCCAATCGAATGTTCTGAGAACTTCTTCAATAATGCTGTTGGAGATATTGCGGGAAAAAGGGCTTCCCTGCTTTTTCAACTCCTCTTGAGGTACTAAAGGTTTCCCATTTTTCATCTATGTAGTTTCACATACGCTTTAGATTTAGCACCTATTTTTGATACAATTTTGATAATCTCAGTAGAGACGCTGTGCTTATGAAAAGCTTCCAATATGCTGTCATGTGACACAGAATCGGAAGCTTTATTGAAATCAGTGAAGAGAAAACTCACCTCAAAATGATGTTCTTTTGTTTTTTTTAGAATTTGGTTCAGGGTGTGGATATGATCAGGTTGAATAATTTTTTTTCAAAGACGATCTTGCTCAACCGATTGGTTGAAATCTAGTTTATTATATATCCGTTCTTTCAGAATTTTCATCAGAATTTTGTACCCTTGGATGATAAATTTATCAGGCGATAGTTGCTAATATTAGCTTCATCTCCTTCTTTATGTAGGAGTATAATTTCGGATAGTCCCCGCCAGTCAGGAATTACACCTTCTCCAAAATTTTGTTGAATAGTTTTGTCAACATTAATCTTGAGAATTTGAAATTCCCACACGACTGAAACATCCCCATAATAAACCGATTTTTTTCAAGTGGGATTTCAAGGGTGGCTGAATCTGTTTCTCAGATACTTTCCTCCCTTCCCGCAACCATTTGGGTAGCATATAAGGAGCTAATCATCATTTATCCCTGTTCACGAGTTATCTACGTTGGTAATAGGTTTTTTGGGTTGCTGAATCCATTTTTTATCCCTGTTATCGAGTTGTCTACATTGGTAATTGGTTTCCTTTTCGGGAATTCTCAGCCCTTACGACGCCAGTGAAGAATTTCCAATTAATTTCCAAGTTCCTTACATTGAACCTGAAGAGTTAGAGGGAGGACGAAAGGAACTCTAGACATCAGGAATGGATTCAGAGATTCACAAAACTCTGTATTCAATATAAAGAACTTGGAAATTGGAGATTAGCTCCAATGGCGCCTGAAGTGTTATGGAAATGGGAAGATCTTAAACATTGATTCAGCGATCTAAAAAAACTCTTATTTGAACGTAAGAAATTCGGAAATTGGGATAAATATTGATTAGCCCCCTGTGGAACCAGAAGGGAAGAAGAGTCCCAGGAATGGGTCCCATTTGAAAAAAAAAAGATAATAATTTTTGTGCTCGTATCCTGGGAAGACTCCAGTTATGCAAGAATTTCAAATTCTGAAAATTAATGTTACGAGTAATTTCCGTAACAATTTCAACCCTTGTGGGCCGATTCTGCCCAAATTTTGTAGAAAATTATTTTAAATATATGGAACCTATGTAGAGGGAGGGGCGGGACCAAAAACACGCTTTCCACAAAATAAGTGAAGAAGACCACCCTATTATCTACCTGTTTCGAGTATCTAAGTTCTTCAGGAGTAGAGATTATGTCATGGGGGCGTTAAATTCTTTCCAAATGTTAGTAGCCCTCCTCTCCTTCTCTCTGAAAATACGAGAATTCTAGGGATGAAACCTTCCCAAACTAAATACGTTTTTCGTCTCTCCTGTAAAATCGTGTTTTCGGATCTTCTTTGTTATGATTCTGGGCTCCTCAATTATTTATCTTGTCTCTTTCTCCTTTTTTATTAAAGACAAACATGATATCTGAACGCTTCCAGTCGTTTGGGATTTTCTTTTCTTTCCGAATTTTGTTAAAGAGCCTAGTTATGATTTTTGGAACAATTTCTCCTCCTGTCTTAAAAAATTCGTTAGAGATTTTGTCATGACCAGAAGCTCTCTTGTTTTTCTATTTTTTATTTTTATTTTTTATATTTTCCACTTCTCCCTCAAGAATTTCTGGTTCATTTTCTACCTATTGTTCACAATTTTCCTTATCCTTTGGATGTATACAGTCTTTGTCTCTGTACAGTGTTGTGCATAAAACTCATAGTTGCATAATATCCTGTCCATCTTATAGCCCTTGATTTTTTGTGTTTGTCAAATGAGTAGTATATCTTTTCCCAGTGGCGTAGCTAGGGGTTTCCCAAAGGGAGGCACAATAAAGTTTTCAAGGGAGAAAAAGTCGAAAATTGAGGTATTTTTTTGAAAATCGCCGATATTAGAGGACTGTGTAAAAATATTGGGGGGCCCCGACGGTAAGCCACTGTCTTTTCCCCAGGGACCGATTTTTGTGTTATGCTTCTAGGAGATTCCAAAATTTCTCTAATCATTCTATCAATTTTTCCTCGTTTAAAACTTGAATTCTTGAAGACTGTATAAGCCTTTGGGAGGTGAAATTTCGCTCAGATGATGCTTCGTATGCAATCAACATAGTCCAACAAACCTACTCCGAATCAGTACTCAGCTTTCCGGCCGCTGTTTTGCATCCGCGTGTTCTAATCTGATTGGTTTCACGGAAAAGACGTTCTATTCGGAACTGATGATTTCTTATAGTCACCCACAATCTCCTCCCCCTTGTCATTTCAATCATACCAAGCCTATAAGAAGTTCGATTTATACTTCTTTTTTTTAACCAATGCCTGGTATTACTGTTCAACCACGTTAGATTAGATGCTCCCTCTTGTGCAGACCATAAATCATCCCAACTGTGCAACCCCTCATAATACACTACACTGTTCCCATTCAAGATTACGGAATCCTCGGATCTCGGATCTTCAATTTTTATGTAGTAAATCGCTAAATGGCCCTAACACGTCGTTCGTTCTATTATTAAATATTTTCACGTTATTCGATCATGAATAACGGCGGACAGGTGCGGCACCTAAATCTTACCAACTGCCAAATTCTTATTCGTTCTTCGACGTCTTTTCGGTTCATAACTGGTTTCGCGTTATAGTCACTCCTTGTTCTTTTGGGTGGTGCACCCTTTACAGACTATAGTAATGTAAAATGGTGTCAAGATGGGTACAAATGGTTAATACCGTTCAACTGTCTGCCCTCGCACCCTCAGTATACCTGTATAGTTTTTCTTCTGACAGAAAGAGTAGGTTCGAATTATTTGCCCATCTCTCGCCGGTATTTCGATGCATCTTCCAGGGCACGACATCTCTCAATTAGGAATGAAAACGAAGTCGAAGAAACATTTATATGAGTGTCGCGTATAGCGTGTAAAACACTTCGGCTAAGAACCATTTTGAATCCAATTACGGGATATTCTCCCCCATTTTCGGAATTGCTGAACCGTTGCCAAAATACACGGCACGGCTTCGGCTACGTTTTACTATCTGATGGTATCATGAAAGTATATTTTTGCAGGCAGTCAAAGAGTACCCGATATCAACAGGAAGCCGAAGAGTCCGGTGAATATGGTGAGTTTTAACAGTATTATGGTTTTCATATTTCATATTAAAGGCGTAAAATGTAGACTATATTTCAGAAAAGTCAGATACAGCTTTGTGCATACAATAACGATAAAACGTGTGCTCCGTTATATTGCGAGATTGTATTCTCGTATTTTTGGAACACCGTTGCTGATTTGTTCGAAAGGACACAAAATAAGGACAAATAAGCGGTGATTTGACTCGCAGAGACGACGTTACGGGTAGAAAAAGCATTGCACTGGTGAAAGGAACATTAGGCCTCGCACGGGTGCTAGAGCTTCTAATTTAAAATAGCAAAATCGCTTACTTCCTCAATTTTTTCCTCCTCGAAACTGTGATTAAGAATTCATATGAAATTTTTTTTTGGTTCAGTCACGTTATGTACAGTTTCTGTCAATTTAAAAATGGACAAAAATGGAAAAACTTTTGATATCCAAGGAAGGGTGAGGAAGGGTGATCCACTTTCTCCTAACCTTTAAATGCTGTCCTAGAAAAAGGTTTTAACAACGTAAACTGTACTGAGAGAGGAATCATTATAAATTGTGAAAAGCTAAATAACCTCAGATATTCGCGTATAAAATTGAAGGGTGTGCTCTCTACTGGCAAAACGAAATGTTGCTTACTGATTGGTAGATTTGGTTGAAAAGGTGATCATGTGCGAAAAGTGACGAAAAATGTTCTCCAAGAATTTCAAAACAGGACTCTACAGAAAAAAATAACAGAATGAAAAGTTTTGCTCTTTTCAGTTTTTCATAAAAAATGATATTTCGGATGATATTTCTCATTTTCTTTGTACATATTGTTAAGGTAAAATACCCATGATCACCTTTTCAACATGTGCACTAGCGCTTCTGCAGTGTGCTTTATATGCGACATGACGTGCTACATTCTAGAAGAGCTAGAAGCAATCGTCAAGGAACTGACTGGGAGTTGCAACGAAGCTTGGTCAGAAATTCAAAGAAAACAAATATTCTTTCGAATGCAAAAATTGAGGAAAAAATAATTATTAATGGTCAGGAAATAAAATGACTAGATAAGGTAGTATAGGTACCTTAGATTATCTCATTTAAGGATAAAACTAGAAAGGAAATTGGAAAACGATTCGGTGACAGTTCGATGAATTTTTGGTTCCTGAAAAAACGTTTTTACTCCCTCATGAAACTAAATCAGAAATCTGGGAATGCTGCCCTCAGCCAGTCCTGACCAGAGACGAAACTTGACTTTCAGTTGGGGGGGGGGGGAATTTGCCGACAAATATTTTCTTAACTAAAAATGCGCTGACAAAATTGTTTAAATATTTAAAAATTTGCAAATTTTTCAATCAAAATATTTTTTAATTGAAAAAAAAAAAAACATAAACAAACCAAACACGTTCTAAGAAAATGAAAAATTCAAATTAACAGTTGCAAAATGTGCCAACTATCAAATGATTGGGGTGTTTCAGCCCCCATAGTTTCGTCCCTGCAAATGCAGATTGGAACCTTATCCCCTAAGCATTCACATTTGCGTACATGAGCATACCCTTGTATGGGAGGGTAAGATGGAAGGATGCTAGGAATACTTGAGAGGAACCACAACTTCCTTTACACATTGAGGTGGTTGTTATTTACTCTTGGTGATATTTTTTTCTGAATTTCCTCTGACTCGTCTTCTAAATTGGTCCCAATAAAATAAAATAAAAATCTGTGGAGTTTTAGGTCGATTGGATTAGGGGAATTCGTGCCACAAGCTCTCTTTCGTTCTTATGGACAAAACACCTGGAGTTTTGACTTTTGTTCCAGACTAAATGTCCCTCCTGTATTCATCAGGACCAAAGCCCGTAAATTACCATTTGCTTATCGGATTCAGCTTGTGACATTGGAAAATAAGTTTATTGCTTTCAACTTTTACATTTTAATAAAATGTTCAACTACGTTCTCCTCTAGGTCAAACAGAGAATTTATTCAAAATAGAATAGTCATTGAAATTCAAAATTCAACGTTTGCTACGGACTGTCAGATTTTCGAAATGTCTTCCTCATTTCAGCATTGTTTCAACCTTTCAGATAACGTTCAATACTCAGCTTGAAACTTTCGGCTTTTGACTGACTAGTCCTCTGATAGAAGTCTAGGGTATTCCATTTTCAGAAACGAAATTCGACTTTCATTTTGGGGAGGTGGAGAAGAAAAATTTGCCGACAAATATTTTTTGGAAACTAATAATTCGCCGACAAAATTTTTAATCGAAATATTTTTTAATTGAGAAAAAAACAAAACAAACAAACATTCATGAAAATTTCAAATGAACAGTTTCAAAATTTGCCGACTGCCTAATTATTAGGGGGGGGGGGGTCAACCTCCCACACCCCTCTATAGTTTCGCCACTGGTCGTGACATTTGAGGCAGAGATCTAGGCACTATCCAAGGCAAGTACCGAAAGATCACAAACGACACGAAGAGCAATGGAAAGAAGCTGGTTGGGTGCTACAAATAGAGACAAAGTCAAAAATGAAGTAATTAGGGGAGAAGCAGGAGTCGTAAATGTAGCCTACTCCGCAATAAAATTGAAATGGAATGCCGCTGGTCGGATAGCCAGATAGGAGAGAGCTGGGGTAAAAAAATGATAGAGTGGAAAAGATCAAGGGGTAGACCGCAGATGAGAAGGGAAGCGGGGATAAAATGGAGTCAAAATGGTCAAGATGGAAAAAAAGTGACATGTAAATGGGGAGACATTTGCCTGAAGGTAGGCTGCGGACAGAGGGGGATAATAGAAGCGTACTCCAGGTAGGGTTGAAAAAAACAACAGTTTTTATAAAATAAAAAATACTTCATCAGGCTTAAAATAGACTTCAGCAAGTCCGGAAAGAGTTCGAGAGGGTGTTAAAAGTATCCTGAAAAATCTGAAATATTTTCACAAGAGTATTAAATAAAAGTCTTGAAGAGCCTTAAGCAAGCCAGTAAGTGACCTGAATTAATTTAACCAAGTCAGGAAGAGTCTGAACAGCAGTGAAATCTTCCATAACAATCAGCTTATCAAGCGAAGCCTTAATATCAATATTTTTCAATATCTAATAAAATTTTGCTTACGTTGTTGTCACACGTGAATACAAAATTTCTGTTGGGGAAATCATCAACGCTCGGTAATCTTTTCTTCCTGTTCCGTCTTGGCAGTCATTTATTTTCAATCATGGTCATTTAAAAATTTAAAAATCAGCAAATTATACCTTGAAAGAGAGAATAAAGAATTTAGAATTGTAAAATTCTGGTAGAATGACCAGGGCTGCAATTTTTATGGGAATGCATATTTTCATCTATGGCATATATTTCAGAAGTTTCAAAAGATCTTCACGAATCATAGAATTCTGAGTCAAATCAGCACCACTTCATTTTGCATATTTCGACATTTGCGCCAATCCTGCTATATTTTTTCCAAAAAGTGACGTTTCTAGTTTTTTACTCAAAAATACTGAAAATAATTCCTGACTTAAAAAGAAATTAAACGGAAAAAAGGGCCATTTAAATGTCATTTATTTTCAGATTCCATTAAAATGAAAGTAAGGGGAAACATCCATATGGTGGAACATATCAGGAATATCAAATTAAAATGGGCTGGGCATATTTCCCGTCTCGAAGACGACTGATGGACCTACAAAATAACCTTTAGGCAACCTTTTGGGGTGAAAAAAGAAGGAGAGTAAGACAAAGGACTGAGGGAAAGACGATATGAACAAATTCATGAAAAACAAAAACTTCCAAACAATAGCTCAGCACGGAACAGAATGGGATCGCTTACGGGAAACCTTTGCCCGATACGGGCCTGGGAGTAACGGGGTCTCGCTTCACCCAGTCTAAATGTATACGAATATAAAATTAATTATTGCAGATCTCCCAATAAAAGTATTTTGATTTGATATTTTCAGATTGTTATAGACACCCTGATGCAACAAAATTCGAAAATTTCGTGTCAAGAAAGGAGGGTTTGAACTCCACTCCTCGCTTCTGCCTATTTTTTGTGTCCCAAAATAGCCTGGCATGTAACATTAACATAAACGCTAACGCCGCCCCTGTTGATTCGAATAACCAGACAACAAACCGCGTAAAATATCTGTTTTTGTCTGTAAATTTGCCCTTGCCAACCTGCCTCGGTCACGTGCTTGACAGTCACAATTTGGTTGGATTTTCGATCGAGCGCCTTCAACTCTATGACATGCAACTTATTCAACGTGACGGGATAACTTGCTCAACGCGGACGCTCGCAAAATTGCATACGTTTTTGCTGCCGGCGTCCTTGTAAGATTGATGCATGAGACTGGTGCGAGTGTATCTCCCTCGGTTATTAATGATGCTCGAAAAGTTTATCAACATCGGGTAAAAACAATTTTTAAGATAAAGTGCCACGTTTCCGCCGCAATAAATTCGAAAAATGTAAACAAAGAGGGGAGTCAGCGATATATCAACCACGTGAGACGCGGCAACCCCCGTTGCAGGTGAACTTCGATATTGACGCTGCTTTCGCAAAATCTCGAGTCAAAGCGTGGATTTACCCGAGGGGCGATGAAGTTAACTCCGTGAGTGATCACTGGACAGTTAATCAAATTATTCGCAGCCGCCATTTTTGCGGATTTCGAACGTGTAAACTTACTTTTTTTTTTTTTTTGGTTTCGGATAAGAATTATACTCCCCTTTACCTGCAGTATACTCTATTCGCGTGCGGTATCGCAAAGGGTCAATACGAGCAATTAAAACGGATAGAAGGTCGGAACGATTGCACTCGTGCGGCTATTAAAGTTGAAAAATGGCGATGCGATGTTTTGGGGACGGAGAAAAAAGAAAAATAGTGCGTACGTGAGTCCAATTTGGCTGACAAATTAAATAGCTGCGAATGCAAGGTGGATTTATTTAAGGACGTTTGTTCTGCTACGGCCGATGCCCGTTTTTGAGCGGGTTTTAAGAGGGCTCGGTCTCATCGACCATCGAATTGGAATTGGCGCGAATATGAAAATAAAGAGTTTGGTTTATACGGCGGAGTATGGTAATTTTTTGCCGAAATAAACGAAACTTTGAGTGTGTGTGTGGTGGAGAGTATGAATGATACAAAATTGAGTTCTAGAATTCTACGGTGCCAGAAGGGCTATAAACAAAAACATCGTTTTGTAGAAAACTCGTTTAGGGTAATTCTTCCAAAAATGGGTATTTTGAGCTTCTATAATTCGCTAAAATTTTTTGCTGTTTTCTACATTTTTTTAAAGCATATTTCTTAGTATACCTGTATCAACAATTTTTTGATGTGATTTTCCTCATTTTGACCCTTTAATTGGCTGAAATTCCAGTCTCCTTTTTTGTGACGACAAGGGAATGAGCAATGTTAACGCAGCAGTGTAAAAATCGATTGTGAGAAGTGCAATAAGTACCCTTTTATGTACGGACATCAGGTATGAGAGTAATAGGCACAGAATCATACTTGTACTTATAACTTGCATGTAAAAGAAAGTTATAGGTAGGTAATCCAAATCCTCTTTTCACTTTTTGCGCATGAACAATAGTAATTATTATGAAAATTGTGAATATATTTGAAAAAATCACGTAAATGATTACACTTAATAATGTATCGAAAATTTTGAATCTGGGAAAATCACAATCAATTACGCTCAATTATAATATCAAATTTCTTGAATTTTCCATATCTTTGGCGCCATCTGTGAAAGAAAACATCCACATTATCCTCATGATAGTGTATAATGGCCTAAGATCTCAACGCTTTTTCTTTTGGAAAAGTTACGTGAAAGTATGCTTTACTTATTCTCATTCCCCTGGAAATACAAAAAGTGATGAATCAGGGGAATGAGAACCAGGGAAATGAGAATTCGTCGCTAAAATAAATGTAACTCGGCTCTAAATAGTAGATCTGGCGCCAGTAATTGGCCAGTCATCTCAGGCAACATACGAAAAGCGATATAATACATTAGTGTAGTTCAAAACTTTTATCGAGAAAAGATCTGCAGGTTGCCAGGGGAATGAGAACTATGATTAAGCATCCAACGAACATCTTCCTTTTAACTCGACAGTACGAATACTACTGAAACTTGTCACATGGCAATAAATTAATTTTTCCTTTAAAATGATACCTATATTTTCATAGCATTCACAGAAAAATGGGAAAGAAAAGGTCATTCAAAGGTCATTTATTTTCAAAATTCAATTATGTTAGACACCCCCCCCCCCTGATTATGGTCTTTGATCTTTGTATAGCAATGCATAGTATTGCGTGGCTGCCTCTACAATTTCCTGTCACGAGTATTTTTTATTACCCTCCATGTCACATATACGAATACCATTTTTTGCTGTGTGCCTCTTGATCTAAGTTTTTCGATCTTTTTCGTATCACCTGTGCTTTTCGTTGATTTTTTGCTCTTTCTTCCTTTGCGTTAAACTCTCTTAGTTTTTCCTTCGTTAATATACAAAGTACGTTTAGTTTAATTTTTTCTAAGTTCGTTTTTGTTTTTGTTTTTTTACACCAAAAAGCATTCCTTTATTTAATAAGCTGGCAGATTTCCTCTGGAAACTGGTTTTTGTTTGAGTTCGTTTTTTTCACAGATAGGAGGGATTCTGAAATTATGGTAAAATATTACAGCTGCCTCTGCCTGACTTAAAACACTATTCTTCTGTCTTTATGCATGTATCTATATATTTTTTTAAAGTAAAATTAGTTAAAATTTGGGAAAGATTACTTAAAAGTACATGGTATAAAAAAGAAAGAGGGCGTTAGAGTCGCAAGCACATGTACAGAGTAGGTCTGCTAATTCTACTTAAAATGCGAGATACTATTTCCATTACACCTCCATGCATCATGTACATTATGGAAAATACTTATTTCTCATTAAATTAAAAATTCGATTGAGATATTGGCAACGAAATATGCCACTCGATCGCTATAACATTCAACCCACTCAACTGAGCCGAAAATTCGTATTGAATTTGCAGTCGGTAGAAAATATGCTGCCAAAAGTGAAGTTGGATCGCATTTCCATTCAGAGGTGTACCTCTGTAACGTATATACATGTGCGTCGAACTGAAACTGTTCTGAAAATTTGAATACGTTAGTGAGCCGAGTTGGCAATTGGGCTTATTGAAAGTCGTTTTTTAATGACGCCTCTGAACTTCGGACGACTTAGCCAGAGACGAAACTTGACTTCAGTTTGGGAAGCTGGAGAAAGAAAATTTGCCGACAAACTTTTTTAAAATTTTTAATTAAAATACTTTTTAATTGAAAAAGTAAAAATAAACTAACAAACGTTCATAAAAAATGAAAAATTCAAATGAACAGTTTCGAAATTTGCCAACTGCCAAATTATTGGGGGGCAGGAGGTAACGGGAAAATTTACCATTTCAGTCAGGCGAGTTAAAAAAATCCAAAAAGTTAAGTTTTTTTTTTTTTTTTTGCTTTGATATTCGGGAATTGAGTTGAGAGGTTGGGAAAACCCAATAAGTGAAAAAGGTTTTTCTTCTTTTGCATTGATACTTGGGAATATTGAATTGAGTCAGTTGAAAAAATCCAACCGGTCAAAAAGTTTTTTTTTTTTGCTTTGATACTTGAGAATTTTGAATTGAGTCAGTTGGGACTTTCACAATTTTACCCCCTCCCCTCCCTCAGAAAAAACTCTTCGGTACGTCCCTGGACTCCAGAACTCAGAATAGGATCCAAAAGTGGATAGACTTTCGACATTAATTACTGAACTTAAGGGTAGTTGAAATCGAACATGCGCTAAATTTTGAATCTGATTCAAGCTTAAAAGACCAAATAAATCGAAATAGTTTTTACAAATCGAGTAGACTATTGAAGAGGAGAGTTCTTACGATCTTAAAATCAAATTAACAGACTGTTTTTGAAAATGCTAAAGATCGCTGATTCATTTTCATCATTAAAAACATCCTAATCCATTTCCATCATTACAAACATCCTAATCTCTTGAGAACGGGTTAAATCGTCAAATGCCGAATTTTCAAAAGCAGCATAATATGATTTTATAAAAAATGATTGAACTATCGAAGTGAAAGTTGTTTTATTTACATTTTCTTGTTTGAGGTGGGGGGGGGGGATGGTTGTTACATATTTAGTAATGACACTTGGACCTTTGATTGGACTTCATCATTCTTAGATAAAATGGCAATTTTTGCGTGTAATGGTGAAGAAAAAATTCATTAATAAAGCTTGCATCTCTACGAGCCAACATTTGAAGTCCAAAGATTGACAAAAATTAATTGACGTTGAAACCCCAAGTAATCTATTGAAACAGAGTGCCTATTGCAATTCCTAATTTTGGTTCGGTTTCATAGTTTTTGATTTTCAAAGACTTGAATGTTCCCCTTATTTAATAACTCATACTTGGATAATTTTTCCTCCAATTTGAATTTTGGTAATTTGATGGTTATGAAAATGTTGAAAGATGAAATCAAGTTCGTTCAATTTCGACTCTCATTTTGGTGTTTGGGGCCTACCCGAGAGTCAGTATCGAAAATTTATCGCGTTGATGGAATTTCCAAATTAGGCGACCTCTCCTGTCCCCTTCCCCATTTTGATATTTGATTCGGTTACCGGGAAGTCAAATTTTAATCACTTCTGGAGACCAGTTTTGGCTTTTTAAGTCTAAATCGGGAATCCAAGAGGAATCTGAAGAAATTTTCGAATTCAGCAACCCAGAAAATTCTAATACTTTATTCGATTTCCTAAAAATTAATTTTGAATTTTGGGGCCCAAATCGCTGTTTAATAAGAAAGCTCATAGAAGCTTTCGAATTCAGCGATGCAAAAACCTGCTTGTATTTTGATTCATTACTCAATTTTCCAAGAATAGAGGATTCTGAAAGTCAACTCTGGGCTTAAATAAGGATCTTCTGGTGAAATTTTCGAAATCAACGACCCAAAAACTCCTATGTCAGCGATCTTTTCATAAAAAATTTCAAGTTTAGCTCTAGTCTTGCTTAATTGGATGGATTTTTTTTTTTTTTTATCGAAAAAGAAACGAGACCTTGCCGTCAGAGATGTCGAATGAAGGAAAAAACTTTCATTCTCTCATCTTCATTCTTTGCGAAAAAGAAAAAAAAGAAGAGGAAAATGAGAGTGAATGCATTCTTCAATTCAGCCATCTCTACTTGCCTTTTGAAGACCCCAGTTTGTCCCACGTCGATCGGACTTTAGAATAAAAATGGGTGCGGGGATTATCATTTTACAGTTTGTATAAAAATTAACGGCCAGTGTTTTTATTCACAAACAAGGCCGGATTTACCTGACTGGCCGCTATGTGCTAATTTTTTTTACTGCCCCCAAAAGTATACGTAAAATAAATCCCACTTTATTCGTTTTCAATTTTTCATCTCCCTAGCACTTACATTTGCGCACATTGGCATACTCTAATCTGAGAGGATAAGCTGGAAGGATGTTCGGAATACTTGAGAGGAACACACAACTTCCTTTGCACATTAAGATGGTCGTTATTTACTCTTGGTTATATTTTTTTCTGAATTACCTCTGATTCGTCTCCTAAGTTGGTTCCAATAGAATAAAAAAAAAAACAAACAAACAAACAAACCCTACAAAGTTTCAGGTTAATTGGATTAGAGGAATCTGTGCCACGAGCTCTCTTCCGTTCTTATGGGAAAAACACATGGAGTTTTGACTTTTGTTTCAGGCTACATTTCCGTCCTATATTCATCAGGACCAAAGCCCGTAAATTGAACAATAGAACATTTGCTATCGGATTCACCTTGTGACACTGGAAAATAAGTCTTCTGCTTTCAACTTTTAAAATTTAATAAAATGATCAACTTTCTCAAATTGTAGGCTCTAGTTCAAACAGAGAATCTAGTAAAAACAGAATAGTCATTGAAATTCCAATTTCAACGTTTGCTACCGACTACCCTAGTATGGGAGGGTAAGGTGGAAGGATGCTAGGAATACTTGAGAGGAACCACAACTTCCTTTACACATTAAGGTGGTTATTTACTCTTGGTGATATTTTTTTCTGAATTCTTTCTGACTCGTCTTCTAAATTGGTTCCAATAAAATCAAAAAAAATTCTAGGAAGTTTTAGGTTGATTGGATTAGGGGAATTCGTGCTACAAGCTCTCTTTCGTACTTATGGGAAAAACACGTGGAGTTTTGACTTTTGTTCCAGACTAAATGTCCCTCCTATATTCACCAGGACCAAAGCCCGTAAATTACCATTTGCTATCGGTTTCAGCTTGTGACATTGGAAAATAAGTTTTTTGCTTTCAACTTTTACATTGTAATAAAATGTTCAACGACTTTCTCAAATTTCAGGCTCTAGGTTAAACAGAGAATTTATTCAAAATAGAATAGTCATTGAAATTCGAAATTCAACGTTTGCTACCGACTTTCAGATTTTCGAAATGTCTTCCTTATTTCAGCTTTGTTTCAACCTTTCAGATAACGTTCGATATTCAGCTTGAAACCTTCGGCTTTTGACTGACTAGTCTCTGACAGGAGTCCTAGGGTACTCCATTTCCAGAAACGAAATTTGACTTTCATTTTGGGGAGGTGGAGAAGAAAAATTTACCGACAAATATTTTTTTTTTTTAAACTAAAAATTTGCTGACAAAATTTTAAAAAAGTTGTAAATTTGCCGATTTTCTAATCGAAATATTTTTTAATTGAAAAAAAAAATAAACAAACAAAAAGACATTCATAAAAAATGAAGAATTCAAATGAACAATTTCTAGGTATCTCGACTGGCCAAATTATTGGGGGTTGTTTCAATCCCCCACACCCCACTATAATTTCGCCCCTGGACTCAGCAGTGTTACTAGCTCGGTCATGTCATTTTCGCTGATAGCAAATAGAATTTCAGTCGATCTCTCTCGCCAAATCCATACCCCAGCTTCGGCTCGACCATTGACGCTTCACACCGAGAATCTTATCAGTTATATCTCTCACTCACCAAGGCCATCAGCCTAGAGGTCAAGGACTCGAGTAGCACATTCTAGCCATACATTTTGCCCATCACCGCGAAAAAGAGAATCTATTTACTTTGTCCGCGGTACGCTGCGTACAAAATATTCGGCTTCGCGTACTTTATTACACAGTGGACAAACAAAGCGTGTACATCGCGAACTGGTTTCAACCCATACAGCAGTCCGGAAAATATGCGCAATTGTACGATCTAATCAACAGACACTGACAGCGCTCGGCCATTGGTGCGCAAATCGCGCAGCCTTCGAGTGCACGGCCATTTGTACGTCAACGAGATGGCGGTTGGATTGTTGCACTCATCTTGTACTAGTTCCCGTATTCCAGCAGTTCCAGTTGTACGGCGTATCCGTAATGCTCGTTGAGTAACTGATAAGAGAGGAGGATCGACCTGAAACTGGTTGCGAAAGCGACCTTTAGAATTTCAATATCCGCTAACACGTTGTCGTGGGAGTAGCGCCGTAGATCGTGGAATTCGGAGGGCATCGAAGACCAGTTTTGACCGCCTGCGCCTGTGCGAGCGTCCGATGCGTCCGGTCCGGTTCCAGCAGATGGCTGACGCTGTACCGCTGCAGCGCCGAGACAATGGAGAGATGCACTCGCTGCACAATGTCGTTACACGAACACGCACAATTGCACGGGGGACGCCGGTTTCGCCGAGTTCGCCCCCGCCGGGTGGGCGACACCTGTACCAAAATCTGCTTAATACGAAAATTAGACGTGTAATCGAAAACGAGAGTGCGTATGTGGTCTGAAAATAAGGCTTCACGAGTTGGAGTTCGTACTGCTGTTGGGAGGCTTCGCGTGAAATGCTTCAGCTGGCATTGCAAACCTCATTTGCTGGGCAGCCCTCTGACGTAAAAATCTGCGTATATCAAGGATGCTTGTTTTTAACCCCAGGGGGCAGCCAATCCGGCACCTGGCCGATGGCTCCTATATTTACGTACGATTATAGGTACACAAACTTACGTTGATCAACATTGGTTCTCTTGTTATTTGTGAGGTTCCCTGCTTAGTCCAGTTTTTACCCTGAGGTTTCTCACCGAACTAGTAATCTTGTAATTCTTTCCGACCAAACTGGACCTTCCCTTGTGGGGGGGGGGGTACTTTACAACCTCATCTTATTTATATGTACGTTTGTGTCACCTCTTTTTGGCCAAGTCGAACTTCCCCTTATGAGGGAGGTGGGCTTTACAAACTTATTCTAAGCTAGGTTCTAAGTGTTCTTCTTCTTCTCGACAATGGGGATGGCCGCGACAACGACGACCGTTGGGGCTGGGACCCGGTCGTGCTCTGCCTCACTGCGGAGGAGGTGGACCACGTCAATGCCCGACTTATTGTGGTCTTACCTACGCGGATCGGTGGTGAAAATATCAGCAACTGAGGTTTGCGGAAGATGCGACTCTGTGTGTAGGGAATGAAGAGGAAATGAAAGAGCTCCTGGAACGAGTGGAGAAGAAAGGCAACGAACTCGGGTTGACCCGAAACAAGGGTAAAACGAAAGTAATGGTAGTAGATAGAGCAGGACGCCTTCCAGTATCAAACTTACTTCAAGGTTTTGAAAAAGTAATCAAGTTCACCTACTTGGGTTCAGTGGTTGACAACAATGGTAGCAGCTCTGTGGAAATACGAAGGAGAATTATCCTTGCAAGAGAAGCATCGAGCCATATCGCGTGACTCAAAGCTGCGCCTGCTAAGAACTCTCGTTTCCTCTGTTTTCCTCTATGGTGCCGAAACATGAACCATAAAAGACGAAGATCGAAGGAGGATCGACGCCTGGAAATGTGGGCCTACCGCAGGATGCTCCGCATATCGTGGACAGCCAAACGTGTACAAATAGATCGATATTAAATGAGCTCAAGACCAGACAACGCTTGTCCTCTGAATGCTACCAACGAATCCTCCATTTCTTTGGACATAAGGAGACCAGGGAACAACAGGAAAAAAATTGTGGTTCAAGGTAAAGTGGAAGATACTCGATCTCGTGGCCGATCTCCGAAAAGATGGTGGGATCAAATGAAGGAAATATCGGATCGAAGTTTGGAACAGCTGGTTCGGGACATCGAAGACCGTAAAAATTTACGGAAAACGGTGTCAGGGATTCGTAACGGATCACCAAGTGCTCAGCCGCGAGCAGTGGACAAATGATGATGACCTACTAGAGTTCGCAACCCGCCATCCGTGGTTGGCAGCAATCGACGGTTTCCTCTGCTGCTGCAGCGACGATGGCGACGGTGGGGGCGGCCTCTTCGGGCTTCTTCGGGTTAAGTAGATTTTGTCCAAGAAAAAAAGTTATCCGATCCAAAAAATCTGTTCTTTTTAACCTAATAAAAGACGCCCCACCCCCGTGATTTATTTTTCTTTCTTTCTGTTAAACTTGTCGATATCGAAAATCAGTCGACACAATCAAAATTTAATTATCTGCTGAAAGCTTAAAAGGCGTGAAGAGTTTTTTTGTTATTTTTTTCTATTTTGTTAATCCCCAAATAGTTTCAGTTCGCTAAATTGGAATCCCCCCCCCCCCAAGACGCTTAGATGCATCCTTCCAAATGAATATATTTTAGAGCTCATCGAGGAAACCTCTGTTTGAGGAGTCAATCCAATTCACCACTTTTAACGAAATTAATTTGAAATATACTTCTTCTAAGTCTTCAAGCGTCCCCCTATTTTGACGCAGGCCCATTCGGGGCGTTTCCAGGATAGGGGGTGCGGTGTCCCGGATCGCCATACGTCCCTCTATTATCGAAGCCTTCAAGCGTGTTACGTTTGAGTCTGTCCAAGATTACACGCTAGAGTGACCCTTATTTATTCTCGGTGGATTTTTTTCAGTTTCTTTCAAGGACATCTTCTAAATCGGTTTTAATAACATGAAAAAAATCCTACAAAGTTTTAGATCGATCAGATGAAAAGGGCATGGATATTAAGTGCCCCCTCTTATGAAAAAGTATACAAAGATTTGACGTTTTAACTGAATTTTTCTTTCCTCAGCCCCGAATATAAAGTATTAAAAATGTATTATCATAGATTTTGAAAGTACAAATAATACTGATCAAGTGTAAAATAGTTTAATTTCTCAATGTGCAAGTGGCCTACAGAGAGAGAGAGAGAGAGAGAGAGAGAGAGAGAGAGAGAGAGAGAGAGAGAGAGAGAGAGAGAGAGAGAGAGAGAGAGAGAGAGAGAGAGAGAGAGAGAGAGAAATGATGAAGAGATAAATTTGAGATGAGAGTCTATTTGTAAATTTTCGAATTCACTGAATTCATTAATTACTGCGGATAGTTTTTACATGTAACCACTTTAGATGTTATTAAACTGAGTTGGAATCAAATATTAGTAGTTTTTTCAAAATGAATCGTATTCAATTTGTAAGTTTCTTGGGTCACGTGGTCACTGAATTCAATTCTTCGGGTGATTTCAAATCCAATACCTTGGGGTATAATTGAAGAGAGCGGATCGTAAGAAGCTTTGAAACTATTCCAGGCTTGATTGAGATTCTTGACGTTCGATTGAAGGGAATCTGGAAGAGCCTTAGGGATAGTCTAAGACCTGTTTAAAATAGTCATGAAGAAGTTGTAAAAAGTCATAAAAGTTTAGAAACGTAAAAAAAAAAATCCTCAAAAAGTCTGAAACGATTTTAAAGAAAAATAATTTCATACAGATAATCGTTTCAGAAGAAGAAGAAAAAAAAACGAGGTCTCAGCAAATCTGGATGAAGTTTCAAATATTTCGAGGCATATCCAACAAATCTACAACGTCTTTCAAAAATAGTTCAGTGGTGCTAAAATAGTTTTAATCTAGTCCGGAAGAGTGTTAAAAGTGTCTCGAAGAATCTGAAATAATTCTATGAGAGTATTAAATAAGTCTTGAAAAACCTTAAACAAGCCTCTGTAAGAGTCTGAAAGTGTTAAAGGGTGTTAAACGTGTCTTGAAGAATCTTAAACAAGTTAGTAAGATTCATAAGTAAGCCGTATAATATGAGTTTGGAATTTACTTAAACCAGAAAGAGTCCAAACAGCACTTGAATCTTTTGGTACAATCAGCTCATCGAGCAAAACCTCATCCATATATTATTTTTTTAACATTCAATAAAATTTTCCATTTATTATTCAAAATTTTGTGTTGGGGCCATAATTAAAGTTCAGGAAACTTTCTTTTTCTTCCGTTTTGGTATTCCTGCAACAAAATTCGGAAATGTTGATTCCAACGAAGAGGAGGGGTTAAGCGCCACTCCTCGCTTACGCATATCTATCCTTGTATGCAGAGACAAAACTAGGGAGGGCACAAGGGAGTAGCTTGTCCCCAAGTATTCGCGGGAATAGGGAAATTTTAGTAGATGGATTAAAAGTTGGGAGAATTCTACCAGTCAAAAGAGATTTCGTTTTTTTTTTGTTTTTTTTTAATGTAATAGAAAAAAAAAAAGTCGATACTTGGGAATTTAACAATTGTTGCCCCCCCTAGAAAAAACTCTTCGTTACGTTCCTGCTTCTATGCTTCAGAAAATACCTCACATGTAACATTATGAATAGGTCACTGGAGCAACGTTCTATGTTAAATTAGTTAAATAGACCTTTTCATGGGCGACGTCTTGAGGAGGACTGTTGCGCAGCTATTCCAACATTCGCAGCCTACAGGGTCCAGTTTTTTTTGTTTACATTCGTTTTACATATGTAAAACGTTATAAGCGAATGTTCGTTCTTCTTTGCGAGTCCATAAATGTATGAAAAAAAGCATTTCTTAATATTGAACGATGATTTAAATCAAAACTAAATGCTTTTAGATCATAAATAAGCGTCCGGAAGCATTAAGAAACGCTCTCTTTCATATTTATGGACTCGCAAAGAAGAACAATGTTCGCTTATGGAGTTTTACATGTAAAATGAATGTAAACAAAAATAAGCAGTTTTGTGAACATCCGAAGTATCTATTTGTCATAAATAACATAGAACGAATTTCGAAAAAATTATCACACGTTTCAATGAAAATGAACTGATATACTGATAACAGTTAAACAAAAAGTAAACAGGCCACAATCAGAGTTTGAAAGCCGATCGATAAAACTTTCGCTTTCGGCTTTTTGCTTGTGATTTCCAGTATAAAACTTTCGCTTTTTGCTTTTGACTTTTTCGGCTTTTCATTTAGCTTTCAGATTTTGCTTTCAACTTCCAGAAATCGATTGGCTTTAGCTTTTAGCTTTCAGTTTTCGACTTTTTTCTCTTTTTCCGTTTTAGTATTTATAAGGTCGCGAATTTTTGGGAAAAGCTAAGTAAAAAGCAGTATAATAAAACTTTTGCTTTTTGTTTTGGCTTTTCAGCTTGATTTAGCTTTCGGATTTCGCTTTCAGTTTCCAGAAATCGTTTGACTTTCGGCTTACAACTTTCGGCTTACAACTTTCAGCTTTCAAAAAACTTTCAAACTCTGGACCCAATTGTGTCTATTTTCGAAGATCAAGATCAAGGAGCATACTGGAACAGAAAATAAGCAATTGCAATAGGCTCGGCTATTAGTAGCCGACCCTAAAAACTGGACCCTGATGGTGCATTTACACTGAGGCTGGCAGCATTGCTCTACCAATCAGCTGCGCAACAGTCCTCCTCATGATGTCAGTGTGAAAAAGTTTATTACGTTTTTTACAGGAGAGCTGAGGTGTTGCTCCATTAGTTACAGTAAAGTGGGGCAGAAGAAACTGCATTCTCTACCCTATCTGTTGATACGTTTTTGGAACTAACTCGTATTTATTCTGATCCTACTTGTCTTAATGAGCATTTTTTTTCTTTGTACTAAAAAACGATTTTGTCCAAAAGGGCTCATCTAAAGTTGTTCCAGCGACTCGTTAATTTGATATACGGCCTCGTCAACACTAACGCCGCCGCCCAATCCTCTCAAGTTTCATCTCAGCCTCATTTTTTGCATTCCATAAATTCCATAAGCTTCTTACCTAATATCGAAGTTTCCAGGATTGTTCCCCCGGGAAAATCATGTTCCTCTGTCGTACGTCAGAGTTCACCCAGTTGTATTAACTGCACTTCTTTTCAATATCTGTTAAGCATATCCACTAAAAAGTTAATGTATTTCATAAATCCGTCTTATTAAGTCGCCGGCGAGAGCTAAAAGAAATCACCGCACCTCGTGCCGCATTGCCGCGGTAACCGCACACGAATTCTCTCTGGTGACTATTACTCGCCACCTAATAGCCCTTTTAACTGGTTGGTCGCACCGATTGACATTGTACCGACTGCGGGGACCTTTTAAATTTACGGCATTACGAGGCAGTTACTGGGTTTTTTTTCCTCCATTTTTCAAAACTTTACGATCTGGTTCCCAGGTTTCGAAATTTAAGATATAAATGGTAATGGGGGTGGCGAATGTGCGATGACGTTTTATGCGACTCCGATTGACGGCAGTGTAATTATGACTCGTTTTTTTTCTCAATTTCTTTTATTTTACAATCAATCCAATAGGATTTCAAGTTGAATGATTGCGTTTACATATTGACTTATCACAAAATGTGCTTTTCAGCAAAAGCACTCCTATTAATAATTTATTACTAACTTGATTTATAACAAAAGGGATTACTTATTAACGTTCTCGTCTTATTAATCAAGAACATGTATTCGCTAAACGTCTATTTTTTAACTATTTTTTGAAACTTTCGAAGTGAAATTGTTCTGATGCTTATGGAGTCGGATTGTGCAGTTTTTGCAACGAGTTTGTGCTTCCACTTCGGTACTATTGATCTGCAGGTATTCATGAATTTCATCTTACAATGGTACCAACCAGCCTTTTGCAATCATTCTGAGGCATTTATTCTGGAAATGCTGTGTAATTTTTCTATTACTCATGACTGCTGCTTTCCACATTTTAATGCAATACGTCCCGACTGCCTTCAATATGACTTCGTATACGGGGTGACTTTGCAATCACTGGTTGACTTGGCACACTTATGTTTTCATTACGTCTAAGGGTGTGAGAGAAGAAAATAGAACGTGTGGTAACACTGACATGTAACTCGTTGTAATGTAGAATGTTGTAAACATTATGTAAAACCAATTCAGTGTTATTCCGCCAATTCCAGGCAGCGTTATTAGGTTATTTGTGCAGAGCTTCAAAAAGATATCAAAATTACATTAAGGTGCAGTGGGGTAGTTGCAAACGACATTTTGATTAGTGACACTTTGCCGACTCATTGTGACCACTCTATAGCACCAATCAACATCAAATTTCTGTCACACATACTATGAAAGGTTCTCTTTTAGTAGGGAAAATTTTGTACCAATAAATTTACAACTTTTTGAAAAAATGGAACTTTGAAACTTTTTAATCACATTTTTGCATTTACCCCATCATGGGGTAATGTAATAATTTTGCAGTTTTTTTTTTGCTCTATCTTTTATTTGCGAACTTGCCTTTGGTGGTCGTCCTTCAGTTTTTTTCCTTGGAACATCTTTTTCCGCGGGCTTGTAAAATTTGGCCTTGGAAAAAATCCGGGTCCGCGGGACATACACTTTTTGCACCCCCCCCCCTCTCCGTCACTGAAAGCGATCTGCTCTCAGTAATCAGTTAAATAATATTATTAAAAATACAATGGGTTTTGGTAACATTTTCAGTAGTTTTGATGTAATTAAGTCATATCCTGGTGCTTTTTTTCTTGCAAATTCTTTATAACTTTATGAGGACTTCTTTTGGCGATGTTGGCTTTATTGTCAGTGTTGCCAGATCAGATCCAAATGGACTTGGGATAATTTTTGAAATATTTTAGTTCATTTTCTGGCTGGTCTATTCTGGCTCGTACTTGTGGGTGGAATTATTCCGCTCTCGATGGGTGTATTCAGAGACGAAACTTGACTTTTAGTTTGGGAGGGTGGAGAAAGAAAATTTGCCGAAAAATATTTTTTTTAAACTAAAAATTTGCCGATTTTTTAATTAAAATACTTTTTAATTGAAAAAAATAATAATAAACTAACAAACTAACAAACGTTCTTAAAAAATGAAAAATTTAAATGAACAGTTTCGAAATTTGCCAACTGCCAAATTATTGGGGGCAGGAGGTAACGGGAAAATTTACCATTTCAGTCAGGCGAGTTAAAAAAATCCAAAAAGTTAAGTTTTTTTATTTTTTGCTTTGATATTCGGGAATTGAGTTGAGTAAATTGAAAATTCGATTGAGATATTGGCAACGAAATATGCCACTCGATCGCTATAACATTCAACCCACTCAACTGAGCCGAAAATTCGTATTGAATTTGCAGTCGGTAGAAAATATGCTGCCAAAAGTGAAGTTAGATCGCATTTCCATTCAGAGGTGTACCTCTGTAACGTATATACATGTGCGTCGAACTGAAACTGTTCTGAAAATTTGAATACGTTAGTGAGCCGAGTTGGCAATTGGGCTTATTGAAAGTCGTTTTTTAATGACGCCTCTGAACTTCGGACGACTTAGCCAGAGACGAAACTTGACTTCAGTTTGGGAAGCTGGAGAAAGAAAATTTGCCGACAAATTTTTTTTTAAATTTTTAATTAAAATACTTTTTAATTGAAAAAGTAAAAATAAACTAACAAACTAACAAACGTTCATAAAAAATGAAAAATTCAAGTGAACAGTTTCGAAATTTGCCAACTGCCAAATTATTGGGGGCAGGAGGTAACGGGAAAATTTACCATTTCAGTCAGGCGAGTTAAAAAAATCCAAAAAGTTAAGTTTTTTTATTTTTTGCTTTGATATTCGGGAATTGAGTTGAGAGGTCGGGAAAACCCAATAAGTCAAAAAGGTTTTTCTTCTTTTGCATTGATACTTGGGAATTTTGAATTGAGTCAGTTGAAAAAATCCAACCGGTCAAAAAGTTTTTTTTTTGCTTTGATACTTGAGAATTTTTAATTGAGTCAGTTGGGACTTTCACAATTTTACCCCCTCCCCTCCCTCAGAAAAAACTCTTCGGTACGTCCCTGGACTCCAGAACTCAGAATAGGATCCAAAAGTGGATAGACTTTCGACATTAATTACTGAACTTAAGGGTAGTTGAAATCGAACATGCGCTAAATTTTGAATCTGATTCAAGCTTAAAAGACCAAATAAATCGAAATAGTTTTTACAAATCGAGTAGACTATTGAAGAGGAGAGTTCTTACGATCTTAAAATCAAATTAACAGACTGTTTTTGAAAATGCTAAAGATCGCTGATTCATTTTCATCATTAAAAACATCCTAATCTCTTGAGAACGGGTTAAATCGTCAAATGCCGAATTTTCAAAAGCAGCATATGAAAGTTGTTTTATTTACATTTTCTTGTTTTAGGTGGGGAGAGGGGTTGTTACATATTTAGTAATGACACTTGGACCTTTGATTGGACTTCATCATTCTTAGATTAAATAGCAATTTTTGCGTGTAATGGTGAAGAAAAAATTAATTAAAGCGTGCATCTTTACGAGCCAACATTTGAAGTTCAAAGATTGACAAAAATTAATTGACGTTGAAAACCCAAGTAATCGATTGAAATAGCGACTATTGTAGTTCCTAATTTTGATTCAATTCCATTGTTTTTCATTTTTAAAGACTTGAATGTTCCCCTTATTTAATAACCCATACTAGGATAATCTTGAAATTTTTCCTCCTATTTGAATTTTGGTAATTTGATGGTTATGAAAATGTTGAAAGATGAAATCAAGTTCGTTCAATTTCGACTCTCATTTTGGTGTTTGGGGCATACCCGAGAGTCAATATCGAAAATTTATCGCGTTGATGGAACTTCCAAATTAGACGACCTCGCCTCTCCCCTTCCCCATTTCGATATTTGATTCGGTTACCGGGAAGTCAAATTTTAATCACTTCTGGAGACCAGTTTTGGCTTTTGGAGTCTAAATCGGGAATCCAAGAGGAATCTGAAGAAATTTTCGAATTCAGCAACCCAGAAAATTCTAATACTTTATTCGATTTCCTAAAAATTAATTTTGAATTTTGGGGCCCAAATCGTTGTTTAATAAGAAAGCTCATAGAAGCTTTCGAATTCAGCGATGCAAAAACCTGCTTGTATTTTGATTCGTTACTCAATTTTCCAAGAATAGAGGACTCTGAAAGTCAACTCTGGGCTTAAAGAAGAATCTTCTGGTGAAATTTTCGAAATCAACGACCCAAAAACTCCTATGTCAGCGATCTTTTCATAAAAAATTTCAAGTTTAGCTCTAGTCTTGCTTAATTGGAGGGATTTTTTTTTTAATCGAAAATGAAACGAGACCTTGCCGTCAGAGATGCCGAATGAAGGAAAAAACTTTCATTCTCTCATCTTCATAATTTGCGAAAAAGAAAAGAAAGGAGAGGAAAATGAGAGTGAATGCATTCTTCAATTCAGCCATCTCTACTTGCCTTTTGAAGACCCAATTTGTCCCACGTCGATCGGACTTTGGAATAAAAATGGGTGCGAGGATTATCATTTTACAGTTTGTATAAAAATTAACAGCCAGTGTTTTTATTCCTAACAAGGCCGGATCCGCTATGTGCTAATTTTTTTTTACCGCTCCCAAAAGTATACGTAAAATAAATCCCACTTTATTCGTTTTCACTTTTTCATCTCCCAAGCACTTACATGGCATACCCTAATCCGCGAGGATAAGCTGGAAGGATGTTCGAAATACTTGAGAGGATCACACAACTTCCTTTACACATTAAGATGGTCGTTGTTTACTCTTGGTGATATTTTTTTCTGAATTACCTCTGATTTGTCTCCTAAGTTGGTTCCAATCGAATAAATAAAAAAAAAAAAACCTACAAAGTTTCAGGTTAATTGGATTCGTGGAATCCGTACCACGAGCTCTGTTTCGTTCTTATGGGAAAAACACATGGAGTTCTGACTTTTGTTTCAGACTAAATTTCCGTCCTATATTCACCAGGACCAAAGCCCGTAAATTGAACAATAGAACATTTGCTATCGGATTCACCTCGTAACACTGGAAAATAAGTCTTTTGCTTTCCACTTTTAGAATTTAATAAAATGTTCAACTTTCTCTAATTTTAGGCTCTAGGTCAAACAGAGAATCTAGTAAAAACAGAATAGTCATTGAAATTCCAATTTCAACGTTTGCTACCGACTTTCAGATTTTCGAAATGTCTTCCATATTTCAGCTTTGTTTCAACACCTTTCAGATAACGTTGGATATTCAGCTTGAAACCTTCTGCTATTGACTGACTAGTTTCTGACAAGAGTCTAGGTACTCCATTTTCAGAAACGAAATTTGACTTTCATTTTGGGGAGGTGGAGAAAAAAAATTTACCGACAAATATTTTTTTAAACTAAAAATTTGGTGACAAAATTTTTAAAAAATTATTATAAATTTGCTGATTTTTTAATCGAAATATTTTTTAATTGAAAACAAAAAACAAAAACAAACAAACAGTCATTCATAAAAAATGAGAAATTCAAATGAACAGTTTCTAAATTTGCCGACTCCTAAATTATTGGGGGGGGGGGTGTTTCAACCCCTCACATCCCCTATAGTTTCGCCTCTGGGTATATTTTGTATATAGGTTTTTATTTTCACTCTTTTTGGGATTGTAATAGTTCCTGTTATTATTCCATGGTCTGATGAAAATTCGAATTTTGATAGTACGCTTACGCTTTTTTGTTATTGCGAGCTCGTTCATGATAGGATGATCGATTTCATGTTTTGTTCCTCCGTTTGGCAATATCCAAGTCCACGACCCTGCAATTTTCAGAGCGTTACTTTGTGCAAATTGGATTAACCTTTTTCCTCTTTCGTTTCGTCCCCCTAAGCCATATGGGATATCGAACACGGAATGCACATGCACGTTCACCACTCCGACAGAACTCTGTGACTCGGAATGAAGAAAGAAATATAATGACCGAAAAATCTGATTTAATTATGATAAGCGGTATTACTTCGAATAGAATGCCTGATCGAATGGGACCAGTTTCTGGAAAATTTCTTCCGGGATGCTTTTTCTGATTCCGTGCCCAACCGAATGCGACCATTTTTTTCGGTCCAGATCCATTCCTCGATTCCAGGTCACAATTACGTATTCCCGAAGCTCAAGTTCATCATTGCGCAAGAGTTAGCTGCCAGAGAGATGATCGCCGGCTCCCAGTTCGCGATTAGCATGACGTCACGCTCGGACGGTTGGGTGACCTCCTGACGTAATTACGAAGCACGTGCTGATTTCCTGAGAGAGCCGGTGCGGCTGCCGGTGCCGGTGGTGCCTAGTCGTGCCTCCTACTCCGGCGGAGCAACGAGCAGGCCGAAAACGGTGGTGCCCTATTTTTCCTCCCGGTGCGCCGTTTGTTTTAGGCGAGAAAGCCAGCCAGGCATTCGGCGTCAATGGTGGAAGTCTAACGGACCTCTCGCTCGGACTTTGGATCTTTTTGCTGCTTACCAGCGTGTCGTGCGTCCTTCCGATGATAATTTTTTTTACGTGACCGTCGCATCACCGAAACAAACGCTGAACGCAACGCAACCGGCAACGGGTTGCGTCGACGCGGTACCGCGCTAAATAAATGCGAATTTCGATGCGCAATCGAGTTCGAAGTGAAATCGTGAACCGTTATCGTATAATCGCTTTGATTCGGGTTCTAAATTTTTTGATAGATCGGTTATCATCATAATTGATTAGTTGGTGCGAAGGTGTGAACGCGAGAGGCACGAACCTCGAATCGGACGTGCGCTTTGATTTTCGCTTGTGCCTACATCTGGATCGACTTCAGGTTGTGCAGCCGGATTCGAAGAGCTGGAATTTAGGTTTGCGAATTTGTATTTAACCCGAGCTTCGGTGGTATAGTGGGTACATTAAAAACGTTTAGACTTATAGAGGAATGGAATGCGATTTTCTTCAGCCATATCAGAAACATTGAGTGGGGGAGAGGGCATAGAAGTGTTGAAAATTGCACGATTAGTTTCATACACCTGAAGATCCGAACTTGAACTTAATGAAACTAATATAAGTAGAACACTTTTCGAACATAGAGAGTGTACAAGTCATCCTCCAAGAAATTGGCATTTTGTATCACCAGGGTAGTATGGAAATTAATTCGCAATTTCTTAACATTTTTAAATTCCCTTCGTATTGTACATATTTTTGACTCAGAATCCCATCTCCTTCTCACCTCAGTGAAAAAATAGTTAACACTCATTTTTTCATTCCCCTGGCCTGTCACCGGGCATAATATCGTACGTCTCAGATTCGCGGTCGACTTCAGTCTTACGTTTTCGTTCTAATTTTGTACAATTCAGGGGAATCGATTTATCCTTTTACCATAAAAAATAAGAAATACCCGTATCTGTGAAAAAAGAAGTGCGACAGAGAAGTTCAAATGTGTAATCACCCTTCTACCTCATGTCCACCTATTACGATTAGGATACGTAAGGAGATGTTTGAAAACATGATTTTTGGCGCAGGGGTGTAGCCAGAGGGGTTGGGGGTCTGAAACCCTATGTAAAAAATTATAATTTACTGTGGTACTTGATAGTAAGTATTACACCTGTCATGTTATTAAAGTGAAAAATTTTGTTTTTTAATTAACTACTTTTAACTTTTTCCCGCGAATCGTACTTTGTACCCCCCCTCCTCTCTTCAATATCATGTCATTAGTGAACAATTTTTTTGTTTGAACTGCCTCCCCCCTTGAGCATACATGTACAGATTTCCTCTGTTGTGCACGAATAAACTTTAAACGCCTTTTTCTCGATATAATGATTTTTCAATTTTCATGGTTTTCAAACGTTTGAACGACTATATCTCAACTAATGAGTATTGTGTAGAGCTCCGAAATGTCTCAGTGCTTCCTTCTATATGATCCTGGTATTAACTCAATTTTGATCTTGTCGACAAAGTGGGACCTTTTCTGTCACGTACTAGACAAGTCTCATGTCTATCTTTATGTTTTATTCCTAGTAAAGGAGATGGTAGATGATTTGCCCCTGCAATTGTTTTGGATTTTTGAGGTAGGCAACCAATTGCTGTTTTTTTCTACAGCGGAGAGGAGGAAGAGGCAAATTTTTTTTTTTAAATATAGTATGTATAGAAGGAAGAATTTTTCTGAATTCCTGTTCTATCTTTAGACTTTTTAGATGAATTTTTATTTCGTTTTTGGTAAACTCTATCCAAAACTATAGGGGCAGGTGCGGGTTGGAAGTAATGTTATGACGCTACCTGGAATGTTTCTACAGATAGTCAAAGAACTACAGTCTCGGATTTTGAGGTATTTGTTGTACCATTTGCTCTATTTATTAAGTAGGCCACCTGTCATGTGTGTCTTAATCTATCTTATGTCTGTTTCTGTAGTAGTTTCTATAAAAAGGGGTAACTTGAATTTTGAGTTACGAACAGTATGTAATAGAGGAATGAATGCTTATTCCAACGAGCTATCGGCGAGGTTTGTAGCGTTTTTTGTTCCGGAGATACAAGGGTTCAAAGATGAGTGTACAGAGAACCCGCAAAAACACGTTTTTGGGAAAAACGCGTTTAAAGTTAGACACACCTTTTTCTCCCACTCCGTCAAGCAGCCCTAACTCGCCGCGGAATCACGTTACCAGCCTCCACGAGGGCTTGTTGGAAAGGTAATTTTTCGCTCTTCTACGTGGTAATAATTCTGAACATCGGATTTATTCGTGAGCTCCGAAAAACCACGAACAAGCGAACGCAGACATTCGCATTCTTTTCTCATTCTCTTTCATAATTATCTTTTCTCTCTCAGGCGCGTAAATTTTGTCTCTTCGTTATTGCGATGTTTTTTTTAATAGAAATCAACCAAAATCTCAAAATTGATGTTTTCAACCAAAATATTTTGTTTTTCTTTTTTCGCGTTTTCTGAGACTTCAATCAATCGACAACGTTACCCCTTTTTATAGAAACTGCCACTATAAAGATCAGCTGTCAGTAATATACATGTAGTTGAAAAATCAATGTCTCAATTTATGTCTATTTTTATGTCTTATCAGTTGGGGAGAAGATAATCAGAATCTGGTACATCCTAAGTCTCACGTCTGCCTCGTGTCTCTCTTGACGTCTTATTAGCAGTGTGTAGGTAAGTCTCATGCCCATCTTTATTGAATTTTTCGGACTGTTTTTATGTCTTTTGAGTGGGGGAGAAGTTAGCTGTCAGTAACTTGTATCCGACACATCCTAAGTCTCATGCCTATCTATCTGTCTCTATGTTTTTGTGCCTTATGAACAATATCTAAACAAGTCTCCAGTCTGGTTTTATATTTTATCAGTAGTGAAGGAGATAGTAGCTATTGTCTGCCCCTGCAATTTCTTTGGACTTTTCAGGTAGGCGACCCAACTGCTGATACTGGCGGGGCCAAACTACTCAGAGGTGGTGCGATATAGGGGAGCATGTCCTTGGGCATACGGCATTGCCATTAGAGTGACAGTGCTCCTCGTCTGCATCAATCTAGTGTTGATATTTACACTGTGCATTTGAATACGCCGTTGACTGATATATTTTCACGCCCTGATTCCGCGTATTTCTTATCACGTTCGTTGAACACGACAAATACGCGTCGTAAAATGTCAACTATATCGAAAAATCGTGTATTTATTACCTGTTAACGAAATTCCCGCGAACGTGTTTATGTCACGTATATGGCGTCGTGTTATTTCCCTTCAAATATTTCACCTATTCCTACTGATAATGAGCGTAATAAACTATAAATTGCTTTTCGATTTTGTTCTTTCCTTCTTTATCTTTATCGTTCGTTATATAAAATGTGTGTGAAGCGGCTCGTACGGTAAAGTAAATAAATAATGTGTGGGTGGGGGGGGGGGGTATATGTATTGAAGCGGGCTAGTGAAACGAATTTACGCGCTCGAAAAGTTTATATTTTGGTAACGAATCCGAAAAGCTTTTTGGTATTGATATCGCGTGTAATGACCATGCATACTCTGGGGATTTTAAAGGTGAAAATATGAATATACGGTAATCAGTTTGGTTATTGCTGTTCGGGAAAATAGAAAAGGGTGACGATGGCGTCACAGCGTGTTCGCAGTTAAAATAATTACACGTTTAAAATGTGCCTTATCAACTCGGTTTAAATATTGTTTGTGGGTCGTCAAGAGGAGAAATGTTTTTGCCGGGGTACAACTGAAACTGAGAATTTCGTTTCAATATGAGAATGGGTGATTCAAGCTTATAATTAAATGGAAGTCGTAATGCACGGCGAAGTGGCAAACTACATCGTTAATTTATAGCAACCCTGTTTGGTTGTTCTTTTTAAATGCTTTTTATGCATACCACGTTTCGAAAAAACTATGTCTGACTTGTTCCATAAACTCAGTTATTCGTTCATTACTCACCTTCGAGTTCGATGATGATGCCATTTGTAACACTTTTATTGCTACCACCCTCGAGCTCTATTTTTTCGCTCGATTGAGCACGTCAGAAGGTCTTTTTTTTCGGAATTATGTTTACTCGGCGAAACTGGTATTTCGTGTGATAGGTCATCTTAGTTAATGTGCTTTCAAAAATTCAGACGAAACGATTTTGTGAGAATTTTTCATTCGTTCTGAGGACTTTGACAAATTACGAGTTTGCCATTTATCTAGTTTCTAGGCACTGATTATAAAATAGAATGTGATGTACTTCTGAAGAGACTCATGGAAGTCGTAGATAGAGGAGCATAATAACAAAGTAGCGTACAAATTTTCAGTACACTGTCAAAATCTCATTTTTTTGGTCTAAACACTCATTTTAATATGGATATGTCTTATCGCTAGCCGTCAACCAAACTTGTACGTCACGTTTCGACCGACTGACACCGAGAATGGACGACTAACACCGACTTACATCGACTGACGCCGAGAATGTTACGATAATGACATCATCACGGCAATTGTTGCTTCATGATATTCGTTATCCGTTTCAATTATGTGCAGGGTTGCCAAACTTGGTACAGTTCAGCTTTTCTGGTACAATGTCTGGTGATTTCAACCAGTGGCGGATCTAGCGGATCTAGAAATTTTTCAAGGGAAAATTAAACTTTTTCCACCTCCGCTCCCTAAAAAACCGAGATGGATGTCATTTTAAACAGTTTCTGAAGACAAGTTTCTTAAAATGTGATTAAATCGTTTCAAAATGAACATTGTAGACTGTAGTGCTACAGATACTCAAAAACAGGGGAAAAACTCAAAATTTGCAATGTTTTTTTTCTTCTTCGACCACGGAGGGGGTATCAGACACCCCCCCCCCATAAATCCGCCACTGATTTCTACCAATCTGGTACGTTTTGGCACATTTTTATTATTCTAGGTGGGATCTGATACATTTTGTGATACGTTTTGTCCTTTTTTGGTTTGTGGATTTTGGTACATGTCAAGGATTTTGACCAAAAAAATGTTTTCCACATCTTGGTATGATTTCAAGGATCACCCATTTTATTTGGTACGTATTTCACTTGAAATCGTACATGATAGGAGGAGGATACGAGATCTAAAAAATAGCAGTTGGGAACTCTAAGCACGGCAATTTAGGAAAATATAACTTTTGGTATATGCATACATTTAAATGGTGGTTACATCACTGCATGTTTGTCATTTGATTTCAATGTCTTCCATGTCGTTGGACCCCCCCCCCCCCCGGATTTTGAAAAAATTATGTTCCAGTGATGAGAAGATTATTATTTTCGAATATTTAATGCCAACTGAATAAAATTCGCAGAAAATAGGATGTGCCTAGAGGCCTAGAGACGTTAGACAACGAAAATGTGTGACTGGCGCCACACTATGATAGCAAAGCAGCGACTTGCACCTGCACAAATTCTACCTTTTTACCCCCTCCTGGAAAAAGTTCTAGCTTCGCCCATGGTTGGAAAGTAGAAGAAATAACCCTCTATATGGTGGTTGAAAGTTTTCTATATTATAATAGTACACTTGGTCGAATGACGTTTGAAATGAGTTCAGATGTTTCCGTTGTGTGTTTTTCTCGATTTTCGAAATTGGAGAAGCAGAAATATTAGAGTGATCTAAAAAAAGGTCTTGTTCGAAAAGGTGCGCTCTCAAAGACTAAATATGTTCTATAAGTGTAAAAACACACCAGCCACAATATTTTTTGTTTTGAAATACATATAAGAAAATTCCGGGGAAGTTTAACGTTGGATCCCCCCCCCCCCATAAAAAATAAAAGCTTTTTTACTGTAAAGTAGCAGCACAAGATGTGCTGTGATTGGTTTTTTGCATTTATTTTCATGAAACTAATACTCCGTGTCAAGTAAATGCTTGCATACGGCGGTCATATTTCTTCTATTTTGAAAACAGAAGAATTTAGCCGAAAACAAAATAATGTACTTTTTAAGTTTGAAAAAGCAAACAATAAAGAAAGATTGAAAAAAAAAACAAGTTTTAAGATTTATTATCAAAATTAGCTTTAAAAATGGTTTGGCTGAAAAAATTATTTCTTTGTAATAAAACCAAAATAAGTACTTATCGATAATAGTGGGACGTATGGCGATGCACGCATGCTAAATTGGCCCCGGGACACCGCACCCCCATCCTGGAAATAGCTCGATAGGGCCTGCGTCAGTATAAGGGGGGATCGCTTTGAAGTAGCTCCTGCTACCCCTATTCCTCCTTTCGCCTCTCCACGGTGGCGAATCTACGGCGTCTTACTCGTCTTCTTCTTCTCCGCTTTCGAGTGGCGCCGGATCGTCTTCTTCGTCAGTTGTTGGCAGCAGCGACATCGTCGTTGTCGATGTTAATGGGATGGCGAATGCCTGCATAGGTGCTGTATCCACTGCCTTTGTCTCTGACACTCCAGTTCCATCTTGCGACCCAATGTCTTCTTGACAAAGGCAGCTGGCTGATCCCATTCCGCTCTACTCTACAGCATTGTTGGGATCAGGTTCTCCGGTTAAGTGGCTTAACGCTCGAGCTTCGAAAGGCCGCCGCCGCTTCTTCCCTCTCTTGGTCGAATACCGGACACTCGAACAGGGTGTGCCAGGCATTATCATTTGGCCCTCCTGTAGCGCAGTAGGAGCACCGCGGGCTCTCTGCTATGCTCATCCGGTGCAGGCACTTATTCAAGACACCATGGCCGCTCATCACCTGCGTGAGGTAAAAGTTCAGGTGGTCATGGCGTCTGCCCAACCACGCGATGAGGTCCCGTACTATCAGACGGGTCCACTCTCTTTTGGTACTCCAGAAGAGCCGGTCTTCCCACATGCGAAGTGTGGATTGCCTAATGTCCCGCTTGACCCGTAGTGCCGCTCTGCTCTTCGGTGGTATCTCCCATATCGCGCTGTATACCCACTTCCGCTCGTCCGCTAGTAACTCCACTGGCGGTATACCTGCTAGCACGCAAACTGCCTCTGTGGTGACAGTGTGATGGGCACTGGAACACCTCAGTGCAGCCTTCCATTGGACTCTTACTAGATCGGTTCTTCTGTTCTCATTGGCACCGATGACGTCGGACCTGATTGGAGCCCCATATAGGAGGACCGACATGGCGACGTTCGGCCAGCGGCTTACGTTTCTTCTGTGTTGACCCCTTAGGTTCGACATGAGCCGGCTTAATCCGGCTACGACTCCCTCCGCTTTCTGCGCTGTCCTCTTCGCGTGTTCTCTAAACGACAGCTTCTCGTCGAACCACAGCCCGAGGTACTTCAGGGCTGTACAGTACCGTCGACGGCGTGTGAACAACACCGCTCCTGTCTTTTCGGCTACTAAGCACTACCCTGCCGACTCTGTCCAACGGGTCATTGACGTTCACCTTGCTTTCATGCGTGGCTATGTCGTCTTCGACTGGGACTACCAGAGTGTCATCGGCGTAGCAGATGATGTTGACCCCTGGTGGACCCTCTGCTCGCAGGATGCCGTCAAACGCGATGTTTCATAGGAGTGGACCAAGGACTGATCCCTGCGGAACACCGCGCGACACCGCCCGCTGCACCACGCCCGTAGCAGTTTCCGCGAGAATTATCCGACCACGGAAGTAGTCCTGGATAATTTCGCGTAGTTACGCGGGTACTGATGCGTTCTCCAGCGCCTCCAATATGCGCGTCCATGGCATCGTATTACGCATTCTGTAGATTTTTCTTTTTCAAGCAATTAATTGATAGAAACTATCGTTTTCTGAATTTTCCTCAGAATAAACAGGGTCCTTATTGTCGATCACTTTCTTTCTTTCCGTGGAGGCGTTCAGTCGCACAAGAAAGCCGTTTGCATGAAATTGTTCGTCAAGATGACCTTTTTTCAGTGCATCAATATGTCTTCACTATAGTGGAAGTAGGTGGCAGTTACAAGATTTTTTCTTTGGTTACTTCTAAACGCTGATTGCTCGCCTATTTCAAACAGCTGTATTTTTGGATATATTGGGGTTTTTAAGTTAGAAAAGGTCTCTCATTTTGATCAGAAAAGCCTGTACTATGAGGTACTAGCCTCAACTCCATTCGTACAACAAGGACCCTTTCTACATGGACGTACACATTTTTCGCCGAGAATTCACGTTTGCGGCTCCGCTCTGGCACTCAAGACTGCAAACATTAACAATGAAAGAACACATCTGAAAACGCTGATCTGTTGTTTTCGACAAATAGGTATTGTTATTATCGTAACTACCATTGTGTAACTTCAATTCGATATCCATGTACTATCGTAAACCTCACCGCACCTCACCATATCTTACTCGTTCCCCTGCAGAGAGCACACAGCAATCAGCAAACGCGAACGAGAATAACAGAATACACGAAATCATATAATTCAGCTAAAAATGACGCGTCCATATTTTCGAAGAACGAACATGTTTTCCGTTTTATTCGGTGTATTTTCCCTGTATTGTGGCGAAGTTGGATTAAAAAAGGAAACGGCGAGGAAAAAACCGAAAAGAAGAAAAATCACGGTTCACAACGTGTTTTATCTCAATGACGATGTATGGTCGTGAAAATGAACGAAGTTCGAGGAACTGATGTTTTTAGGAAGATTAATTTTGTGGCTTCTAACTTCGCTATACAGTAGAGCGGCGCTTGTAATCGTGAAATATGAACTTTGAAATTTCGTTTTCTCTATTTTTGAAGCGAGGGTGTGATTTAGAACGATAGAACCCTTCATACGAGCTGCATTTTGGTATTAGACTAATGTGTTCAGGGGGCTTTGTGGAATGAATTACATTGGTACTGTATCAGAACTGGCTCACCGAGGAGAGTTCATCTCGACTCGACTTCATAGAATTCAATTCGAAGTCTTATTTAGGTACAAAACTGTAGATATTTACGTTCTTTCTCTTGTACACGCATCAGTGTATGAAATTCTCAATGAAACAGAAGGAAAAGTTTGAGGCACGAAGGCAAAGGAAGGAAAGATTTACTGTCGAAAATATCAAAAAATACGACTTAAAGGCTTGCAGATACAGCCTCAAAACAACATTCTAGCGAAGGGTCCATCTTGCTCACTTAACAGTGGTGATCGCTCATTTCATTTAGAGGCAGCGGAGGCAAACAAATTTCATGTATCCAGTTAATATTTTTTTCAGGAAGTAAGATTTTTGGATCAAAACACTCTAGTTTTTCTTTAAAATGCCCAAAATGTCCTACCTGACTATTTTTGGCCTGGGGGGGGCTACCCTCGCATAATCACCGCTGATCGTGCTCGCAGACCTTTTCAACACGATTCTCTATGCGGTACGATACAGAGGCACAGACAATCAACCAGACGTACAGGTAGGCAGACAAACAAACAAACTTACTGACTGACTGACTGGCTGATTGACAGCCTGAATGATTGGTCAGGCTGACAGACAGAGAAACCAATCACGGGGTATACAGAAGTCAGAGACAGTCTGCTAGCTGACTGACGAACAGACAGACAGCAGAGGTCAGGGTGCAAGGGATTTTAATTTAGTTGACTGTATTTACCATACACAAAGTCCCTCAAACAATATTTTGTTTCATGTTGGGGAAAGTGCGATGTCATTAGTCCAACATTTCCTCATTGGGGGAGAAAGAACGAAGAAATGAGAAAGCAAACAAACAAGCAAACAAACAAAAAACAATCAGGTAAAAGTAAAAGAAATGAACAAAACAAGAAACAAATGAGCAAGCAAATGAACAAATAATGTGGAAGTCTTCATATAGGGGAAGGCTTTATACTTTGGACCATCTTGAAATTAATTGCTTATAATTCCTAACCATTTTTGTTTGACGAAATTGTTACGAGAGATACTTAGAGCAAAGAGTTGCGCAATCATGTTTAAAATTTTGTGTTTTTTTGTCGTGTGGGGCTTCACAATTTCAAATTTACAAAAACAATTGTTTTTGGTCGAAGGTACAATGCTTTGTTGTATCTTGAATCATGCAGGAAAAGGATGAATAATGAAAGGGAAAAAGAGAAAAAAGGTCGAAAGCTGAAAGCTAAAAACTAAAATCTAATTGATTGCTGGAAGCTGGAAGTAAAACCTGAAAGCTAATTAAAGCCGAAAAAGTCAAAAGCGAATTATTCTGGAAATCACGAGCGAAAAGTCAAAAGCGAAAGTTTTATCGTTCAGCTTTCAAACTCTGCCTAGCTGCAACCAGTGGCGTAGCCAAGGGGGGGATTAGGGGATGAATCCCCCCCTCTTGAGATGAGAATTTTGTAATATGCTGGCAGTATCACAGTGAATGCACGAAATGAAATTTAAATCCAGATACATAACTGAAGTTGAAAAGCACAACATACTGATACGTCAATGTAAAAACATACAGTTCATGTTAGGTGTACCCCCCCCCCCCGTCCATAATTTTGCTGATCACCCTCCTTGGAAAAATCCTGGCTACGCCACTGGCTGCAACGGGTCCAAGGTACAACACTTTCTCCTACATATTTTCTCCCTTCTCTCGTGTCCCACCAGCGTAGAAAAGGCTGTGAATTTATGATGAAAGTGCCATCGCTTATTTTCTGAGAATTTACCCTATTTCCGTTCAAGATATCTTGATTTGAAGAAAGATGGAAATAATGAACTCTGAGTTGTCTTCATTTCCAACCCCACCTCCATCCCATCAAAAAAATAAATCCAGAGAATCTTTCATTTCCTGTTTTGAAGAATGATATGGATTAGATTTTCCTTTCTAATATAGATCGAAGAAAGTCTGCAAATATCTCTTCTAACCCCGTCCTGTCAAAAAAAGTTTATATACTCATCTTCTCTCTTATCAGGCAGTTAACAATATTCTGATATATGAGGGGAAACTTTCGAATGAGTCCCTTTCCTTCACTTACTTCTAGATTCGCTGTGCGGCACGTAAGTTTGTGCAGATCTTTTTGCTCCATATTTTGTAAACTTTGCTAAAGATAAAGAACCCAGAAAACGTACTTATGTCAACATGTCTTACCTCCTCCTACCTCCTCCAAAGATACTAGCCCACAAACTAGAGAAAAATGTTCGTAAATGATTATTTAAAGAAATTGTGCACTTTATCTGAAATATCTTCCTCGCAAACGTTCCAATGTGACACTTCTAGCCTCCCTACCCTCCAGAAAAGGGGTAGATTAAACATAATTCGGCCCAGAATGTATCTCAGTTTTGAAACAGTATCTCTCAAGAGGTCATTTATGTTCACCTGTTCCGCTCCTAAGAAGAAAATGAAACAAGAGCCAGAATGAACTGAAAACCTCATTCACAAAGTGCTTATTCGTCCAAAATTACCAAAGTCGGTATTTCGGCGTCGTCTGGTGGAGAAGGTCATTTTGCATCTCTCAGCTGTTATGGATTTCTTTTTTCGCACGTGGAATAGGATAAAACTCAGTTCCAGGGTAGGGGCAGTGGCGGATCCAAGGGGAGTGGGGGGCTAAAGGGGCTATAGCCCCCCCCCCAAAAAAAAAAAAAAATTTCACTCGCTTTTCCACTTATTTTAGCCACCGATGTTTTTAATGACAGTAGCGCTCATACAGCACAGTTCGTGAATACATATCGCGTTATCAATGAATCAACATTATCACTTATCAACAATCATGCATTCATGCTTAAAATTTTGTTTGCTCTTTTTTTCTTCAACATTTAGCCCCCCCCCCCCAAAGTGTAATTCTGGATCCGCCACTGGGTAGGGGTACGATGTCCCGGAGCCAATTTGGCGTACGTGCACCGCCATTCCCCCACAATCATCGAAATGCTAAGTGACATATGATGGTCCGTAAAGAAACTTAAACTCGTCCACGCCGGGCACCTGGCTAGGAGTAACAATAATAAATGGAACAACGAGGTGAAGACTTGGTATCTTAGAGACAAAGTAGAAGGAAGGGTAGACGGAATGAAATTGCGAGTAAATTTGGAATTCTTTGGCAACGAACAACCATGAACGGGGGGGGGGGGCTTGAAAGCAGGCGGTAACCGCCTATACCAGCGATTAGGTGGATCCGACGGCGTGACGACTCCCATCGGAGAACGTCAGTCCGAGGTAAGAGAAATCGTTTGTTAGTTGTATCTAGATACTTGTAATCGTCGGGCAAGGCTCAAGTAAATAAATAGATCTGGAAGTAAGACTGAGATTTCTACGAACATATATTTGGAATACAGCGTTGTATAGATACGAGACGTACTTGATAGGAAGTAGGAACACACGAAAGAAAAAGGATAGCAAAGCTTTTGCAATGTGGTGTTATCAGAGAATATTAAAGATCAATCCAGTGGCATAACCAGAGTGTATCTAGACCCCGAACCTGTAAGCGCTATTAACGTTCCCTCAGTGGTATAGCTAGAAGAGGAGTCGAGCGGTTCTGGACCCCTTGACGATTTCATCAAATAGTAATTTTCTAATTTCAGCACCGCCTCTAACACTTTCTTTCCCTTTGGTCAAGACCAGATCCTTTCCCCTCTAAGATGAGGCTGGCTGCGCTGCTGAATCAAATAGATAGAAAAGGTCAGAAATAAAGAAAGGGACCCATTTATCGGCCCACAATGGTAATGTTGAATTCACGAAAGAAATATGCTGTTTGCACGAAATATATAAATGACAAGCGCAGTAACAAGTACGAAACAGAAAAAGAAAGAGTTTGAAGAAAAAATTAAACTTCAGAACGCAATATAATTCACTTACACGATAAAATAAAATACGCCCGGAATTTTAATACCTTCTACACACAATGAAAAAAAGAGACACGATATTACTGCACCCGAAATAAAAAGTTTAAATTCTCGGCCTCCATCATACTTGCCACAAATTTACAATTGCGCACAAATTAATGTCAAAATCAAATTTTGGAGCAATAAAAATCTATGAATCGATTCTCCCCCTCCTCAGGAGCCACAAATTTAGATTAAGAGCCAAACCGATATTAAAAACGAATTCGTTGAGTTCGAAACTCCTCGATGATCTCGATGAGGTCATTCGCATAAATAATAGGTCTAAAAATTCCTTATGTACTGTAATAAAGGGTAATTTTTACATGCTCACTCTTTTTTTGTTCTCTCAACCCGAGCCCTGAAATCCGCCCTTTCGAGCATTACCTCAGAGCTCCCCTCTATGGCGTTTCTAGAGTACTTAAGAAAAAATTCTTAATGACCGTTTTTATAGAAAATTGGATCCCTCTTAAACTCATGGATCTCCTATCTCCACGAGTATGTACGTTATCCGCGATGATGTATAATTTTTGTGTTTAAACAACATAATATACCGTATGCAAGTCATTTCGTGATATCGATTTTAAAACTCGTCGTTCAAACTTTTTTTTTCGTGGCTTCACATTTCGTTCAATCACACTTTTTATTTCGTGCTATTTAATACTTCCCATAAAGAAATACTAAGATGAATAAAAAGGGGAAAAGAAATTTGGAATAGTTATGAAGAGAAGAGTTGAAATGATAAGTCATAGTACAAGATATTCAGGGATATCTTATTACTGCTAGAGGAAATAGATGAGGGAAAGAACTGGAAAGGCAGGCAAAGAATGAGCTATGAAAAGCAGATAACAAAGGAAAGTGTGAATCCTTCTGAGAAATGAAGAGATATGCCTTTTGACAGGGTCCTGGAGCTTACACTTTCGAGAGGAGCCCAGGCCATTTGCTTTGCCGACGACACCATTCTCCTTGTAGAGGGGAAATCGGAACAGGAAGTTCGCAGCAGGTCCATACTCAGTATCGAGATGATATTTTGCTGGATGCAGGCTAAAATGGCTTAGAGACGGCTGCCCAGAGGACAGAAGCCGTCCTTTTCTACGAGCGGAAAGGGGGCACGCCACAGTAATTTGAATTAGCGGTACTAGGTGAACCGGTTTCCGTACAGCCCTGGATGGTGTACCTGGGAATGAAGGTGGACAACGAGTTGTGTTGGAAACCGCATCTCCGTACAACGGCAGAGAAAGCAGAGCGGGCGCTGAGAGCATTGCGTCAGCTTATGCCGAACCTCCGGGAACCGAGTGAGAGTCGAAGAAGACTGTATTCGACAGTAATCCACTCGGTACTTCTCTATGGGGCCCCTAATTGGGCACCAGTCGCAGCACTCCGCGAGAACAGAGAAGACATAGGAAGGGTCCAGTGGACTATATCACTACGCATAATCTGCGCGTATAGAACCGTCTCGTATGAGGTGACTCTTGTACTAGCTCAAATGCCTTCTATTGATCTGCTGGCTAGGGAGAGCGCTACTCTTCACCAGCGCTTCCAGGAGCTCCCACCAGCTGATAGAAAATAAAAAAAAAGAGTAAAAGAGAAGATTAAGAGAGAAGTCCAACGGCAAATAGTTCAAGAGTGGGTGGCTCGCCTGCAAGAGACCACCCACGGCCGCAGAACATTGAGGCTAGTACACGACCGCGATGCATGGCTTTCGCGGCGGCACAGTTAGCTGACGTATCATCTTCCGCAAATGTTCACCGGACATGAGTGCTTCAATGGTTATCTTAACCGATGGAACAAGGTACCCAGCCAGTGCTCGCATTGTCTAGCAGAGGTCGATGACGCGCACATACGATCTTTTGCGGCACTGCGTGGAACGACGCACGAGCAGCGCTCGAGGCGTCTGTCGGCAGCCACATCACTCCCGAGACGATGGTTGCAGTCAGCGATGCCCCAATTCACCGGCACAGTGATGCGGACCAAGGAGGAAGTCGAACGTGTGAGACAAGGGACAGCATCCGCGCAGTAAGTCTTGAGCGACGACGACTCCCCATAACTAGGGAAGGCTTTGCCACCGGACGGTTGGCTCTGCAGCTGAAGCTCATTGCCGTGTTTGAGAAGCATACGGAAAGGTGATACCGGATGCAGCGGCAGTAAGGGCAAGGACGGACACGCCGACGATAGTGGAATCGCGAATAAGGAAGCGTGTGCTGTTGTAAGGTGCAATTGAAAAAGAGAGTGATAGAGATAGAGATAGAAAGATAAAGAGAGAGAGGGTGAGAGGAGAGAGAGGGGGATGAGAGAGAGAGAGAGAGAAGTTAGGGAAGAGTCGGAACTTCCTAGCCGAGAAACTAAGGAATACATCACTATCAAAAAAAATTATTTTTCACTTCAGCTAGATAATTTTTTGCATTCTACGTGTTTTTTTCGCTTTTTCTTTCTTTCTTTTTCCATAAACACGTTAAAACTGCGTTTTTAAATGAATTATAAACGCATCGACCTCCTGCTCCAGGGTTGTTTCCAGGAGATTAATGATGCGCACGGTGCCGGGTCGAGACCCATAATATAATGTTATGTAGGGTGCCGTGTATATGTGGGTACCATTTCCACCAAATTACGATAATTACGGAGGGCGAATTCAGTAACGTTCGAAAATTTTAATTAGTCGCCGCGGATCGCGCCATTTTTCCAACGGTTTTCCGTTCCACGTTTTCGACACTCATTCTGTCTGATAATTATCAACCATTTTCGATGAACTACGTGTCCAATACAGAGTTCGCTCGCAATTAGCGAACTGTCATATTGTTTTCCTGCTAATGGTTATGTGAGGAGCGATCAAACTTATGTAGGGTGAGAGGTAACAACGCAGAAGCGGATGTGCTGCAGCAGCTTTCCGAAATTGTCCTTCGAAAATTAAAATCGAAACTCGTTTTATGGATGGCCTGGGCTGATGAAAACCCATTTACCCGGGCGATACGAAATTATACCATCGTACTGCATTAACATCCCACGTATGCAGAGGTTTTCGTAATTCACTGTCGCGAATCTACGCCACGTAACTGCACTCCAGGTACTTGTAACACGATGTATATTTTCCACACGTGGATATAAGATAGAAAAAAACGAAAACAAAAAACAATCTTCCAAAATTAGGTATTCGTAAAAATTCATTATTTAGATACGAAACGCCGGTTCCTGCCAAAATTAATATTAAAATCGAGCCAGACGAAAGGCCATATTATACACGCTCCTTCGTGGGTCTGTCTGAGCTCTCTATCCTCGCTAACCAGCATGACTTAACGACTATTCGAATTTTCACGTCGGGTAATTACTTTTTTTTTCGTACTTCATCTAACGTACATCGGACAAATTTTTTACATGTACGATAATACATATACCATTCTCCGGGGAACGTCTACGGTTTCGTTTACACGACTAGCAGTTGAGATAACCGAAGAGTTTTTACGCGATTAGGTACTTTTTTTCTTTCTTTCCCCTGAACGTTTCAACTCCGTTTCGACAGCTCATAATTTCACGCTTTAACGCATTCCACGGAATACGGGAGTTTTTCGTATACTATATGTGCGCTTATGTGGAGAACATTGAACTGGTTCGACGAGACGTACTAACATCGAAAAGTCCAATATGACTGCACGATGTGCCTGTCAGTGACAGAGAGCTCGGTCGCGGCTATCAACTGAACAATACTAAATTGAATTCTGATGGCGAAGAATAAAGCGAAATGCATTCGGTGTTACCGTTCATCAACTAAGCAATTCGGTTCGACATCACTGAGCAATACACTGGCGAAAACTAGTTCACAGCTAAAATTTCTCTTTTTACAGTCGCCGTGTTTTCTCAGAGCACGAGGTGAAAATAAACTGGACATATGCAGGAAACGCAGAGTGGCTCAGCCAGCCTACTGTTCAAGGGGGTCTGGACTTGACCAAGGGGAAGAGCCTGTTAGAGGGAATGCCAAAATTAGAAAACAACTCTATATGTATGGTGTGCCACATTGGCGAAAATGTGTAAGTTGTAATACTGAATTCATCTCATCGACATCAACGGACAACAGGCAGTGGCGTCGTGTCTGGGTATTCAAGGTGTTCACTGTACACCCACTTAATTTTTGTCTTACAACAAAATCCCAGAAACAAGGAAAGATTTAAATTTTGATTAAAATACAAAATATAACCTCGAAAAAAATTAAAAACAGCCGGAATTTTTCTCTGTGCGCTTTGCACAGTTTTTATCTTTGTCACATATACTATGGAAATTGTGTAGGATGTTCATTAGCAACATTGCACACTCTTGTCAGTCTTGTCGCAGTGGCGTTATCTTTGTCACATACTATGGGAATTGTGTAGGATGTTCATTAGCAACATTGCACACTCTTGTCAGTTTTGTCGCAGTGGCATTATCTTTGTCACATACTATAGGAATCGCGTAGGATGTTCACTAGCAACATTGCACGCTCTTGTCAGTCTTGTCGCAGTGGCGTTATCTTTGTCACATACTATGGGAATTGCGTAGGTTGTTCACCAGCAACACTGCACACTCTCGTTGGTCTTGTCGCAGTGGTGTTCACAACAAAGACCACAAAGAGTGAAGCGGAGACTCACCAGCAAAAATGAACGTTCTGGAAGCGCATGCGTATACTGCTATGTGGTGAGTGGATGGATGCAACTTCATTCTTCATTGACACCCAGTATTTATACATACTGATACTGACCATAAGTTTTTGATACATACTGATTTTTGTGTGGGTGGGTGGGTGGGTGGGGGCGTAGACCCGCCAGTTGAACACCTGGGAAAGAGCACCACGCGACGCCACTGACAACAGGGATATTGATGACTGGCCCCCCAATTAATTTCCTTATGTCCGTGTCTATCTATTTTAGAGTAGTCCTTACTTTGAACCTTTTTTTTTTTTGGATCCGCATTCCTACCCCCTGGAAGTTGTTCTAAATAATTCAAAAGAATTCTCAGAAAAGTTCGAGCTCGAAGGAATAATATTAACCCGTGCCTAAGAGAGCCAGAGTTCTACTCTTTTGATTAGAATTTTCCATTAAAAAAATCAACGAATCATGATGGTGTTTGATTTTATGACAGCACAAAAGCAAAATTTTATCAATTTATATTCACCAGTAGAGTGGAAAGATAACAAATTTTTCGAATTTCAATGTACATCCCATTAAAAACTTGCATTTCAGCAAAAGAATATGTGTGTAGCATTGAATTGCAAATTAATAAATTTTCCCAAGGGTTGTGGGGGTTGAAGTAGTTTTGAATGGATTTTACCAATATGCCATTCCAGCCTAATATGTGTATCATTACAAGTGGGTGGGCTGTCCTCCCCTTATCTGCAGTCCTACTCTACACATTTGATCCAGTTGCACAGGGGAGCCTAAGAAACGATCTAAGATAGTCTGACTTCATACTCGTAAAAACTTGTATTTTCCACTTTACTTCGACAAATGATCGATAAAAATTCGAATTGAGAATAATGGTTTGTTTTAAAACGCAATGACCTGTTCGTAATGTGCTAACGAAAATTCACCCTTTCAGAGTGACAGATTTGGCTTGCAAATCGCCCACAGCTACTCGTATGATACGAAAAGTTTCTGACAGTGTTCCGCGGATCGTTAGATATTTCAATTTTTTTTTTTTAACGAGGTAATTGGTATCCTCAAGGCCACAAGTTTAATGACAGTGCAGTGTTCATTAGATGAAATTCATTACTGTAATAAAAATTAAGTGTATAGCAGTAATCATAACACGGTAACGAACACCTTGTACACGACAAGACAGTCGACAGTTTTGTATATACATCATGTATTTTATTTCACGTATCCACTTCATTACAGTATTCAGCTGTAAGTTGAAATATCAGAATACATATTGCAATTAACACGAGACCGGAATATGATTTGTAAGTAGATACGAGGGTGGCTCTTATTTTGGACATTTTTGAAACCGGGATGACAATATCACCTCCTTCCCTTTGATCTCTTTATTTATGATATAAAACAACTATACCTGATTTTTTCAGGGTTTCAAAATGAAAATAACTCGAGCCACGTCCGCCATGAAATTTACGTAAGGGATTTTCCAAAAATACTTTATCGCTCCAAAACATCCATACAAAAAATAGTGACACGGTCGCCACGCATATTTCGTGAAAGTATAGATGAAATACAGAACACTTCTCAAAAAATTGTTCCTTACTATGGCCCATAAAGTCCAAAAAAATTACAAATTTTGAACTTTTTCTGGTTTAAGAAGTCTGAAAATAATAAGCACAGATACTCAGCGAGACTTTTCTAGTAAGAGAGTACAGAGTCCTAATTTGCCGAGCTTACTCAAATTGATATACAGACCCAAAGAAAAAAGAAATGGAAAAAAGGTTCCCACGAACTTTATTTTGCTGATTAATCGCCTGAATCTGCGAAGTTGAGAAACTCGGTAATTCTGGTGATGACTCGGCAAAATCAAAGAGAGTGGAAACCTTTTTTATTTTTCTCTCTCCTTTTGACTTATCTAAATATTAACTCGAGTAAAGTTGACAAATTTTGAGTTTCGTATCGAAAAATTTCGATTCTTCACTTTCCCTGGTATAGTCTTGCAGAGCACCTGCATTTATCATTATTTTCAGACTTCTTAGATCAGAAAAATGTCGAAATTTGTAGTTTTTCGGACTTAATGGACGATGAGGTAATGCTCGAAAAGGCGGATTCCAGGTGTCGGGTTGAGAGCAAAAATGAAAAAAAAGGGGTACATATTGTGTCCTTGATTTCCATGCAAACCGCCGAGATGTGGAATTCACTTGATATAATTTTACAGAAATTTAAGTTCAGCTGAAAAACATTACAGTTAATTTACCAGTATCCTTTTGCCTATCACCGCCTCAGTTGTTACAGCACTTGAAGATTTTTCAGAGGAAAATAAGCGATTTATTTTTCTCCGTCTTGAGGGAAAATTGACGTCCAACGTATTTGCCCGATCGCATACCGGTTTTGCATGCGCGAACTCATTCTTACAATTTCTTTTGTTGAAAATGTGAGGGGTCAAAATAAAACTACTGCCCCCAGCGTCACGAGCAGGGAAGGGGTAAGTTTGCCCAGATCCCGGCTCCAGCGGCATTAATTTCAAGTACTCGCAGATGCAGGGGGCCATAGAAAAGAAATTTGGGCCCAAGTCTTTGCTGAGTCCGCCAGAATATTGCGAGCGAAGCTAGCGAAAGAATTTTCGCTTTCTTATTAAATGTTGTACACGAAAATCTTATTTTGGTTCTATTTTCAATTGTTTTACTTGTATTTCCGGACCCCATTGTGGAGGCTGGGCCAGGGGCGAACGTTTACAGCAGTCTCTCTTCGTGAGGCCTGAATAAACTCCACTTCACGATCCAAGATAGATGTAGCTGTACTCCTTTTGAATCCTACCTAGCATTTGACGTGTAAGCTTCCCGAATAAAACTTGTCCCCGAGTCCAGAAAGAGTTTGTCGTGGAATACTATCCTTGTCATCGGTACTAATCCGCGGATATTATTCTCAAAAAGCACCGTTTCTACTCATGGTAGAGACAACTGTGAACGTACCTTTTGCACGGGCCAGTACGATAGACGAATCCATTCCGACAGAATGTATCCGACCCAATTTCTAAACGATCTGTTTCATGCGATTCCTCAGATGAGGTCAATGACGTTAACCAACCAGTTCTATCATGCTTAACTTGTTCGGCGCTGAATATTCGAGCTTTTCAATTCCTGTATGTCTTTATATTAGTTGAGATTTTCTTGTTTATGCAATTAAGCCAGTTATTGTAGTAATTTAGTAAAATACCTTCTTTTTTTTTTCTTTTTTTCAAATTTTTTTTTCTAAAAAGAAAGAAAACACTATTTTACCTATTCGCTTCAAAAAATTATTTTGTTACGAGCGATCAGCATTTGAATATGACTTGAACGGACGCTATTCAGCGTAAGAGAACCAACCAACATTATGTGACGCGTCATGAGAAAACATACCTTAGGGTGAAAATCCTAATTTTGCAGTAGAGGCAAAAATAGGGCAAAAACTAATTTTTGGTGAAACTGAGTTTTCAACGGGAAGTTGTTGTTCACCTACCTGGCAACACTGTATCAACTTGTGGAGGCCTAATTGACATATTTCAGGCTCTAGGTCAAACAGAGAATCTAGTAACAACAGATTTCGAGCTGCTCTAAGCGGTGGTGCTTTAGTCGTTTACAAATGATTGGATGAGTAAGTGAATCACTGACTCATTGAGCGAGTGACGAAGTGAAGAAGTGAATGAATAACTGAATTAGAGAATGAATGAATGACTGAGTGAGTGAGTGAATAACTCAATGAGTAAGCGAGTGACTGAGTGAGTGCGTGAATCACTGAGTGACTGAGTAAGTGATTGAGTGACTGTGTGAATAACTGAATAAGTAAACGAATGATTGAGTGAGTTAGTGAATCACTGACTCATTGGGTGAGTGACATAGTGAGGAAGTGAATGAATGGAAATGAATTAGAGAATGAATAAATAACTGAGTAAGTGAGTGAATCACTAAATAAGTAAGCGAGTGACTGAGTGAATCACTGACTTATTGAATGCGTGATGGAGTAAGGAAGTGAATGAATGACTAAATTAGAGAATGAGTGAATGACTCCGTGAGCGAGTGAATCACTGAGTCGCTGAGTAAGTGAGTGAGTAACTTAGTGAATCACTAATTGAGTAAGCGATTGAGTGAATGAATCACTGACTTATTGCGTGAGTGACGGAGTGAAGAAGTGAATAAATAACTACATTGCAGAATAAGTGAATACCTAAGTGAGTGATGAAGTAACTGAGTGAATACCTCAATAAATGAGCAAGTGACTAAGTGAATCACTAAATAAGTAAGCGAATGACTGAGTGAGGTAGTGAATCACTGACTCATTGGGTAGTGACAGATTGAGGAAGTGAATGAATAGAACTGAAGTAAGCGAGTGAGTGAATGAATTACTGACTTATTGCATGAGTGACCGAGTGAAGAAGCGAATGAATAACTACATTACAGAATGAGTGAATGACTGAGTGAGTGAGTGAGTGAGTGAGTGAGTGAGTGAGTGACGAAGTAACTGAGTGAATATCTCAATAAATAAGCGAGTGACTGAGTGAATCACTGAGTCACTGAGTAAGTGATTGAGTAACTGTGTGAATAACTGAATAAGTAAGCGAGTCACTGAATGAATCACTAAATAAGTAAGCGAATGACTGAGTGAGTGAGTGAGTGAATCACTGACTCAGTGAGGGACGGAAGGACGAAATGAACAGATTTCGGGCTGCTCAAACCGGTGGCGCACCGTAGTCTTTTACCTTGTAACCGTGATCGAGGGGAATATTTCATTTAAAGGCATACACAAAGAAATCTCAAAATATTATGAAAGCGAAAGCGTTTATTGAAAAAATGATTAGGACAAAATTGGTAGTACATAAAATTTTCCTTCCATTGAGACCATTTTCATTTCAATCTGATGAATTTTTCTAAAATATGTAGGGTTTTAATAGTTCCTTTTTTTTCACGTGCTTAAAATTATAGAGGGCGACTCTTTCGCACTGGCACTCCGAATAGTCATTGATATCTGAAATTCGACGTTCGTTACCGGCTTTCAGATTTTCGAAATGTCTTCCATATTTCAGCTTTGTTTCAACCTTTCAAATAACGTTCGATACTCAGCTTGAAACCTTCTACTTTTGACTGACTAGTCTCTAACAGGGGTCCAGGGTACTCCATTTTCAGAACCGAAATCTGACTTTCAGTTTGGAAAGGTGGAGAAGAAAAATTTGCTCGCAAATATATTTTGAAAACTGAAAATTCACCGACAAAATGATTAATAAATTAAAAATTTGCCAATTTTTTAATCGAAATATTTTCTTAATTGAAAACGAAAATAAATAAACAAACAAACATGTATAAAAAATGAAAATTCAAATGAACAGTTTCAAAATTTGCCGACTGTCAAATCATTGGGGGGGGGGGTCAAATGAACAGTCTTAAAATTTGCCGAATGCCAAATTATTGAGGGGTGGGGGTGTTTCAACCCCCACACCCCTATAGTTTCGCCCCTGTATACATCTTGTTCAGTTATTCTGAAGTGACAACAGTTTTCGGTTTTATGTTCTGTTCATCATCATGATGAAATTATGTCATTTCATTATGATGTGGTATATGGTTCACCTACTCTATTTTAATCATAATGACGATGACGATGGACGAATTATAAATTCAGAGGTTTGCAGATATGAGGCGCACGCGGCGCAGGAAAATTTTTTCACCCCTTTTCTTCTTGTATCCCATATCTATGCCACTGCCACTACGCTAACCCTCTTCATTTTGGTATACTCTTTCTTTTCTGAAAAAATCTGGCCAGCCTGTAGCTGGTGCCGCAAAAAAATCGAACTTCGCCAAAATATCCTGTACTATTCGCCAGTACGCACCTATAAAAAAAGGCGTCAGCTCTATCGTCGAGTAAACAAGCGAATTCGAAGTGCAAATGATTCACCGTTTTTTCAGGAAGATAAAAAATTTATTCCGAGCGTAGTTTAGGTAATTTCCTAATTAGCATTATCAACATTTTTAAATGACCGCTGTTTGGCGGATGCTATATTATGATACAGTCAAGACGTTATATTTTTTGGCGGGAAGCGACCACGACGAGATTATGCATCTTCAGTACCGAGAAACTATTAAAACTGAACGAGGTTATCTAACTCGACCTTCGGATGAGAGTCGCTAGCGGTAGCGGTATATATTATAGGAAACATGAGAACTTGCTTTTCGCTACATAACAATGACTAGGTTATTTTCTGTACGAATATTTACACAAAGCGGTGATCGATTCCGAGGAATGCGACTTGGGCTGCCGCGATGAAGTCGCGGTCATTTTCGAAACAAAGCCGACCATCGAGTTATTCGCTGTCTGAATGACCTTTGAAGGCCCTCGGCGAACGATCGGCCAATTCGCCGAATTTCGAGCACGAGGGTGTGCTGTGCGAGACAAGAAGTCCGAGTCGCACGTGTACAGGAGGAAGTCAACAATTCGCGGTTGCCCTTGCCATTCCCTCACGTACTTGATGATCCGGAGCCGAGGCACGAATTCTCACACCGTCCAATTCCTCGCTTTCCTCCGAGCCTTCTGAGCAAACAGCGATACGCTTTTGTCGCTGCCGTTCCAAAGTGTCGACGTCTCCAAGTCGTGGCCTCCTGATCACAATCGCGACCATATTGGTATCACGGGTTCGGACGACATAGCGTGCGATCTCCGACAAACGGCGACAACAACCAACGCCTCCGGAAGATTTGAAGACTCCTTCAGTACTCGGGTACACTGCCGTGTCTCGCTGGTGGGCAACTCGATGCGAACTCGATCCGGCGAACTCACGCGAATTCCGCGTAAATGACGACTACCTGAGTCATACGCCGTTTAAAAATACTAATGAAGCAGAAAACCAAATTAACAATGGACTTTTTTTTTCACGATGCTACATGAAGCGAGGAAGTCTGAAGACTGGCGCAGGAGCAGCGAGGAGAGACAGACAGCGAACAAGAGAAATAGAACGGGAACTGCGCGCAATTCGTCGTGAAATCGTCAAAGAAACGGGAAATCGAGTAACCGAGGCAAAATTACGAGAATACTTGAAAATCACAACCGAGCATTTCGTACTATAACTTTCAGTTTCGCTGTATCAAAAGAAATAATGAAAGCGGTAAAGAGAAAATACGGGGGGGGGGAAGAGGAAGTACCTATACCACAATTCAGAACAGGCGAAGATTAAAGATGTAGAAAAAATGTCGAGTAATTGAGGAGGGTTGATGTATGATCATCTTTTGCAACAGATTGCGCATATTGTAAAAGCTACCTTCGCACCTATACTCGTACAATGAGAAATGAAAAGTGCACCGAAACGGTAACGATGTTTTCGACTGATTATTCGTATCTACACGCACGTAATGAAAATGTGCTCTCGTCATATTGCGACAAAAAAGTGTAAATCTAAAAGGGGTTGTTAAGTGTCGGTACATGAAGCCGTGTAATATTGAGGTTTCCACTCAAGTACTCATTGGTGACTTGGCGGGGTAAAAATGTTCGGTGTTACTGCAACAACCCGTGTATTGAGGTAAGGTAGCCTGTTACGGATCCCATTTTGTTTTTCTTTTGCCTCTTTGAGCCTGAAATGGTAGTCAAAGAATCCCAGTATTACCCCTCCTCCAAAAGGAAATTTCAAAAGAAATTTGAATTTTTAATGTTTTTTTTTTATTTCTTTGCCCCTTGGGAGTCGGCCTTGCTCGGCGCTTCATCGCGCCTCGTCGGACCACCACAGTTCTCAGTGTTTGGTCTAAACCACCATGAGCTCCCTTCCATCCTTTCTTCATTACGAGCCTCCTCCTCCACCACGACCCCCTCGTTCACCGCGGTCGCTCTCCGCCTCCACAGTCACACTTGATCAATCGGAGCCCTCCTCAGCCACGAACTCCTCCCCCACAATGGCCATAATCTACCAGAGGCTTCAATGCCCACCCCATGGTCTTTTACTTCCGCAGTACCCCACCACCCTGCGAACCCTTCCCTCTCCCTTGGACTTCCTCCTCACCTCTACAATCATCGACCACCACAACCGACCTCCACCACCTGGGCCTTAATCTCTTCACATTACCCTCTCCCTCGCTCCATGACCTTCTCCATCCACAGCTTCTCCCCACATGGCACCCTCCGTTCATCCCTCTGATCATCACCCAGTCCTCCACCTAGTCTCCTCCCGATCCCCCTCTTACATCCCAAGTGCCCTTCCCCATTAGGACCACATCCCCCAACCACCTCTACACCACTATGGCCTTCATTTCTGTTCACGTACCATACCCCCACCAAGAACTCTTCACCCATCACTACGCCCTCCCCAGCGGCCTTCATCCCTCGCTACAGCCTTCCCCTTCTACTGCTCTTTCTCTGCGGCCTCCTCGTTTCAACTCCCTCAAAGATCCCCTGGTCCTCCACTCAGGAGCTCCCACCACCATGACCACCCTTCCCTTTCAGACCCCCACCACCAGCCCCTCCCATAGCACGGCTTTCATTTCCCTCCCGGGTCCCTCTTTCACCCAGGACTTCCTCCTCCACCAGGACCTCTTACTCACCATTATTCCCCACCACCCAGGGCCTTTATCCCCCTCCTGAGGCCACGCTCCTCCATGGATCTAATCCCCATTCTGGAACTTCTTCCACCATGAACTACCTCCTAGGGGTAGGCTACCCTTGGAGAAATGAGCAATTAGTGGGGAAGGGTAGGCAATCCGCAGGCGGCGGGCCCTCCCGAAGGTAGGCTACCACTGGAGAAATGAGCAATTAAGGGGCAGGATAGGCAACCCGCAGTGTTTTTTTGTTTTTGTTTTCCCGGAGGTGGTGGTGGTGGTGGCGGCGGATTTTACTTTTTTTAGTATACAGACAAATATGTCTTTTTGGCTGGGTATGAATTGCGTCCGGTACATTTTTAACATGTTTTAGTTGCGTCCCATGAGAAGAAAAAAGATAAGTGAATTCCGTCCCGAGTGTAAAGAATAACGATGAACGAGTTACGTCCCTACTTCTTGTCATCAGTCCTTCCTACTTTCTACTTGTTTTGTATAAATTTGGTCTGTATGGCAATCATCTTTCGATTTTAAAAATAATCATCCGGGACATCATAATTTAGATCTCACGGCTCCCCGGATTCCAAAAATATGTTATTCACCAATAATCAAAAAATAACCTTATATTAACGATTGAAGCCCGAAAGGTACGCCATCTGGCGGACTGCTGTGAAATACTGATTAGAATAGGATAAACAGGATATTAAAATATGAGGATGTTGGAAATTTTCTATTTTATTGAAATTTTCAAGATAATTTTGTCTTGGAAACTACTTACATGTTGTGTAACACTGGGGTACATTCCCCAGAAAATCAGACAAGGAAATAACATTTTTTCGGCTTTGCACTTTTTGCTTCACGCGAGCATCTATTAGTACAAAATTTGTGTTACTGAAAATTTTCGAGGTTCCAATACATATACCTACAATCTGTATGTTTGTTCTCTTCGGGACGGAACTCACACATCTTAATTTTCTTACTGGGACGCAAATCGAACATCTTCATTTTTAAGCCGGGACGCAACTGATACGAAAATGGCTTTTCGGGACGCAACTGGCAAACTACCGTCTTTTTATGTCTTATTATGTCTTTAAATTTGGAGATATTTTATGTTAGAACAGATGATGTCCTTGAAAGTAGCTGATTTGCCCCTGCAATTTTCCTGAGTTTTAGGTAGGCAACCCGCAGTGCGTTTTTTTCATTTAGAGAAGAGAGATAGAGTGATATGTCTTTTTATGTCTTATTATGTCAGTTATGTCTTAAAACTTGGAGATCTTTTATGTTAGAACAGATTATGTCCTTGAAAGTAGCTGATTTTCCCATGCAATTTTTCTGCCTTTTTGGTAGGCAACCCGCAGTGTGTTTTTTCCCTTGGAGGCGGTGGTGGCGGCGGTGGGTGGATTTTACTTTTTTTGTATATAGAGAGATAATTTAATGAAATTGAAAATTGGGCTCGTGATATAATATAACGTAATAATAACCTTTATTTGGAAGTACATAATGGATGTTTTGCCGACACATCGTGTTTTTATGGTTATCTATAAGAGCTACATACATTTCGTTCATACATAGGGTGTTTCTTTTGCTATGACCTGCCTCCCAATTAGTTAGCAGGCAACCTACCCTGACAATATGTAGATATGTTGTTTACATACTCATACTTTTGAAGAGGCTGATTTATAGTCAAATTTTGAAAAGTTTTTTATCTTCGAAATTTTTTCCCCTGCTCACGACTGGAGATAGACGGGAAAAGGGTACCTACCGATAGGTAATAATAGAGGACAGTTGGTAACCACGGGGAAAAAATGATCAGAATCGTGTCAGCAGGGTGTTTATAAAATCAATTTTAGTACAAATTATATCGGAAAATCTTCACATTTTTTCAATTTCCCGTGAAACTTGCCCTCTTAAGCTACTGTTTTTTATTTGCAATAGATTGTAGATTAAATTTCCCATAAAAAAGGTCATTAGCAATTTTCTTGTATCTGGATTGGAACTGCTCAAACTGGAGTTTAAGATATCCCCGTTAAGAATTATTACTTTTGAACACAGATGCACAGACCTTATGAAAATAATAATCATCTTCTTCAGCTACTTTACCACTTCACAGAGTTATATCGTTTCTGAGGCTTGTTCACCTCCCTCCTTCTACCTATTTACTCCATATTTGAAATTGATGCTCAAGAAATGAGGGGACGGGATTCAAGTATTTTGTAATGTTTAATATGGGTATGTCAACATTCACAGGGTGATTCGTAGACCTCTCAGTGGTCGGATTGTAGAAGCAACCAAACTCTTTCAATCGGATAAAAAATTTTCTAAATAGGTACTCTACTGTGTGGGTGGCTGTTCTGGAATATCTGCTGCATGATGTTGAGCTGCTACCATTTCCTCCACGTAAACCATAGTACTACACTATATTGGTACAGTCTGAGTTAGGATATCTCCAGGGCATTGTATCAATACACCAACTTACGTTTTAAAAAACTATTGAAATTAGAAATATTTTTAAAATTTCAGTTCGCCAAATTCTTTGCTAAACAAGATAACTAACTTTCAAACTGTAAAGGAAAAGGACAAGAATAAAACCAAAACAGTCAGCCAATAATAATTGAGATTTTCATGTTAATTTGGTTGGTTAGCAATAATTTCGTGACTCTACCGCATACCTAATCGCAATCAATTTGAGTATGTGGAAAAACTTTTATCATTATTCATAACCATAAGACCATAACCCCGCTGGGTCTTCTATCCATATCAACAGCAATTTGTTCTGCCTAGATTCTTTAACCCACATAAATAACATTTCTCATCACTAAATTAACACCCCCCCCCCCCTAGAGTGATGCAGCAGTAAATAGACAAGATACCAACTTTCCCAATACAATTTTGTACCAAGTGAAATAATTTTATGAAAACCATGTTCAATCACTTTCCATGTTTTTTATTATTTTTTTCCTGTGTGGTTACCACACCTGTTATCTTACACCCCCTTCCCTTCGGTATGCGCCTTAGTTTGGGGATTACGGCCAAAATGTTACCAAAACCAAATTTAGCGACCTTTGGAACCAGTTATTGATACCTACATTAAATTTTACAAAATACTGGGAACCCCCACCCTCCCTCATTGCATGGGCCTCAATTTCAAATATGGTGTAAATAGATGAAAGGATGGAGGTGAATAAGCCCCATACCCGATATAACTCTGTGAAGTGGTAAAGTAGCTGAAGAAGATGATTATTATTTTCATAAGGTCTGTGCATCTGTGTTAAAAAGTAATAATTCTTAATGGGAATATCTTGAATTCAATTTTGAGCAGTTGTTCTAATCCAGATATAAGAAAGTTGCTAATGACCTTCCTTGACATTTAATCTACAATCTATTGCAAATAAAAAAACAGTAGCTTAAGAGGGCAAGTTTCACGGTAAATTGAAAAAATGTAAAAATTTTCTGATATACTCAATTTGTACTAAAATAGATTTTATGAACACCTGTCAAGTCGATTCCGACCATTTTTTCCGCTGTGGTTACTACAACTACCCTCTATACTATTACGTACTAGTACCATTTTTCTGTCTTATCTCCAGTTGTGAGGAGAAAAAAAAAAATTCAAAGATAGAAAACTTTCCAAATTTGAACATAACTCAGCCCCTGAAAAAATAAGAGCATGCAAAGATATCTGCATATTGTCGGGGTAGGTTGCCTACTTACCTGTGGGAAGGGGGTCATTGCAAAAGAGACACCCGGTATGTACGCTAACCCGGGGAATCCACTTTCCCCCGCCCTCTCGTCAGTCTTGAAGGCACAATGAGTGGTTTGTTCGAAGTAGTTTGCTGAGAAACTCGTTACCAGGCTGAGTGTATTCCTAAAAAAACAAGATTAGATGATAAAAAATTCGAGCTTCACAAAAGTCCAGCCCGGGCGAATCCTCCTTTCCCCAACCTCTCTTCAGGGCAGAAGGCACGATGAGTGGTTTGTCCGAAGTGGTTGTGTGAGTTCTTGACCAGTTGGCAGGCTGAGTAAATTCCCAAAAAACGAGATCGGACGATGAAAAATTCGTGCTCCAAAAAAGTCCAGTCAGGAGGAATCCCGCTTCTCCCTCCTCGTCAGACTTGAAGGAACGATGAGTTCTACACCCGTGGAGGTTGTGATTTCTTTTGGTAAAGAAAAAAAAAAAAAAATTGCGAGATGGGGTGTATTTCCAAAAAACAAGATCAGACTACGAAAAATCCGAGCTCCAAAAGAGGCCAGCTCGGCGGAATCCCCTTCCCCGCACCCTCTCGTCAGAAGGCACGCTGCGTTCTACGTCAATACTAGTTACGAGGCTGGGTGTATTCCCAAAAAACAAGATCAGACTATGAAAAATCCAAACTCCAAAAAAGTCCAGCCTGAGAGACTCGCCTTCCCCCTCCTCGTCAGGCCAGAGAGCACGATGAGTTGTACGTCCGGAATTGTTGTGTGATTTCTTGGAGTAAAAGAACCAGTTACCAGGCCGAGCGTATTTTCGGTACGTTACCGTTGAAGATCTTTTGTTTTCTGCTAGGATATCATGTCGATGGTCTCATGGATACTTGTGCTAACCAGTGGCGTAGCCAAGGAGGGTGGGGGTTTGTGGGATGAATCCCCCCCCCCACTTGAGATGAGAGTTTTTTATATGCTGGTAGTATCACAGTAAATGCGCGAAATAAAAATTAAATTCAGATGCATGATTGAAGCTGAAAAGCACAACATACTGATACGTCAATGTAAAAACATACAGTTCATATAATGTGTACCCCTGAAAAATCATGTTGACCCCCCCCCCCTCCTTTGAAAATCTTGGCTACGCCTCTGGTGCTTACTAACATTTCTGTCAAAATTGAATTGAGTATGTAGTTCTGTAACTGAAGGTGTACGCTATCCGGTAGTATACACAAAGCAGCTGATAACTTATTATTTAGACCGCTAGAGAGCGCTTTCCGATTGAGCTAACTAATAGGCTACAAGGAGACGAAATTTTCAATACGCTCTCCTGAAAAAATTTATTTTTATTAGTTAGCACCAGTGTCCATGATGCCATCGATGTAGTCACCTCAAGTCCACCTATGCTGTTTTCAGGCGACAGTAAGATGCTCCGATGTTTGTCTTTCATGTAAAGTCTTAGATCTCAGATCAGTGTTTTTCCTTCACAACCCGTTGTCAATTAATGTGTCTGGTATGAGTGTCATGTACGCTTTCTCGTGCTAATAGGCGTAAATTCGATACAGTTCGTCCATTCTCCTGGTTGCTAATATAACACGGTTTGTAACGGATCGGCACCATACTCTGTCATTCTACGTGAAATGCTTTGTTGCGCCTGACGGGCCTCTCTACGCAACTTACGTAGCGTTCACGTGTGTTTGTCACCCTCATTCGACAAAAGAAGGGACTGCAATATCGAATTTACAAACCTCTAAAATAATTACCGACATGTACGGCTCTGCGTGGATGCTTGAAAATTCTTTTTAAAAAAATGCTTTGACATGTGCTGCGCGACGCAAGACAATGAGATGAAAGAAATCGTTTAAATCTGCAGGGCACTTTTTTCGCTTCCACTTTGCCTAAAAAATATACGGTTACCTCGTATTGTTTTTCACACACGTTAGAGGTGAGCGGAGCTCTACTTTTGGTTTATCTGAAATCTGAAATGAATGTCTTCTAAATTAGAAACGAAAGAAGTATTCGAAAATTTAAGTGAGGCTGAAAAGCGAGCGAGTATTTTATAGAACTTTTTATCTTAGGTCTTTTAACTGTAGAATTTTTTTCCTCTCCCCGGACGTGAGACCGTCGCCGGAGTCATTAAATCGCGATGAATTGAAATTCTCGTCGCTTTTTAATTTCGAATGAAAACAAGCTGATTGGGGGGATCAGAGCGCTTCTACCTCGCGGGCCAGACAAATTACGCGTGCGAAACCGCAGAGCTGGTGCCTGTCGGTCGACGACATCGCTCGTCTCTCCGGCAATGGCGAGAGAATTTTGTACAGGATTCGGCCAGCGCCAGACGACAGACTCCAAATACCAGTCTGAGCCGAAGCACTGAGTGTCTTCCTCTTCCACAATTAACCTATAATGTAATAATTTTTGTGCGGTACGCATACTGACCGGACTGCCGAATACAAACCTGACAGGAATGCCTAATGTCGCAGAGGGCGTTGTTGACGTTGATGGAATCAAATGAATGGACGAAGATAGAAGGAACGGGGGGAAAAAATTAATGGAACGTTTCAAATTTCGCGAACACGGTCGTTAATATCTATTTGTACTGAATTCCAATTAATTCGTCTGCGATCGAGTTTTATTACAATGTCCAATAGGCGCGCTGTTTCAATGCTGTACAAATTGTCAGGAAAATTTGAAACCCTATAGGTGTCGTCGATGTATCGAATTTAATTAGAAGTCCGGAAAGATGCCGGGTAACTTCATTTGCATGGAATCGTCGTAGGTGTTCCGATTTCCGTAGATGTCGCCTTGTCACGTGTCACAGCTGGTAACCCGAATGCTTATGGAAATGACAAGGCAAGGTGGCTAAAGGTTCTAACTATATGAGTTATGGTGATTATATGATTGATGATTATTATTTGAAATATTGCCTTCTATCGGGCCATTAACTAAGGATAGGCCGGGGGGTTGAGCCCTCTAGACTTGTTGGGAACTCGAGCGAAGATTTTTCAAGAACGGCATTGCTGCATCCGAGTAACAGTTGTTCGTTAATCTCGTGCGAGTGATTTTTGTGTAGAATTAAAGCTCAAGAGAGACTTTTTTCCCTCTTATTTTGAATTAGTAAAATACTGTATTATTTTATTTTCAACCACACTCATTCCCTTATTTCGCCCTTGTGAGAATTTCTTAGCTTTTGGAGAGTAGCTTAGTTACGCCTCTGTTTAGAGCGGATTTAAGACTTCTTCGTCTAATTCCACCAGGCTCACCCCTAGATCAACAATTCGGCTTTCGAGCCAAGCACTCAACAGTTGATCAAGTCCTACAATCCTCACGTTATTCGAAGAGAAACACTTCTGCTCTGCAGTCTTCTTAGATGTGGCCTACGACCGAGTGAGGCACGTTGGCCTTCTCTTTAAATTGCGCCTCATTTTACCGTCGAACATCTGCGAGCTACTGGCCAACTAACTTCGAGACCGTCATTTTCCCCCTCCCTGTGGCACAGCCTCATCGCCTCTCCTTCCGATCCAGACAGGGGTCCCACAGGGGAGTATACTGGGGCCCTTCTAACGTCATTCGAAGGAGAAACCCTTTTGCTCTGCAATCTTCCTAGATGTGGCCCAAGTCTTCGATCGAGTGTGGCACGTTGGCCTTCTCTTTAAATTGCGCTTCATTTTACCGTCGAACATCTGCAAGTTACTGGCCAACTACCTTCAAGACCGTCATTTTTTTCGTTACCTATGGCACAGCCTCATCGCTTCTCCTTTCGATCCAGGCAGGGGTCCCACAAAGGAGTATACTGGATCTTCCCTATACTTTCTCTTTACTATCGATCTCCCACAGCCACCAAACACGACCATCCTCGTGACCTTTGCTGACGACACAACGTCACCATCATCTGCTTCCACCTATGCTAAATCGACTACCACTCTTCAATCTGCAGTTATAGCGTTTTTGAGTAGGCGGGCAAATGGAGGAATCCAACATTTAACAGTAAAAAATCAACTTACGTCGATTTTATCCAGCACCCATTTGGATAACATCCACGTTAGTGCCAAATGCGGAGAGCTTAACCTTTACTTCCAGCGGCTCCGTTGGCTTCTCCATCGTCGGTTAGGCCTCTCGTTATCAAACAAATGCCTCATTTACATAGCGACATTACACCCAGTCTGGACGTACGCAGTCTAGCCCTGGAGCTGTGCGTCCAAACACCTGCGAGAAAAAAATCTAGTGTTTCCAGAATAAGGTATTGCGTGTAATATCCAGAGCCCTCTGGTATGTCCGTAACACTACCCTCCGTCAAGACTTCCGCATTGAGACCATTTACGAAGTCATTTCCATCCAAGAAGCTCGATACTTCAGCACATTTGTCTAGCCACCCTAACTTCCTTGCGATCGAACTTTTAGATAATTCGCAAACAACACCGCTCCCACCCTCTAGACATCCCCTCCCCCCTCATAACACACCCCACTAACTCCTGAACTTCTACTTCATTGTTTTATTGTAGCTTCCTATTCTTCTTATCCCTAAATTTTCTTATTTGTTCTCATTTTTCCGTAGATCCGTAGTGGTACCTTCAGTTTCTCCCTCCTTTAATCCCTCTCGTTTACGATTAACCCGTCATGTACCCCATCCACAGCAGCCCTGTAATTTTAAGATGTGTACCTTAAATAAATTCTTGGGGGGGGGGGAGACTTACAAACCGTGTCATCGGAACGGAACAAACAGTATTGCCAAAACGGGGGAGTACAAGGAAACTTTGTATATCCCCACAAAAAATTGTCAGAAATAAATAAATAATAATAATAATAATAATAATTTGATAATAAAACAAAAACTGAAAAACTATTTAGTGAAGTTGACGGAAAAAAGGTGCCTTGAGAGATTCCGAGACAATATTTACAAAATTTTTGAAGATTTAATAGATTTTTCGATTGTCAATTCCGCTTTTGGGAGTCCAGAGAATTTTTAGGTAAGCGAAGTGTAGTTTTTTTTCTTTTTTTTTCTTATTGACACAAATTTTTCTCTCTATACCCCCCCCCCCTAAGTCTCCCTAAGAAGACATCTTCTGACGTTATTGCTTACAGTGCGTCTTGACAAGGTATTAAAAGAGCCTCATTGAACCTTCGGTATTTTTGAAAATTGAAGTCTGCTCACTCAATAGTGTGATGTCACAGTAAAGGAGCGTTACGGGAGGCCGTTACGAGGGGCTGTTAAGAGGGAGCGTTGGTTTTCGCTCAAGTATACCCAGTAGTAAAAGCATATAAAATGCTAAAAGTAACACTTTTTCATTTATGTGCCAAAGCTTCCCCGCCCTTAGTTATGAGCCTCGTCTAACTTTACCCGGTTCTCACCTGCCTTATGCTGCCTATATTTTTCGTATATAACCAAAATGTGTTTATATTCAAGAATTTTCGAAGATGCAAATGAGAAGAAGAAACATTACACTATTATTTGATTTCAGGTCGAGAATATCGTGAACTGTTTGTCGTTGCTGGAACGGATTGGAGTCACCTTAGACGGTATCACCGCTAAAGATGTGAGAGACGGTAACCTGAAAACCATTTTGGGTTTGTTTTTCTCGCTGTCCAAATACAAACAACAGCAGAAACAACGTCAAGCCGTCCAAGCTGCCCAAGTGGTGCAAGTGACTCAAAATTCAATCACCACCGAGCGGTTACACCAAAAACGTCAACATCTCGCGCCCCCATCCGACGACATGAAGCAGTCAAGGTAGGCACATTTCCCCTTTCTTTTTTCTTTTCTGTTCTCTTATTTTATCGCTTGAAATTAATTTCTGTTTGGGTGACCCCGATGCTCGAGCTTTGCCGGATGCGATGTCGTATAGTTCTTAGAAGAAAAAAAAATCTATACGGATTGCGGATATGTGTGTAGGAAAGTGGAAGGAAGTGTGAACACGAGCTATACCTATATCATTGTCAGAACTAAATATGTTCGTGAATTCTATGTTTCATCGGTAACTGTAGACTAACCCTAGGGCTGTTAGGCGTTTTTCACCGTGCCGTTTTTGTAGTTAAGAAAAATGAAACTGATCTGGGATCATCGACCGCATTCAGTAAAGTTTCTCAATAGTTGACATCGACACTGTTAGTCTCCCTTGTCTATTACTGGGCCACTTTTAAAATACGTTTTTACTAGTGATCTGTTTTCATTTTCGGTGTATAGGTGTTCTTTCTTACTGGAAATCTTGCTTTCGCCTCTCTTCAGAACAAGCTGGCGAGTTGTTTTCCAGAAATTGAAAAAATTGTGAAGTTATTGATCTGGAACCCTGATATACCTAGCTAGAAACTGAGAAACAGCCAGCCAGTGTACGAACTAGAGAAATACAGCCCCACTGCACACAGAAGGACACAGGCCGAAAGCAAATTTCTTCTAACTCTAAATCTAATTTTTATTGTACAGGGTATAAAATAACATGGCCTCTCCAATTTTCTCCCGAAAGGTTGGTTGAAACGACTAGTAAAAGCACGGAAAGTAACAGATGCCGGTTTTAGTTTTTATTTTATTTTTTTCAAAAGTCAGAAAAAGTTCTTGTGTTTTTTTTTGTTTTTTTTTTAGGGGGTTTTTGGGATTTCGAATGAGAAAGTACGACATAAACTATCGAAATGAAGAATTACTGGGTTCGGGAACTGTCCTTGGCGGGGATGACATGTATTTTACCTTATTTTCCTAATTTCACGAGGAAAAGTGATGTATTTTAATGTGAAAAACAGGCAGCCAATTTTTCTAAATAAAAATTTAACGCCGGTGCGCAAGTGGGTTGATGGTTAACATAAGATTTTTTGTATTCACTGTAGGATGTACGGCAAGGTGTGATTGACAAATTGGCCCCTCAGGCTCTGGAATCGATCATTTCGATCATCGCATCTGCATGAAGCCTGGGGCAACAGAGACCCTAGAGTACCAAAAAAAGTGATTGACTCAAAAAAATAGATATTAACGTAATAACAAAAGACCCGATAGGAATTTTTTTTTGGGGGGGGGGGGGAAATCGCTGAGGAGTGCACGGAGCTTCAAAATAGGGATATTGAGAGTCTGTTAACGAAAAGACGTTTTTACTCAATGTCAGTTAGTTAAAAATATCCAGGGATAACTTATTTATATGATTTGCGAGTTCACTGAATCCATTTTCATAGTATTTTTAGACTAACCCCCTCTTATAAAAAATCCACAGGGATCAACATATAAATGTTACCTGTCATGAGAAAACCCCTTTACTGTCTTCAGGACAGTAAAGGGGGGGGGTATTTCTCCTGACAGGTCACAAATATTGGAGTTAGTAACTTCCAGCTTATCTGTGATAGTGTTTCATGAATTTTAGAGTTCATTTCTGCGGGCATTTTAGTTGTATCCACAATCAGGAGAGTCCACAGTGGGATACCACAGTAATATCAAGCAAAGGGTTCGTTGAGTCCCTGAGCTCATTTTTTTTTTTTTTTTTTTTTTGTACATTAACAGTCTTCTTGGGTCATTGAATTCAGTTAGCTGTTTCGATATTATTTCGACTGGAAGTTCAAATTGTAACATGTGTCGAGGGGGTGGAGATAGAAAAAGTTCTCATAAAATATGTTATGCTTATCGAACAATATGATTGCGTAATTCACTTTTAGTATTGTTCTGATTTCACTTTCAACGTTTGATGAAGGAGGCAAGGGATCCACAATTTTTGTAAAATGTAAATTACACCAATATTAGATGCTGAAGATCACTGAATTGACTTTTGACATAATTTCGACCATATTTTAAAAACTAAAATCAGTCTAGGTAAAGATGGTGGAAGAAGCCTATGTATATCATCTTCCTCCCCTCCCCCCCCCCACACACACACACAAATGTATAGATCTATGTAGAATTGCTCAGCCATTAGGCATGTGCAATAGACGGTCTAAAACTCTCTTTGCGAGATAGCGCAAATGCGCCAGTTTATAAACTTAGTGTCACCCACCAGTGGCTAACGTAGCACTAATAAGTCTTAACGGTGACTCCAATCTTGAAACCGATCTTTACGTAACTGATAGCATTAAGCGTCAGTCTCAAGCCTGCATGATGAACAATTTTTCTTCAAATCAGAAGTTTAAGACGTTTTCGAATGTACGAGTAACCCATCCCCAGTCAAAATATGAAAAGACTGAGTGTCGAATGGACCCGCACCCAATATGAAGTTCACAACGCCAAAGTACATTCAGTACTTTCACCAAATTTTCTCACCCTCAACGTAGACTACAATATCTTGCGCGACTCTTTCGGCAGTAAGGGGTACCAAAGGATCATTCTACATTCTGCACCTACAACTTTCAAAGAAAGTTCGAAATACCGCACGTATCGCGCCATATATTAACTCGCATTAATGAACTTTGTAATTGAAGGCTCAGCTAGCTGCAAAACTTTCGTGACATTTGATAATCTCCTCGCTCAAATTACCCGGGGAAAACAAAGAACAACGGAAACCGATACATTACAGCGCATCGAAAACCAATTCCTTTATTTGTACCGTACTTTACGGTAGACTCGGAAGACCAGAGATTTACGAGGCACGTTTCAAGACCAATAGAATAAAAAAACAAATGTAATTCTGAAAACTTACAATGAAGGATCCCATGCAGCAGCAGCAGAAATCTTCGATACATTTACTACACATTCGCGTCACGATCAAGACTTCTTTTTCCGTTCCCGTTTTCAGCTAATGTATATATTAACATAATTCTAACGACATTTTCAAGTCACGACTTTTTTCTGCGCTTTTTTCTTTCGACAATTCCTCCCCCTCTTCGTCAATGTAGAGAGAGAATTAGTTGCTGATGTACAGAGATGTAGACTAATCGATAAAATATACCTACAATACGATACCGGGTTCTTCAGAAGGGTTTTGTCAGACTGTACTTGATGACTGACTAGTTAGGACCTATGGATATATAACTCCATCATGATTTAGGGAATAGCTCCACTTAAATTTCTTGAAATTAGGGATTTTGATTTCCAAGTACTGTTTTGCTACTCGAATAACTGACTGCGTCACTGTACAAAGTCTCAGCTTGATATTTTGATGTTAACTTTTCGTGGTTAGAGCAGAAAAGTAGTTCCATCGCGAGTCATTTTTGCTCAATCAGGTCTATACTTCAGAAATCACTGATCTACCGTAACTTCACTTAAAAGTCTCATGCATAAATTGCATAGTATCAATAATTTCGAAAGGGTGAGTGATGAAAAGTGCCTGAATCAAAGTTTTATGCTTTGGCTCTTTCGGGCTGTAACCGCTCTCTTGTATCATGAGGGAAAACAGTTTCTTAGGAGGGCGAATTGGGACTACACAGTACACAGGAGATAACGATGGATTTTTTTATTTTGCTGATGAGGGGCTTGGAGAAACCAAGATCCAGGAAGGCAATGTTTTCATTTGCCAAATTCAGATTATGGCCCTGGATCCTTTTACGAACCTTTAATATTCAGTTAGTATTCTTATCAACATTACTGAAAATGTATTACAGTGGAACTTCCCCAATAAAATTACCACCCTCAGCACGTGAAAAATGCTTGCCTCAACAGGTGTGTCTACCATTAGGACTTTTTTTTTTTGCTGCAGACAAGAAATGAATTTTGAAGGGAAAAATGTGAAATTTTGTCTCCTGCAGTGGCGGATCTAGAAATTTTCCAAGGAGGGTGTTTTGAAAAAAAACTTTTTCTACCTCCGCCCCCTAAAAAACCGGGGCATTAAATAGCTGAGACAAGACGAGAAGCACTGGGACTGGAGTATCGAGCACCCAGTGAGGGTCAAAGGATAGAACTCAGTTAAATTCTCACTTTGGCTGTAAAAGTGAGGCTACAGAGCTGATCCTTAACAGCAACTTGAGGAAAAGTGCCATGAACTACAAAGTCTGAGCATTCAGCGCATTCAGCGCACACAATGTAAAATAAAAATAGATACACTTGTGTGTAAATTTTGTAAAAGACTTAGGAATCATTTTAGATTCGAAATTATTATTCAATATATGCATATCGATCACATAACTTTAAAATCTAAAAGAATGGGTGCCTTCATAAAGAGAACTTGAACTTATTATAAACATTTTGAAACAGTGAAAATTCTTTATTTTAGTTTTGTCAGATTAGTATTGGAATTCTCCTCTGTTGTATTGGATCCCAAAACTCAAAAAAGTAAAGAAAAAATTGAGAAAATTCAAAAATGTTTTTTGAAATTCTTATATTGCAAAATCTTCACATATTATCCTTCGAAATTGTAAGTAAGTATATAAATAAAGAACTTCTTGTAGGCTTTGAAACATGGCCGCCGGCGAATCCCCAGTAGCAAGCGAGCGCTCTTGCTCCTAGTTGAATTTCCAATCAGGTGCATCATCAGGTGTAATGCACTTGATTGGAAATCAGTTACGTTTTTCTTTGAACGTAGTAGCCACTCAAACTTTACCTCAAAAAAAAAAAAAATGAAAAAGCGACAGAATTCACAAAAAGTAATCTAAAAATGACCAAAATTTCAAGTTTTAGCCTCTTGTGTACCGATTTTTGTGGGATAGCGTACACTGTCGGGACAGAATTCCAGATATTCGCTCCACTCAAAATTCAAATACTCGAAGTAAAAAAAAAATTGTACATAAATTTGAAAAATAATGCATGGATTAGGATGCTTTTCAATCTCCAAACTAACTCTTTTGACCACACAACAAAAATCCAACTTCTCTCTTTCATTAACAGTAGAAAGTTCAGATTTCACTTTTTTTGTGTGGGTGGGGGGTTCAACTACTTCTTTAACCGGTAAGAGTTCCAATTTGGATTTGTCAAATCTTCAGAAAAGAAATGTTAGATGTTTTCATAACACGATTAAGAAAAGTGTTACATGTAGTGAATGCATTTCTAAATGCAAAATACTCGTATAGATAAATATTTCATCGAAAAAATGAACACATTCAGTCATACTGGTGAATAACTATGGGAAACTGCAAATAAAAATTCCAATTCAGAGGTGGAAATTTCAATTTTCTTGAATGGTGCAGAAATCTGCTTCTCGGTTAGGGCATTTGTGAATAAAATAATGCGCAATGCTAAAACAAAGTCTGCAGTTTCGTGGTCAGTTTCATTACGACCTTTTGAAAAGGCATTGTGGACTTTATGTATGTTGCAAGTCCTTATGCACAATAAACTTTTAGAACGTACAATTTTCGCTTTCTCATTGAATAAACTGAACCTTGATTTGTTAACATTTTGGAACCATCTCAGCCCAACATTAACAAATTTTTCACCGGCTATTGAGCCTTTTATCCATAGCCGACCAAATTGATTGAAAAATGACATTAACTTCATCTGCAGAGCCCGGGAAAATTGTTTCTAAATGAACAGTTATCATCTTGTTCTTACTTTTAGACCAAAATCTAATTCAAATTTTTAATTCTTTCTTGTTAACGACATTAGAAGTTTCATCATGCAGAAGAGAATAATAAGCCTTACTATCTTAAATAACATCCTCATAATTAAACGCCTTTAAAAATATGGATCACAAGCTTCTCTGTTATTTGGTATCGAGCTTTTGTTTTATTATAAATCACTGTTTCTATTTTTTGGGTTTCGGAAAACATGGCCTTGAACAGAGAGAAGTTATATCGTTACAGGATCGTGAACTAAAATTACTTGCAATTATGTATTTTCATTTCACCACTCACAGAATTTCAGCTCTGGTTGTAGCATCACTACGACAGAAGAGCTGGATATCAGGCGTAATTGTAACACCTTCTGAGGAAAACAAAGTATCTGATACCATTAACGCTGATGCACTCTTGGGGGCAACTAATGTGAATGGGACTTGAATTTTCAGTTGACAGTTTGAAAGTTTAGCCACAATACTATTAAGTTTGATGTTTTGGAGGAGGAAAATAAAAAATATGACTTAATGACCACGTTTCCAAACAAATTACCAAAAATGGCGGAAAATGACTTAACATTGAAAAAATGACTAAGTGATCACTTTGAATTTAAATGACGAAAAAAAAAAACAACACAGCACTCCACAATTTAAATTTAAAAACGGGGGAGGGGAATGTTATAATTTTGTTTACATGCTGAGACAAAAATTTTACCCCTTTCCTAGAAATTGCCCCCGTCAGTGGTCTTGAATTTGCACCTGATTGGAAAATGAAAAAGTGTCGGCCGTGCTTTAAGATTATGAGTCTAAAAAATAGATGTCTGGCAAAGTTGATCCACTCGAGGAATGTTCTAAATAACAAAATTTTGGATTCCAACAACTGAACACGTATTCATTTAAGGGTCCCTATACATTCAGTGGAAGAAATACTGATCTATTTGTAACACGTAGAGGCTCAGCATCAAGTACGGACAATACTTTAGCAAATAATATTACCCAAAAAGACCCTGGGATCGACGTATCCTTCATGAGTAGGAGACAGTATATTTCATCAGTCATTAAAGTACTCGAGGGGATGTCGGTCCTAGTCTCTGCAGTTCTTTCCCTTATACCGCAAAAACAAATATGGTTTGTTTCGGCCCCTTGACTTCCTTCAGGAAGGCGCTAGCACCAAACTGGCGTAAATTTGACGCTGGTCCCACGATTTCCAGGCGGGGGAGGGGATACTTCGGACCGGCACAAGCGAAGCGAGTGACGGCGGGGGTTGGGCTGCGAAGCGGCCAGGGGGCGAAGCCCCCTAGTTGGTTCACCCTCAGTTCTTAATTCACAATTCTTAACTGCCACTTGTGGACCTGTGCTCCCCTCACCCCCCGCTCTGGCCTTGCTGTGGTGCCTGTCTCCCCTCCCTCTTTCTGTTATCTTTCCTGCATCTGTATCCTCCTCCCTTCACTTAAAAAGTATTTTTTGTTTCTAAGAATTATATTGTTCACCGGTCCCTCCCTCTGTCAATGGGACCCTCGGGCACCTGTTGGGGGGACTCAAATATAAATAAATAAGTAAAGACTTAACAGATATTTGATTTCAAACTTTTTAGCTTGTTTTTTTTCTATACACTCGTTCCTCTCCCCTCCCCCCACTGATTGTATAGGCGCATTTAGGGGGCTATGGGGGCTGTAACCCACATAATCTCTGAACACTTTTCAAGAATCTAAAAATAACAAGTCAAGTATTTTACTTTTTCGTGTAAAATTTACTCCCAACTTTTCCTCCAGTGCAGCCTCTTCCAGAAGTAATTCCTGGTTGCGCCTATGACTGAGTGTAGAGTACTCAGTAAACTATTCAGTTTGAGTTGGAGTGTTTTTGAAATTACTTCTGAACTGAAGTACTTTTTTTGCATCATTGATTCACACTATTACTTCATTTTCCCTCGAGCCGCAGCTGTGTGTTTACAAAGAGCGTATTTAGATCTCGATTATTGCCCCGAAATGCGCCGAGAATTAACACATTAGGCGGTTGGTTCTTCGAAACACTTTTTCTTTTATTTCTTTTTTTATTTCTGCGTCTTTTTATAAGCCTGTCTTACTAAATATACATTCTAGAACTGGAATAACAAGGAAGCCTAGTTTTTGCATAGCCCCATCTACGGTATGTTATTGTTTGATTTCTTTCGTTATCGTTCGAACGCAGCAGCCTGATAATTTTTCAGAAGGGTGCCCGTTTCCCTTTAGGGGTGGAAGCCAGTGTCTATATTATGTACATGTGTGCGCGTGTAATGCACCGTTCTCATTAAACTGCATTAGAAGATACAGACTTGGGGTTATATCGTAACGCTGTCAGTTTTTTCGCGGATACGGTATGGGCAACTCGACTAGTGCGGAAAATCATAAAAGAAATTGTAGAAGTCTTCCTACCTCGCCGTTCTTAGCGCATCACAGGTACTGGTGAAGTGTTAGCGGTTCGTTAAACAGAAAATATTTTCACGCCATTTTAACAAAATCTTTAGAGATTACCTATACACCGTACCTATTATCATTATTTTGTGCCGTGTTATTCGCGATGTTAATTTGCAAACAAAAAGTGCATTCGAGAGCTTTCCGCGTTACTTAAATCGTAATTTGAATATCGCAATGAGATACTACATACATTATTTATGAAACGTGAATTCGATTTACTTGAACCAGTGTGTAATAAAACCGTGTGTATTGTATTGTTTCAGGTTACCATCGCCGTATTATAGTCAACAAGCTGGCTCCAGTTTGGCGAATGCTACTGTTACCAATATTCCAACTCCTTTATCTCAGCGTCCGAGTAGAGTGGTGGCTCCAGGTATGTACCAACAAACACGTGTTATGGTACTGGTCACGTGATATTTTTAGCTTTTTCATAGTCGCGTAAAAGTGTTCACGATTACCTACCCAAACAATATCCCTGTTGTTTACAATTTTATTTCACGAGCGTATGCAGAGTCCAGTTACTTATTATATTATGTGTAATTTGCCTTCTCCAATTCGACGAGATTAGACGCCATCCCTGGTGTTTGTGTAAGATCGCCGATACGTTTGCAGAAATGTCCACAATTTTAAAGTTGCTTTCACAATGACTACCTGGAAGAAAAATATCGATGACTTAAGGTCCATTTGTCCTGCGTCTACGAATCAAAATTACAGTTTTCGACTTATACTCAGCTTTTGTGGCAATGTAACGACTACTCGACTGACTAGAGCGATCCAAATTTGCCACAATTTTAATGCCACTTGAACGCCACCTTTGTGAACTGCTATCCTGGCGATTCACAACCAATTAGAATGCTTAATTGTAGATTGCGTTGCCACGGAGGCAACGGTGATGTAACCAATAAGCATATGTGAGCTGTGTGATAGATCACCGCAGGTACCTCAACGTGAAACAGTGGTGGCGATCTACAACGGAGCTTCCTGATTTGTTTTGAATCACCATGAAGGTGGGTAAAGTGGATTCAAAATTCTGGCGATTTTGCGTCGCTCTTATCAACCAGGTAAGTTGTATGTCAAAGTTTGTTCGATGTCTTCATATTTAGTGTTATCTAGACTATTCTCACTAGGGCCATCGCTGGTAACTTTTTCGCCGAGAGGAGATGTACTCCTCAGAAATACGGACTAAAATATGACTCGGTAGACACACAAAAAAGATTTAAAAAACGTCTTCACATCTCCAATTTCGCTGACTGGCTACAAGAATTTGACAAATGAGTTTTAGCTACACTCTACAGATACTACTTGACAATACTGTTTTTTACGTTACACTTTGTTGTTTCTTTGAATAGTGCAATATCGAAATTTAAGCAACGGAATCCTCTGGAGGTAACGAGATTAGACGACGTACTATCCACTCAGTTGCTGATACCTCTACCTGTACAGTATGAGTTTATTAACAGTAAAGAGGGGGAAAAAAACACAGTTTTTTAAATTTTTTCTGATAGACTTGGAACCAAGAAAGTCGTATTTTTGTAATACAGTAATGTTTGGTGGAGCTATGGCAATGCATGCATGCCAAAGTAGCTCCTCAGACACCGCACCCCTAGCCCCAGAAACGACCCTTTCGAGTATCACGTCAGTGACCAGAGGGACGTATTGAGGCCAGCCCGAGTTCCCATTTCGCCTTTCCGCTTCCGGTGCGCGCTCTCCTGCAAGGGCTACCATGGGACACCCTATTGACCAGGGTTAACGCTCTGTATAACAGTATGATAGGGGAAAATTGTAGTTAGTAATTCTAATAGTCATTTTTTATCCTGAGAGCTGTGAAAGTTTAAGAACGTTTATATATTCTTCAAGTCCCAGGGCGGATCGAGGAGTGAGTACGACCCCTCACAAATCTTCGAGATTGTTTTTTTTTTCTTAGCAAAGTCGATCGTTTAGTCTGAATGCTAAATCATTAGTCTACAAAAAAGGAAATCAAAAAAAAGTTGTTGATTCGTTGATTCTTTTAAACCGCGGGACACTTTTGTCGAATTAACTGACAAAAATATTTTTGGGGTTCGATTAGGGGATTGTGTGGTGAGGGAGAGGATGGAGATTCTCTCTTCCCCTCCCCGCCCCGTTATTGTTCCGATGGCACTGATAAAAAGTTGAAATAAAAACGTTCATGATTATATTGAAAAACACGAACTATGAAGTATGGTATCTATGGGGGAGGTGGTTAAACATTCCGAGGATGCGTAAAAATACCAATACTTCTGCGTTTTCTGCTAAAAGGTCTGTGTTGATGTGTAATAGTGTACAGAATCTGTTTGAGCCTCACCCCCACCATTATAGGCTACAGTTGAAGAAATTATTTTGTCGATAATTTCTCTACGCTATTATTACCCTAAAATGTTCAGTTTTTATTAAAAAGCAAGAAACTGATTTTTAGCTGCTATGAACCACAATTTGGGGACAAGCAGATGTCGGACCGGTGGAACTTTTTTTTTTTTTTTTTGTTATTTAGACGAAGTTTTTGAAAAGTAATTTTAAAAACATTGTCTTAAGAACTGTGTTCCGGTTTAACTGATAATTTGTGTTGATTAAGAAGAGGCGATCAGCTGTCTCTACTTTTGCACTGGTATCATTATCAGTTGACATTTTAGTCAACAAGTATCTATATGTGTCGACATTACTGAATGAACTTTGTTAAGTAAACGTGCTATTTATTGGTCAGGTTTCTTGGACCGTTGTATCTCGAACTCTAATTACAGGGGAAGTTTATTTTGGAATGGATGGATTCCTTAGTCCTGCCTCTACAACATATGACCGGATATAGCGCTGCTATCACCCTCCCTTTCCCGGATTAATCCACAGGCATCCTACGAAGGGTCCCAAAACCAAAAGTTGGCAACTTTCGCCAATTACTGGTCTGCAGAACCAATAAGTGAACGGTTCATCAGTCAGCTCAAAATCTTTGAACGTTTTTGTACCTCATTCACGTTAAATGGCCATATCTCCCGCAAAAATGACTCTCTAGAGACCTGGAACTGATTTTATACGATCCTACTTTTTCTTCGATTTTTTTTTTAATGTGTCGATTTTTATAAGCATTTGTGAGTTTCGTAGTGCATCAAATTAAAATGAACAATTTATCAATCAACTCACAATTTTTTAACTTTTCTATACCTCACTCACTTTGAATGACTCTATCTTCCTCAAAAATGACTTTAGAGACATGGAACCAGTTTTATTCGATTCTACGACGTTTTTTACCCCGATATTTCTCTTTATTTTAAACATGTCGATTTTGATAAGTCTTTTGTGATGAGTTTCGGAGTACATTAAATGAACAATTCATCAATCAACTCAAAATTTTTTAATTTTTTTGTACCTCATTTATGAAGAGGAAGCGTGTCCGACTGTGGGGAACTGAAATTCCAGGTTAGTGCTGGGAGCGTTAACTTCGGTCTTTAGGGGATCCTATGGAGGCCCTCGCAGGATAGCGCGCACCGAAAGTAAAACGGTGAAGTGGGGGCTCGGGCGGGCCTCAAAGCGTCCCTCCAGCCACTAATGCGATAGTTTCCGGGGCCGGGAGTGGGGTGTCTCAGTGGCCATTTTGGCATGCGTGCATCGCCATATATGTCCCACCACACCACCTCACTCACTTTAAATGGCCATATCTCCCTCGAAGATGACTCTATCGAGACCTGGGACCGGTTTTATTTGATTCTACAATGTTTTTACCCCAGTTAAAATAAAATTTAAAAAAAGAAAAAAGAAAAGAAAAAGAAAAATAAAGAGAGAAAGAAATTAGAAATTGTGTCGATTTCTTTAAATATTTTGTGAGTTCTGTTGTGCATCGCATCACATCTGTTCTCTGCTCCATAAATATGGTTTACGTGGACACCTTCCTCTAATCCTATAAAGTTTCCTGCAGAACCGTTTCATTAGGGTACGTGTGGGGGGGGGCATCTTTCCTGCCCGCAACCGCTCGTCAGTGGAGTCCCGCATGGCTCAGTCCTCAACATAACCTTGTTTTTGATTGCCATTAATGAGATCACTTTCTAGGTTCGTTTCCCTCTCACACAAATACTATTTGCCAATGACTTTAGCATTCACCTCAAATCCAAAAACCCACAACGTGCCCATGGACTACTCCAAGGAAACCTAAAACTAATCGAAACATGGTTCTTTAAACACGGATTCCGTGTACATTTCTGTAAATTTTCTGTTGAAAACATTTTTCTGAGTGAGTTCTGTTCTCTCTGAATCGAGTTCACATTTCTGTAAATTTTCTGTTGAAAACATTTTTCTGAGTGAGTTCTGTTCTCTCTGAATCGAGTTCACATTTCTGAGCATTCACTGTTGAAAACATTTTTCTGTGTAAGTTCTGTACAATCCTAGACCGAGTTCATATTTCTGTGTAAGTATTGTTCTCTCTGAATCGAGTTCACATTTTTGTACATTCACTGTTGAAAACACTTTTCTGTACATTCGCTGTTGAAAACACATTTGTGTGTAAGTTCTGTTCTCTGTAACCAAGTTCACATTTTTGTGTTGGTGTTAAAAGAATTGATATTGTAATATAAAGTAGTCGAGTTTCCATTTTTTTATCAGACCACTTTTTTTTCTAACTTGGATTTCAAGTGATTTTGGTTTGAAATCTTAATACTAAAAAAAATAATAAAAAAAAATCGAAAATTGATAACCTAGTTTAAAATAAAAAAAAAAATAATAAAAAAATAATAAAAAAAAAAATCGAAAATTGATAACCTAGTTTAAAAAAAAAAAAAATAATATTATATATTATAAAATGGAAATGATTGAAAGTAAAAGCAATAACTTTAATTTTGATGACTCTACACACTGTGTATCTAAAAAGATACCATCAGTGAAAGTGATTAATCAAGAACCTGTAGGCTTCTGGATGTCTAATGAAAATTTGATGTCTTGTGAGTGGAGAAAAAGTTGCAACGAGTCATGTTCAGATGCCAGCTGTGTAGAACATTTTGTAAATACAAAACCGCACACAATTGAGACTCGAGATGGATCAATTCAAGGTAGGATTATCGATAAAAATCGTATTTTAATCATTAGACGACAATTTAAACTTATCAGACTTTCTCGAGATGATTACTCTTTTGCTGGTTATTGGGTAAAAAGGAGATACAGACTATATTTCAGCACGTAAGTATCTCTTAGTGTTTCTAGATGAAAAGAATCATCCACTACATAAAGAACCAATCCAACTTACAGCTAGAGGTGTATTTCAGGTAGAATTTGATAATAATTTATTAAAGTTTAGAAAAGAATTTAAAACATTTTATAGTAAAAACACGAGGTGTAATGTCAGATTTATGGTATTCTATGCTTGTGTTCTGTCCTACTTTTGTATCAAACGTAGTAGGTTCTTTAAAAAAGAGTAGAGCATGTTGTATTGAAAATTATATTGTTCCAACAGAATCTAATTTGAACTCTTTATGTGTAGGTAGAGATAAAGAAGTCTCAAAAATTGTTGAAGCTATGTTTAATGATTCTGAAAAATGGAAAGCTGAAAATAGTAAACCTTTCATAACCACATTAGTTCAAGAAAATGAATAATGTATTTTTATATGATTTTTCATATAAAAATAATAAAAATGGAAATGAATAACACTTTTAAAAATTATCATTGCGAATTAAAAAACATTGAATTCCTTAAATGTTTTAAATATATTAATATTTATTTGGAAACAGATCTATATAAATTTATGGAAAATATTGTTTATGACTTTATTCCTGAAAATAAAATTAAAGAATTTTATAAAGATTTAGAAAAAAAAGGCGAGAAAGAATTTGTAGAAGATATTAGAAAGACATTTAAATCTAAAGAACGAAAAGAAAATCAAAATATTTCAAGAAAAAATATTAATGATACAATGATAGAAACATTTGCTATTAGAACGGGAAAAAGTAAAGAAGATATAAAAAAAATTAAAATGCTAATACTTTTAAAAAAAATAACTAAAAAAAATATTACATTTAAAAATGGAGAAATAGAAAATATAGATTATTAAGATTTCAAACAAAAATTATTTGAAATCCCTTAGAAAATGCGAAAAAACTCACGAGAAAATTTTGCAAAACCACTGCCCCCCGCGAACGCTCTGAATTTTTATTTGCATTTTTTTTGTCCGCGGGAGGCTGTGGAAACTCTTAGAGTTTTTTTTTTTTTCCACCAAGGCCGTCGATTCACGCATCCGAGACTGATATGGCCGGCTTCATATCAGCTCAGAGTACGCGAGTCTAAACCCGGTGTTATCTTTTTTTTTTTTTTTTTTTTTCACTGTAGTTCGACCTCCAAGCACCCAGCGACGCGTGTGCACCCGCGCCATCGGAGTACGTCAGAGATCTAGTACAGCGGTTTTTTTTATTTATTTTGCATTGAATGTTACTACCTAATCAGCGCTGATTACAGAGACTTAGTAACTCGACATCGTCGACCCCGAGATAACACTTTTGATTTACCGCCGTGACGCTGTTCAGTCACGGTTACAGTTTGTTATCCCGAGGGGAACTAGCCTAGGTGAGGTGTACGGACCTTTCCCCTCTTTAGCACTTCCGTCTAATATGGGGAGGAAGCCTAATGTACAGCTCCTAGCTCCGATAGAGTGTTATTTAAAATTTGTATATATACTTACGAAGCCCGTAACCAACATTACATATGAGTTTGAAAATGCAAACTAGCACTCTCATATTTATGAATAAATTATCATCGCCGTATAGATTCGATTCATGTATAATTTTTTTTTCAATGCCATGATGGTGTTATCATTTAATTGATTGCGCTAACCTTGTTAATTATTTGGTTGTTTTCGTGCATAAATTAGCGTGTAATGAAGAAATACGATAAATAAAAAATTGAATTACGTTAAAAGAATAATAGTAGTATTATATATAATAAAATGGAAATGATAAAAAAAAATATGCACCGAGAATGTGTATAGAGTGTAATAAAAAAATTACATACAAAAATTATGCTAGACATGTCAGATCTAAGCATGGAAGGACAACAACAACAGCAAAAGATTTAAGAAATGATTTGCGAAATTGTGGAGTGAAAGGTGTATCTAAGTTGAAAAAATCTGAATTATTGGAAATTAGAGACAAGATACAGAGACAGAGTTCGAATTTTGAGAGAGAGATTCTGAATAAATTAACGAAAAAAGAACTCATTAAAAAAGTTGGAGAAAGAAACAAAAATTTAACTAGAGCTAAAATAATTGAAAAATTCTTACAATCTCAAAATGTAAAGTATCTCCAAGAATTTTAATTTTGATGATGATAGTTTTGATGAGCCTATAGTTCGTCCTAGTGTGAGAAAGATAGATGGGTGTTGGAAAAATATGGTAAATCAATTCTCTATAGTATACGAACCTGCAAAATATGATTTAAGAATTTATTTAGACAAAATTACAGAACTTCTGGTAGAAAGCTTAAAAGTGAGATGAAAAAGAAAAAGGCAATAAGCATAGGATTAATAGCAGTTGTAAACTATATAGAAATAGATCACACAACTGGAGATAAAATAGGTGATAAAGAGGCATATTTTCGATCAAAGCATCATATTATAGTAGATTCGAATGCAATTGAAAGTGCATTAATCTCAGCAAAAAATGAAGTTATACAAAAGTATGAGAGTTATACTGCTCAAAATACTAAATATAAATTTGATCAAGTTATTGAAATAAATATTCAATTGATAAAAATGACCCTTTACGTGGTGGGATTATATTCAATTACCCAAATTTATTCAATCAAAAAAGTGTTGTATTAATGTGAAAAATATTCAAAATAGAAATTTTAAGTGTCTCAAGCAAGAAGATCTTAGATGCTTTGAATATGCGTTGGAAAGTATTTTGAATTCAGTTACAATTAATACAGATCGAGTTTCAAATTATGATATCACAAAATATGAAGAACTGAAAATGGAATATCCAGTTAATTTAATTCCAGAAAATATTAAAAAATATGAAAAATTTTTAGGTATATCTATCAATATTTATAAGTATGAGGAAGATGAAGAGGGTATTGGTCAATTTTCTTTAATTTATAAACCAATTAGTAGTGAAAACCATGTAAATTTACTACAGTATAAGGATCATATTGTTGGGATAAAAAACTTGAGTGCTCTATTAAAAGGAAAAATACATAAATATACAAATCATGTAGAAATTTGTATGAAATGCCATAGAAGATTTAAAGATAAATTAAAATATGGGGAACATTTAAAAAATTGTATAAATGATGAGCAAAATATAGAAATGCCAAATGAAGAGAAGAAATTTCGAAAATATTGCACAAATGGGCAGAACAATATCATCCATACACAGTGACATTGGATTTTGAATGTCTATTGGAAAAAATGCAAAAAGAAACTAAATCAACAAAATATCTCCAGAAACATATTGCTAACAGTTTTTGTTTCTATTCTGACCAACAAGGAACACAGCTGGTTAGAGACTCGAATGTACAAAACTTGATGAATCAATTCAATTCTTGGTTAATAGAACATGCTCGCGCATACAACAAGATAAGAAGAATTAATAAGCCAATGATTTGGAGACAAGATGAAGATATCAAATTCAAAGAAACTTCTCACTGTCATTTATGTAACAAGATTCTTGCAGAAAATGAAAAAGTTAGAGATCATGATCATTATACAGGAAAATTTCGTGGGGTAGCCTGTAGAGAGTGCAACTTGCATTTAAGAATGCCAAGATTCATTCCAATTTTGATTCATAATTTAAAATACGATTCCAAAATATTTTTACAATGGTTGTTGAAATTATTTAGTGGGAACGAGAGGGAGCCTTCTGAGAAACATGATGTGAAAATTATTGCAGAAAATTGTGAAAATTATAAACATTTTCCAAAAAGGTGGTGATAGATCATTGTGAAGTAAAACGAGATTCCACTTATTGCTGCACTTGTAAAAGAAAATATTGGGACAAAATATTAAAAAAATGTTCCTCTTGTCAAGGAGAAAAAACTGAAAATAAGTAGGAAAGGAGATAAAATACCTATAGAAATGGAATTTAGATTTATTGACACATTAAATTTTGTGGGAATTAGTTTAGATCAAGCAGTAAAAAATCTAGCAGAAGTGAATGACTGTTTTTGTGCTAGGTGTAAAAAAGTACAGAAAATTAGGAAAGGACAATTTTTACCAATAAATGAGAATGGTATTTTAAAATATGCAGCAAAATGTGAAATTTGTGATTCTGAATTGACAAAACCGATTAATTATAATAAATTTCAAAATATATTGAGAGAATTTAAAAAAGAAGACCTACATTTGGTTTTACAGAAGGGGATTTATCCTTATGACTGGGTTAGTACTTATGATAAATTCTCTGAGCAATTACCATTAGATAAAAAGGCGTGGTATTCGATGTTAAATAATAAAACATATATCTGATGACGATTTATCAAAAGCAAAAAAAGTTTACAAATATTTTGGATGTAAAAATTTTGGAGATTATCATGATTTATACTTGAAACTAGATACAATTCTCACAAAAGATATTTTTGATAATTTTAGGGAAATGTGTTATAAACATTATGGACTAGATCCTGTATATTATATTTCAGCACCACATTTATCAGATAGTGCTTCTTTAAAATTCACGAAACAATCGCTTGAGCTAATTACTGATCAAGAAAATTATGAAATTTATGAGAAAGGAATAAGAGGAGGGATTTCCAACATTCCTCATAGACACGCTCTTGCTAATAATTGTTACTTTTACGATGAGAAAGAAAGAAAAACGATAAAATTAAGCAAAGAAAAAGCCAAAGAGAAAGGAATTTGGGATAGTAAAAAGCATATCAGTTATATTCTATATTTAGATTGTAATAATTTATATGGGTGGGCTCTGAGTCAACCATTACCAATAGGTGAATTCTTGAACTATAATTTGCTAGCCCATCAAATTGAAGATGCGCAAGCAAAAAATTCCGAAGCAAAGAAATCTTTAGAAAGCAAATTTGAAAAATTGACTTATAAACCATCAGACTTTACTCAAGATGTAATTCTTACTCTAGATGACAATGGTGAGTATGGATATACTTTTATAGCTGATCTTGAGATTCCTACAGAATTACACGAAAAATTTAAAGATTATCCCATGCTTCCAGAACAATATGTACCTAGAGAATCAGAATTGTCAGATTTTCAAAAAATTTTGATTGAACAAAAAATAGGTAATAAACCAAAAATGAGTAAATTAATAAGTACGCTACACCCAAAACATAATTATCTCATTGATTACAGAATGTTGAAAGAATGCTTGAAACAAGGTATAGTTTTAAAGAGTATAAATAATTACATAAGATTCAAACAAAAAGCTTGGATGAAACCATATATTGATAAGAATACAAGCTTAAGACAAAAAGCAAAAAATGATCATGAGAAAAGATCTCTATAAATTACTCAATAATAGTGTCTATGGAAAAACAGATGGAGAACGTTAGAAAAAGATGTACAGTACAAATAGTGACTTCTTTAGACTCATTTCTTAAACAGAATGAGTTTGAAACAAGAGTTGTTCTTGATGAAGAAACTGTTTTACTTCACATTCAAAATAAGAAAGTAAAGTTGAATAAACCAATATTTGGGGGGTTTGTTGTTCTGGAGTTGTCAAAATTATTAATGTTCCAGTTCTACTACAATGTTTTAAAAACGAAATATGGAGACAAAATAAGATTATTAGGAACTGATACAGATTTCATTGATTGTTTATATAGAATGTGATGATGTTTATGAGGACATAAAAGAGAATCTAGATTATTACGACACTTCAGATTATTTTAATGGATTGGATGCCTCAAGTAAACAAAAAAGTTCCAGGATTATTCAAGGATGAATACTTAGGAATCCCAATAAGAGAGTGGGTAGGACTAAGATCAAAAATGTACTCCTTCAGAAACGACACATCGAAAGAGAAAAAAGTGTGTAAGGGAATTAAAAGATCGAATATAGAAAGAATGAAATTTGAAATGTATAAAAACTGTTTGTTCAATAGCAAGCAAACTAAGGAAATTGTGCATGGAATTGTTTCCAAAAAGCTGAAATTGTATACTATATCAATCAATAAAATTGCACTATCTCCTTATGATGATAAAAGATACTTAATTGATGAAATGAATACACTTCCATATGGCTATAAAAAATATTGTATAATAAATGAAACGAACTAAAATAAAGAATAAGACTGAAGTTTTAAACTTTGATAATAGTGTTCCAACTTGTAGATTGAAGGAAGTGTTTCCTAATATAATGAGATGTTGTATATGTGGTCCTAGTGGGTCTGGAAAAACGAATGTTTTATTGACTATATTAGTGGATAGACCATTACCTGATAATGTATATTTATGTTCAAATACTTCTAATCAACCAAAGTATGAAAAGTTTCGCCAAATATTGCAAAACGAGAAACTTAAAAACAAAAAAATTTCATACAGTATCACTCGAGGATTTACCAGACCCTAATAAAATAGAAAAAGGATCAGTAGTATCTTTGATGATATCTACACAGAAAACCATGATAAAATAGGTAAATATTATTCATGGAGTCGTCATAATGATATTTCATGCTACTATTTATCCCAAACATATTCAAAAATTCCAAAACAACAGATTAGAGATAATTTTAATTACTTAATTCTTTTTGAACAAGATCTTACCAATCTGACACATATTTATAACGAATATGCTAGGACCATAACATTTAATCAGTTCAAATCAATATGTAATGATTGCTGGCAAAAACCGTATGACTTTGTAGTTATAGATAAAGAATGTGATCAGAAAATGGTAGGTTCAAATACAAATTTGAGGAAAATTTTATATTATAAATGAGAAAGCTAACAGATTATAATTCAAATGATATTGATTTTGTTGTAAAACAACGTGCACTTCTACAAAAAAATATTGAATGTGCAAAGTTAGGTCAAGTGAATAGAAAACTAGAAATGGAAGAAAACTATAAACCAATCATTGATACAATAAAAGACCTTAAGCCTGTAATACAACAACCAGTATTACCTATGATTGCTGACAAGCCAAGAGAAATTACCTATGAACGGTCAGAGGAAACACCAGGATTTGATATGTCTCAAAGTCTTGCATGTAGAAAATTTGTCTTACTATACTAATAAAAAAATACCTACTGATTCAACTTTTGGTATTAGATACGAAAATAAAGATTATTATATAGGAAATGCACGACTCATGGAAGTTCATCATTTGCTGATAATGATCGTGCTGATATTAAGCTAAGTAATGACACTACCCTTTATCCAGGAACACAAGGACTATGGGAATTACTAACTATGCAAAAACCTGAAAATTATACTGATGAAGACCTGAAAAATTATCAAAAAATTATTCTCAGTACAGAATCTTATCGTTCTGAGAATGGACAAATTAAAAGTAGTCGTGGGTACAAATATTTAAATTTCATCCAACCTATGTTGATTGAGAAGGAAACTCATACTTTCACATCGTGGCTCTGGTCTTAAGAAAATTTATACCAATCAGACTGATTATAAATACTGGAACGATCCTAAAGAATTAATTGATCGATTTACAATACTGAAAGGTATGTGGGAAGCAGGTAATCATAATCCACAAAATATTCAATGAAATGACCAACATTCGGGAGGAACTGATAGAAGCCAAAAAAAATTTAAAAACCTTATAATAAATGTTTACTAGAAAAAATCATCATTATTTGTATGAATCAGTTGAAAAAATTCAGAATAACACGGGGAAAATCTTAGAGTCTGTTCTGAAAATTGTCATAAAAGATGTTGGCGAAATTTCAGATATGATAACACAAGCAGTATTTTACCACAACTGAAAAAGATTACTGAACATGATCAATCAGCTGTAACTGAACTGAAAAATATTACGCGGCAGGTAGTTGGATTGGCTACCACCTGCGAGAATTCACTTTTCAATATTACCCAATTAGGAGCAATTTAACAGAATTGAAAAATATATCAAAAACAAATCAAAATATTCAGAAAATATTGGAGGAAAATGTTCAAGAAATATTGGAGGAAAATTTACCACAAACAACTGAAAATATTCAGAAAATATTGGAGAAAAATTCACAAAAAACTGGAAATATTCAGAAAATATTGCAGGAAAAAATTTACCACAAACAAATGAAAATGTTCAAAAAATATTAGAGGAAAAGACAGAAATGTTCAAAATGTAGGTTATCATGAAGGTCAATAGAAAATGTCAAGTATATAAAAAATGCAGTCATTAGTTGAACTTGAAGCCAAAGAACTTCATAAACCTGTGATAAAAAAATTTCAGAAAAGAAAAATTATCACAAATGAAATCAATGAAATCTGGGCAGGTGTTTATTAATTATGTCCCAGTATTCAAAAGAAAATAGGGGTTATAAGTATATGTTAGTAGTTATTGGACACCTTCTCAAAGTACTCAGGATAAAACCCCTCAAGGAAAAAACAGGGAAAGAGGTTTCTCAAGCTTTTGAGAAAATTATTGAAGAAAGCGAATATGGTCCACCTAAAAAATTACATGTCGACAAAGGTACAGAATTTGTAAATTCAGTTTTTAAAAAATTAATGGGAAAATATAATATTCATATGTATCACACAGAGAATGAGGAAAAATCAGCAATTGGTGAGAGAGTAAACAGAACCATTAATGGGATGTTGAGAATAATTTTTGAGATTCATAAGAATCATAAATGGGTTCCATTTATACCAGAGATATTGCACGAATATAATAATGTGAGGGTACATAGAACAATAGGAATGCGTCCTTGTGATGTGAATAAAACAAATGAACAAGAAATTTTTCATAGAATGTATTCTTCAAGTTTCTCCACGCGACCAAAATTCAAGGAAGGAGATCGTGTGAGAATACCCAAAAAGAAAGAAACTTTTGAGAACAAGTATAAGAACAACTGGACAAGAGAAATATTTGTAGTTGACAAAGTATTCCACACAAACCCTCCCGTCTATTCTATTAAAGATTTGAAGGGTGAAGAAATTTTAGGTAAATTTTATCGCCAGGAACTTCAAAAAACAGTTTTCTAAAATTTTCTACTATAAATATGAGTAAAAACTGTGGATTATCTAAAAGAGGTGGTGATATTGTGGATACAATTGGTAAATATGTACCATTTCACTTCACTGGCCCGGATATAAAGTCTTGGTCCTGGTTCGAATACAGACCTCGATATTCAAAAAGGTGTAAAACTGAAAAATAAATTAGATGAAATAGCTATGGATCATGATGTAGATTATGCAAATACAGATGATCCTAATGAACGTGATTATGCTGATAACAGATTCACATGGCGAGCCTGGGAGCGTGTCAAGATCCTAATGCTAAATTAGATGAAAAAATTCCAGCATATGTAGCAGTAAATTTAATGAAATTAAAACAGAAGTTAGGTTTAGGAATTTATAAAAAATTTTATAATATAAATAATATGAGTAAAAAACTGTGGATTAGGACAACATTTGCGATTACCTAATGAAATATTACCTAAAAAAGGTGAAGGATTTTATATTGATCGAAAAACCATAACCAATAATAATCAGAAAACAGAAGGCAAAGGATTTTATATTGATCGAAAAACAACCACTAATGATCTCCCAGAAATAATGAATTATTTGAATAATTTATATGTTAACAAACAGGAAAAAAAAGGTAAAGGATTTTATATTTATCGGGAAACAGCAATCAATGGTCGAAACAAAAAAGGGGAGGGTATCAAAGTAAGTAGATACATTAAATATCCTATCAATCCAGATAAGGACCAACTTGACAAAATTAATATTGGTGTTGAGAAAGGGGGTACCTGTTGTACTAAATTTAGGATACGAAAATTTAATCAGAACTAAAAATAGCACACAGAACGAAACATATTTACCTCTAACAAAAGCACAAGTGAATCAAATTGAGACAGCAAAAACCAAGGGAAAAGGTTTTAAAGCTAAAACTGAACAAAACACAACTGAAGCAGGTTAAAAATGGTGGATTCTTCCCACCAGCTATCCTAGCAGGATTGGCTGCTATTGCAGCAGCTAAACCTGCTGTAGAAGTAGGTACTAAAATAGTAGAAACTGTAGGTAATTTAATATCAACCGCCAAGCAAGCAATTGATAATAAGAAAGCCAATGACGAGTTAGTAGAAGAGAGAAAACGTCGTAATGAAAAGTTGGAGTACAAGTCTGGTGAAGGCATAGGACAATATCTACAAATACCTAACGAAGTTCTAAAGAAAAAGAGCGTTAAAAAAATAAAAAATGGCGTTAAAAAAATAAAAAATGGCGTTAATGGTAGTATTCAAAAAGACTGTTTAGGTGTTGAGAAAAATAAAAGAGGCGTTAAAAAAATAAAAAATGGCGTTAAAAAAATAAAAAATGGCGTTAAAAAAAAATGCGATGGCGTTAAAAAAAGAAAAATTGGGGGTGACATGATCACTCAACAAGTAATTAAAAAAATCTTAGATAATGAAAAAAAAAAAAATAACCATCAAGAATGACGCATTAACTAATTTTGAAATAGAAGCATATGCTGAAAAATTGCAAATACCTCATTTCAGAGGAGTTTTTATGCTTGATGAGCTACCACCAAAAATCAAAAAATATGAATGTGGAATTGTAAATTTAGACACTTCAGACCACTCTGGAACTCATTGGACTGCTTACTGTAAGAATGATTCACAAGTTGATTTTTATGAACCGTTTGGTAACATTCCACCACCAGAATTAGTGAAATATTTTGGACAGTCTAGAATTACTTATAATTATACGCAGGATCAAAAACTTGATGAAACAAATTGTGGTAGACGGTGCATAGAATATTTATTAAAAATTAAAAAAAAATACTATAAATGAAATATATAAATGGTTCTTACAGTATGCTTATGAGCGGTACAGATTCTGTTCTTTATCATGATTTTAGTGGAGTTGATGACATTATTAGACTCAACCCTAATAAAGAATGGGAAATTGGGTTAGAATCTTTCCACACATCTTATCGTTTTTTCAATATAACTGTAACTAAAAAACAATTCACTTACTTTTTATAAGGAGGTGAACGAATTACCTACAACTATAGTACTTGATCCTGGTATTTATGAAGTAGCTGATATTATTAAATGTATACATGAAAGTAAACATGCTAGGGCTGCTAATATAACCTTGAAAATAAATAAATACGCTCATACCATAATAATGGGGAGTCCATCACATATAATAGATTTAAGAGATGTAACTTCTGTTGGTAATATATTGGGTTTTACTAAGCAAATTATACCAGCTGGAAAAGAAGTTGAATCTGATAGCCACGTTAAAATTTTTCCTATTGAAAGCATTAAGGGGATATGTAATGAATGTAATAACGGTAATGAAAAAATACTTTTTTATTTTCCTATATCATCACTACCCGGAGAAAAAATAATCTATACACCAAATGAAACTCAATATTATAGAGTGAGAAATAAAGAAATAAGCGAGATTGTATTAAACCTTTATGATCAGAATGGCAATCCACTTGAAAATAATGGTGAAACATATTGGGCATTTTTAATCATACGTGAAGTACGATAATTAAAAAAAAAAAAAAAATACTATAAATGAATGGTTACGAAGTTTTGAATTAATAGAATTCTCCACTGCTAATAATATTGATATAAAAAAAAGATGAGGAAATTATAATTGAAATAAATACTCCTAATATTTGTACTTTACCTTGGAAAAGCGAGGTAGTTATAGCTGGTCGTCTGATAGTACGTGATAAAGACAAAAAAAATTGCGAGTTTCGATCGTAGTACAGTACAAGTAATTAATAATGGGTTTCTCCATATTTTTAGGCAAATTATTTATAGAATTTCTGATGTTCAGGTAGATATATTGGAGTATCCAGGTGTAGCCAGCACCATTAATGGTCTCGTTTCACTGTCCAAAACCACCAAGTATTCTAATGCAGGATGGAATCTAAATAATGATTACATGAATGTTGATGCGAATGGTTACTTCAAAGTTGCATTACCTTTCGATATGTTTCTAGGTTTTGGAACTTATAAAGAAATTCTCTTTAATGTTAGTCAATCCTTGATACTAGCAAGAGAAACAACATGGTGTTACAAATATGCTACAAGTTGACCCAAATTTAAAAGATTATACTGTGGAATTGAATCTGAAGTATATAACTTGGAGAATGCCAGTGGTGAAGCTTTCATTACAACTTGAAAAAGAAGTTTTTACCATTGTTAAATAAAGACATACCAATTCGTATGAATTTTGAGCATTGGCAATGTTTAAAGAAACCTGCTGGTAGTGTATCAGGAAAGAATTTAGGTGGTCAATTCCTACAGATATTACATCACAATATGCTTTTGTAGTTTTCCAAAATAAAAGGAACAATGATCTCTTTGTGATAAAAGTAAATTTGATCATTGTAATCCTTATGATGTACGTTTCAATGTCAATGGTTATGAATATCCTCGTCAGCAAATGCGATTAAATTTTAATGAAAAGGATTCAGGAGCTTTATATACATATTTTAAAAATTACAATGGAAAAGACGATGTTTTAATTGATCTTGTGCAATTTGAAAAAGAATATACTATCTTTTGCTTTGATCTTACAGGACAAACCTGACGCTCTACAAACAGATGTAGCCAATGTACAAATTATATTCTCATGGCGTGATGATTTTCCTAATACAGCTGAAAATATTTGTTCTTTTGAAACAACCTGTTTGTTATGAATACAAACTATATCTAGAGCGGTTGACCTGCTCCTAAAAACTAAAAAAAAAAAAAAATAAAAAAAATATTCTTATAAATAGGTATGCAATTCAGAAAACAATTCAGAGAACAATTCAGAAAATAAATTCAACTGGATGTGTATTATAATTTTCTGTTGGAATATTATCGAACAGGTGTTTAAAAAAATGAGAAAAAAGAAAAAGAAAAAAAAGACAGTCAAATAAGTATTATTTTTATATGAAAAATCATATAAAAATACATTATTCATTTTCTTGAACTAATGTGGTTATGAAAGGTTTACTATTTTCAGCTTTCCATTTTTCAGAATCATTAAACATAGCTTCAACAATTTTTGAGACTTCTTTATCTCTACCTACACATAAAGAGTTCAAATTAGATTCTGTTGGAACAATATAATTTTCAATACAAACATTGCTCTACTCTTTTTTAAAGAACCTATACGTTTGATACAAAAGTAGGACAGAACACAAGCATAGAATACCATAAATCTGACATTACACCTCGTGTTTTCTATAAAACTGTTTTAAATTCTTTTTCTAAACTTTTAATAAATTTCTTATCAAATTCTACCTGAAATACACCTCTAGCTGTAAGTTGGATTGGTTCTTTATGTAGTGGATGATTCTTTTCATCTAGAAAACCTAAGAGATACTTACGTGCTGAAATATAGTCTGTATCCCTTTTACCCAATAACCAGCAAAAGAGTAATCATCTCGAGAAAGTCTGATAAGTTTAAATTGTCGTCTAATGATTAAAATACGATTTTTATCGATAATCCTACCTTGAATTGATCCATCTAGAGTCTCAATTGTGTGCGGTTTTGTATTTACAAAATGTTTCTACACAGCTGGCATCTGAACATGACTCGTTGCAACTTTTTCTCCACTCACAAGACAGCAAATTTTCATTAGACATCCAGAAGCCTACAGGTTCTTGATTAATCCACTTTCAACTGATGGTATCTTTTTAGATACACAGTGTGTAGAGTCATCAAAATTAAAGTTATTGCTTTTACTTTCAATCATTTCCATTTTATAATATATAATATTATTTTTTATTTATTTTAAACTAGGTTATCAATTTCGATTTTTTTTTTTTATTATTTTTTTATTATTTTTTTTTTATTTTAAACTAGGTTATCAATTTTGATTTTTTTTTTATTATTTTTTTTAGTATTAAGATTTCAAACCAAAAATCACTTAAAAATCCAAGTTAGAAAAAAAAGTGGTCTGATAAAAAAATGGAAAACTCGACTTACTTTATATTACAATATCAATTCTTTTAACACCAAACAACAAAAATGTGAACTTGGTTACAGAGAAACAGAACTTACACACAAATGTGTTTTCAACAGCGAATGTACAAAAATGTGTTTCGACATCGAATGTACAAAAATGTGAACTCGGTCTAGGATTGTACAATAACTTACACAGAAAAGTGTTTTCAACAGCGAATGTACAAAATGTGACTTCAACAGCGAATGCCAGAAAAGTGTTTTCAAACAGTGAATGTACAAAAAATGTGAACTCGATTCAGAAGAGAACAATACTTACTAGAAATATGAACTCGGTCTAGGATTGTACGAACTCACTCAGAAAAATGTTTTCAACAGAAAATTTACAGAAATGTGAACTTGGTTTAGGATTGCACAGAACTCACACAGAAAAAATGTTTTCAACAGTGAATGCTCAGAAATGTGAACTTGGTTTAGGATTGCACAGAACTCACACAGAAAAAATGTTTTCAACAGTGAATGCTCAGAAATGTGAGCTTTTAACAGAAAAGCACTGAAAATGTGAACTCGAGCCAGGATCATACCTTTCTATACTACTCATATCACCAAGCAAAACAGAATCCATAATGTTACAGCATCGAACAAACAATCCAACTTTCTCACTTCTTCTATTCAATTCAAAATCGATTCCTCGCTCTAATTCAGTCAGATATCTTCCTAGCTATGAGTATCTCTTTAACCCTTCAAACTACACCCCTGTTCCTAACTCCTCACTGCACTGTTTACGTTCACACTTTCAAGGGACACTGTCTCGTACCTTTCCTACAATTCACTATCAACAATTCATACATCATCCCCACTCTGGTTGTTGAACCTTCGAACTTACAGAATTCCCTAAAAAATCTGCACCCTCCCCCAAGTTTATCGGACACATTTGCAAGAAATTCTGGACTGCTTTCCTGACTGTGTCCTATGGTTCACTGATGGTTCAAAGTACGATCGACGCACCGCTTACGCCCACTCCATAGATAATATACTACACTCTTTCCGACTTAAAAACACAGCTTCCATCTACACAGCCGAACTTTATGCTATCCTACAATGCCTAGTCACGATTTCCTCGCTCGAAGACCCACCCACACCCACTCACTATCTGGTCCTCTCAGATTCACTTTCCTCCTTAAGGTCTATTTCCGATCGTCTTTCAATACACGCTCTTGTCCAAAGTATCAATCTCACTCATCTGGATCCAAGTCATATTGGTATCCCAGGAAATGAGGCAGTTGATCAAGCAGCACAGCAAGCTACACAGCTCCCATATATCACTCGTCACCTCCCATATATCACTCGTCACCTCCCTATGTCAACAGATCTCACTTCTGCCATTCGCCAGACCATTTTGCGTAAGTGGTTCATAGAGTGACGGCATCAAGCCTCTCGGCACAACAAACTCGCACAAATCAAGCTTAGACCTGTTCCTTGGTCAACGTCTCAACGTTCCTCACGCCGCGAGGAAGTTATCATCACTCGCCTAAGGATCGGATATACACGCCTCATACATACGCATCTTCTCACTAACCTTTATCCCCTAACTACCCACACTGTGAAGATGAAGACCCTCTCACCGTGGACCACCTCTTCTCATGCCTCTCCCTCACCTGCCTGCGCAACTCTCACCACGTCCCCCATAGTCGGATTTTGGCCCTCTCCAACTCCCACACTCACATATAAATAACAGCCTCACCTACCTTTCCGCTGCTGGATACCTTTGCAACATATAGACAACAATCTTTTCTGAGCCCATAGCCCGGGTGTAGCTCCGTGGCTCGATAATAATAAAAAGAGATGAACGGCTTATCAAACAACTCTAAATTTTTCAACTGTGCTGTACCTCACTCACTTTAAGCGGCTCTACCTCAAAAATAACTGTAGAGACCTGGAACCAGGTTTACTCGATTCCACGACGTTTTTAGTTTTTACCCAAATTAAAATGAGTGAGATATAATTCTGCTCTAGACTCTAGAGAGCGCTGCAAAATCACCTGTGCGGGTGTTAGCGGGGAAAATGAAAAGATGATCATGTGTACTTTCAAATAGAAATACTGCAACCTTCAGGAGAGGAACAAACGAGTAGAAATTACTCTACTAGTGGAACTGATTATAATTCAATTTTTTAGTGATGATGCAGTTAAAATTTAGGACAAATTTTCTTTGAAATCGACTTATAGTTGAAGTTTGCTACACGCTTACAGTAAATCTCCATGATCACCCATTCATACCACTGATAAGTGATAAGACGCAATCCTGCCAACATTTGCAACTCTAATTTATGTCCCAAGTATTTTGTGAGTTTTGTAATATCTGTACCAAATGAACAGTTCATTTAATCAACTCAAAATGTTTCAACTTTTATGTACCTCAGTCACTTTAAACGGTTCTATATCCCTCATAAATGACTTTAGAGACCGTGGTCTGGTTTTATTCGATTCTCCGACGTTTTTCACCACAGTTGCAAAAATAAAACTTGATTTTTTACTTGGTTCCCTTTTTCTATGCGCCGTCACATACAGTTTTTCAGCATAGATATCTCACTCTTTTCACCCATATTTTTTACTTTTTTTTTTTTAGTCTTTCTTTTTCAGTCATTAAATTGGACCTATTTGTTCTCTTTCTTCTTGCTCCAAAGTACCTTTTTACTTTGTTCAGTGGGGGATCTAGAACTTTTCTCAGGAGGGTGTTTTGAAAATAAAACTTTTTCCACATCCGCCCCCTAAAAAACGGAAAGGGATATCATCTTGAATAGTTTCTGGAGACAAGTTTCATAATGTGATTAAATTGTTTCAAAATGAACACTGTAGATTGTACTGCTGCAGATACTCAAAAACAGGAGAAAAACTCAAAATGGAAGCAGTTTTTTTTTCTTCTGCCCGAGGGTCACCCCCCCCCCCTCCATAGATCCGCCACTGACTTTGTTATAATATGCCTGTTCGGGTTTTCCTGCTTTCCATGTGTTACCAACCCTCCGGCAAATTGCCTGAGATCCTAGGCAATTCTAGATTCTTTCGATATTTTCCCGGCCCTCAGGTATTTTCTAGATTTTTCCGGCATTTTCTCGGCACTCCGGTATATTATCAATGCTAGATTTTCTATACAAATGTCAGCATTTTCTATATCTTACAAATACACTTATGTTTTTACATTTCACTATTTTTGAATGTGGCAATTTTACTGCGTGCTGAGAGCTACGAGCTATCATTCTTTCATTCATCAGCTGGCCTAGTCTGGTGTCTGTTTTCGTTAATAAAACGAAGAATCACAGCTTAGAAAACCTAATGAATTAATGTTTTTAGTTGTTGATTGGTGTGTCAGTTCTAGTGCTGGCTTCGAAAAATAAATGATTTACTCGAACTCGTGTTCCAAAAATTTCCTGTAGTCTCCGGCAATCTTAGGCGTTTTTATTATACAATCCCAGGCAACTCTGAAGTTGTGAGTTGGTAACGCTGCTGCTTTCATTTGCTTCTCAATTTCCTCACAATTCTGATTAATCCACTTTTCTGTTGCCTTTCTGACATTCTTCTCTTTATTTGATTAAAAAGAAATGAATGAAACTTCATAAAAGTTAGTGTAACTGTAATTTAAATGCAAGATTTTTCGATTTTAAATTATGTGCGTAGTTGAGAGATGTGAAAAATAAAGAGAGAAATATGGTAGAAAAGGAACGAGGAACAGAACGGGAACAACGAACGAATAAACCACCCCACGGTAACGTAAACAAAATGAGTCATGTTTGTTTGGGCTGGTGAACTCTGTTATCAGAGCGAACGCTGGAGTGGCTGGAGACGGCGATCGTCGATGTCTGTTTCCTCAGAACGTTTCCGACCAAAATGTCGTGTAATCGCCGTATTCGTTTCGCGGAAACCGAAATATCAGTTGGCCTACTCGAAGATAAGATAAAATGATAAAAGTATAATTGAAACTGAGCACTTATGCTGAAAAATCAACGACAGTTAATTTCATTACGTAACACATCATGGAATCTTTTCTATTTTGCAGGAGTGAATTCGCTGAAATGCTCGTCGTCGACGAACAGCTCTCGTTCGGCCAGTCCTTCGCATTCGTTTATTCCAACTCCGAAATCGGGACTCAATCCGAGGTCCTCGTTGAATGAGAAACAACTTATGAGGTAAATATATGTCACTGTATCTTCGATCATACACTGGTACCGCACGCGTGTTCTGTGAGTGTTAATCTGCCCCCGGCGTTGCACTTTTCGACTGTCAGAATGTGCTACCATTTTTGGAACAATGGCATAATTATCTGTACCCAGTCACCGTTATATCGCGGTTGACGCTAGTTACACGAACTCGTATTTACCTGCAAATTTGAACGTGCAGTGCGCGTTATGGAACAAAGTTATACTGAAAGATTCGGCTCTATGTTACAGCGCTAGAAGCGGAAATAAAATCCCAACTGGCAATAATTTGTTCAGCACACCTCCGATATCGAATAATAAAAGTTCTATGATAGAAAAGGTCAAAGGATTCGGTTCAAGAGAAAAAAATAAATCTAGTGAGTATTCTACCGACAAGTAACTTCATTCGTAATCGCTGGGTGAGATGATTACGTGAGAGATTATGACAACGCGCCGATAAAATTGCCATGTTTTTCATCTTCGAAATATACCAGGTTATGTGTATTCGTTATATGATTTATAACTGCAGTTCGAAAGTACATCGAGGTGTTATTATTTTGTCACAGCCGTTGGTTCGAGTAATTCGAGCATTAATAGCACGAAACGAACGTCCAGTTCCAGTGGCGTTAGTTCTACCCGTTCGGAGCGTAGCAGTGATTCATCGAATAGCCTTTGTAATGAAGTTGGACCGTCTTTCGGGTAAGCAGTGTAGTGTCCATCCTGTCCATCTGTTGGACTTGAAGCAATTGAGCACTTGTTGAATATACTTAAATTTTCTCGGTTTTCTGTGTATCATGCGTGCATTGTGGTGTATTCCAGTGAACAAAAAGAAAAAATATCGTTCGCGGCGAATGATGTGAAACCAGTAATGAGGAAGAAAGTCGTCGTTAAACCCACAGAAACCAGAGCTATCAAATTACCTATGAAACCGACATCGTTCAAAGTTGAAGAGAAAAATCTGTTTTCGATTCAGGTAAGCCAAATGAAACTATTGCAGTGTGAGTTAGTGAGGAGCTTGCTAATGTGTCCTGCTAGAACTGATAAAGCGTTGATTTATGAATGGTGGAGCTATCGATAAAGTGCTTGCTCGCATATTCAGTCATGCTCGACGTACATTATCGTTAGCGTCAATCGAGCGCAGAGTCTACAGCTGTAATCGTTTATTTCCATTCAAACGAGTAAGACTTGTGAAGTAGAAAACGGAAGTATTTTTTAAACAGAATAAGTAGATGTACACTGTCTTTAAAATCCGAGGTGTATTCGTAGGAAAGAGTAGATAGTGTAGAGATTTTGTCTAACGTTCCGTGTGTAGGGTGTGCCAATTCACTTTTTCTTCTGTATTCCAGAGCACTTTCGGCTGCTCTGGAATACAGAAGAAGAAAAAGTGAATTGGCCCACACGGAATATTACCAAGTTCACTCACATTCAGAAATGGACACTTGTCTAACGTTATTTCGTTCTCATTACAGGATTGCCCTTTAACTTCGAGTAAAGACGAGAATAAGCAGAATATGAATGAATCTTGTCGTTTAAGTGGCAGTGGAATTCCAAAACCGACGGCAGCTGTGAAAGGCATGGCGAAGCCAACGAATAGCGTTGCTCCGATGCCGATAGTGAAGCCGGAGACCGAAGAAAAGCCAGCAGTCTCTATCAACTCCTTAACCGAAGAGAAAGAAAAGCAAAAGGAGGCATCGAAAAGTGTTAGTATTGTAGAGTTAGCCTGATACAGATAGTTGCTTTTGAAAAGGAATACATTTTATGTATTGGCAAGATAGCCTCGTACAAATTTTAGATCGTTTCAAATTTGACCTGCACGTAACCTACTTACTTTCCTCTGTGGGCTTGGTGAAAAAAGACATTAATGAATGATTTTCTACCATACAACTTTCTCTTAATATCCATGTTGTAGGAGATCTCAGTACCTAGATATTAATTCCCACCACTCTGTTCCTCAGTCCGGAAAGGGGAGGTGGCGGAGCTGGCGGTTGCGAGGGTCAGATGTTCAGTATATTATACATAGATAAAGATGGTATAAAATTCTCTAAAATTCGCTTGATACTCTTCGAGGATTGTTAGAACTGATAAAAACTCTCCAAGACTTTCATACTAAATGGAGACTTGTCAATATTAATTAAGATTCGTTAAGTCTCTTTGAAGACTTTGAGCGTAATTAAAAGTCTGCTAAGTCTCGTTAAGAGTCAGTTTTTGATATCCATATCGTAGTAAGGGACATTTTTGACCTTCAACTTCTTTTTTTCTCTCTGGGCATAATTTCCATCTTGAAGTTGAACCGATATCGAAAGTAATTTGAGCAGTATTTTAACCCAATTAGGCGGTTTTTTCGTTGTAGTCTTCAAATTTTCAAATTCCAGTCTCCCTCCTGGTGTCTCGATTCAGAAAACATAAAATCAAACTATCGAGAACTATCATGATAGCAATTTTCTATCTTGCTGAAATCTACGTGTACCAATACATTAATATAGGTTGGGCTTTCAAATTCCTCAGTCCCATCACCCCACGTAGTATATTGTAAGTCTGGAAAAATAGGTTGAATTTCATTTGTTATTGAAAATTTCATCGACTTTTCAAAAGCGTTCGACTCCGTGAAACATGAGTTTTTGTGGAAGGCAATGAGTAGGCTGGGAACAAGCCAAACAGCATTAATATGATCAAAAACATTTATGATGGGGGAACAGCTTACGTGATAATGGGCGTTGAAGGTGACGAATTTAAAATAGGAAAGGGGTTAGGCAAGGAGACGCTTTAATGCCTAACCTGTTCAACTGCGCTTTAGAAGAACCAGTGCGGCAACTCGAAAGGGAGGGGAAGGGGATATAGATAGCGAATATTTGAACAACTTGAGTAAATTATGGAGAATGCCGAAAAGTTTATAGAAGCCTGCAAGCAGGCTGGACTAAATGTAAACACAAGCAAAACGAAGCTCCTCTCGAACGCTGGACAAGAACTAGTTGCAGTTGGAAGGGGAGGAAAAAAACAGAATATGAAAAAGAGGCTAAATACTTGAGACAAACGGTAACATTCGAAGGGGTCCGGGAAAAAGAACTCTCAAGCAGGTTGGAAACTAAAAAAATGTATTCAAAAGTAAGTCTGTTATCAATAAGAACTAAGGCGGAGGTGCGGCGGAGTTGCGCGCAGCCAACAATTACATATGGGGCACAAACATGAACACTGACGAAAGCAAATATAAACAGACTTAGAACTACGCACTGGGCAATGGAGAGGGGCATTTTGGGGATCAAAAAGAAGGGCAAGGTTGAAAATGCAAAAATCGGAAAACAAACGAAACTAAAGGACTTAGGGGAAACGGCGAAAAGTCTGAAATGGAAGTATGCAGGTCATAGTTTGCGGTAAGAAAATGATAGATGGGAAAGAAGGGTGGAGGGGTGGATACTGTATGAAATAGTGAGAAGGGTGGGTAGACCCATAACTCGGTAGAGACAAGCACTTCAAAGAGAGCTTGGACCTACATGGAAGAAACATACTCTAGACAATAAGAAATGGAGGGAGGAACAGGAGGCTTATGCTCAAACCTAGGCGAATAGAGAACACAAGGGGAATGGATGGAGAGTTGAACCCCCGCCGGCCGCGGCACTTGATACCGTGCAAGCTTAACAGTGGAATTTAATAGATGCCAATAAAAAACTGTTATTATTATTATTGAAAGCATGCGGTAAATTTGAATGCATTTGGCGGAAAAACTACCCAATGTATGTATTTCTTAAGATACGTGATTTGTTACTTATACAAATTTGAATGTGCTCGAGAACTGACATTTAGTCGAGTCTCTTTCAAAAATATTATTTTATGCAGTAGTAGTCAGGATTCTCCCAAAGGGTGGGGGGGGGGGGGGATAAGATTTTCAAGGGAGAAAAAGTCGGAAAATTGAGTTTTTTAAAAAAACGGCCCATAAATTTGAGGACTTTATTGGGGGTACGTGCTCCCCCTGGCCCCTCCCACGCTACGCTTATTACTTTTATGCAAATGGAAGCCGGTAAATGTGTTGATTTTAAAAAAAAAAAATTTTAAAAAAAAAAAAGTTTTCCCCCCCCCCAATTTGTAAAAAAAATTTGTTTTCAAAACAAATAAGCTTAAAGAAAGCGGGGTTTTTTCGGTTTATTGTTTAATTTTTCCGTTGTGGCTTTTTCTTTACCCAAAAAACACCCCCAATAAAAAAAAGAAAAACATGGTTGAGGGAAAACTTTAACGACGGGCAAAAATTTAATAACCTTTTTGGTTTAAAGACCTTGAAAAAATTTGTTCAGTTTAATAACGGTTTACAAAATTTAAGGGGGCAAAACTTTTGGAAAATGACGTTTTAATTTTCCCACCCTATAAAATTTTAACCTGATTCTTTTTTTAATTTTAGGTTTAAAAAAATTAAAAAAACTTTATCGCCGGGGAAAGGAAAAAATGAAAAATTTTTGGGATTGGGCCCTTTAAAATTTAAAAAACCTTTAAACTTTTTCCCCCTTAACCCTTTTTGGGGTTTAAAAAAGTTTTTGGGATTTTTTTTCGAGGATTCGTCGAAGGCATAATTTGGAGATTTTTCGAAAAACGGTTTTTGAAAACCCTTTTTTATTTTGATGGGTTTAAAAAATTTAAAAGATTTTCCCTTCCAGGTTCCCCTCAAACAGCGGGGTTTTGGGGGATAAAGAAACCGTCCTCCTAAAAAAAAAGGAAAGAAGGGAAATTTTTTTGTTAAAGGGTTTTAAAAAAATTTTGGATTATTCTTTTTTTCAAAAAATTTGTTTTTCGAGGGCTTAAAATTGGGTTAAAATTTTTTTTAAAGGGGTTTTTTTGTTAATTTAAAATTTTTAAAAATTATAAAAACTGGGTTAATTTGGTTTAATTTAAATTTTAAAAAAACCCCTTCAAAGGGGTTTTTTTAAATTTCTTATTGAAAGGGGCCAGTCAAAATTTAAAGGTTCCATTTTTTTCCTTTTTGGGTTGGCTTTTTTAAAAAAGCGGACCCGAGGGGCAAAAAATTTGTTTACTTTGGATGTTTTTTAAAGTTTGGTTGGTAGGTTTTTTCGTTAAATTTTTTCAACAAACAATAATTAATTCTCTCGTTTGGGGTTCATTGAAATTAATTTAAGCATTTAATAAACCGGGGCCCTTTTTACTTTTTAAACTTTTAAAATTTGAAGTACAATTAAGGGTAGAAAAATTTTGGGAAAAAAAGGTTTTTGGTGAAAAAGGGGGGAAAAAAACTTTTCAAGGGGGTTAGAATTTCTTGCATTTTATTGGGGTAGTAATTACGGGAAAACCAAAAATTTAAAATGGAATTTTGTTTCCCGTTTTTAATGGAAAGGGGATTCCCCTTTTTAAAAAGATTTAGGTTCCCCCAAAAAGAACTAAATTTTTTCGGATTGCTTTTTAAAGAAAAAGTGGGAAAGGGTTTTTTTTCCGTTGAAAAAGGGGGTTTCTGAAGCCAACTAACCTGGGAAATTCTCGCCATTTTCCGGTTGGGTGGGGTTTTTTTCCGAAAGGTTTTCAGTTCTTTAAACGATACTTCAGTTTTTAAAAATTTGGGTTTGGAATTTACCCTTTTAAAAAATTTTAAAAGAAAGTTCAGGGATTCCTTTTTCTTTAATTTTAATTTCGGGGAACAAAATTTTTTTAAAATTTGGCCCAATTTAAAAATTTGGGGGAAAAAGGAATCTTCCCAACCCCCCTCGGGGTTTTCCCCTTTGAAATTTATCACCCGTTTTTGGGATCCGCCAATCATCGGTTTTTTTTTAAAAATAAAATCAAATTATTTTTTTTCCCCTTTATTGAAAAAGGAGAGGAAGGCCCTTTTTTGGAAAAGTTGGGGTACAAATTATTTGGAAAACCCGACAATGCCTTTTTCAAAAAGCTGGGGGAAAAGTAAAAAAAGTTTCAATAAAACTAAATAACCCTTTTTTGGGTTTTTTTTTTTTTTTCTTTTTAAAATCGGGTTTTCCTTTTTTCCCTTTTTGGCCAAAAATAAAAACCCGATTTTTAAAAGTTTTTTTAAGTAAAAATTTTGGTCGAAATTCAAAAAATTTAATTAAATTTTTTTGGAATTAGGGAAAATTTAGGGGAAAAGGGGGAAATTTTTAAAAGGGATCTCTTTTCTTTTTTTTTTTTTTTTTTAAATTTTTTTTATTGCGAAAATTTGGGGGGGGAAATTTTAACAAAATAGATAACGAATTAAAGGGGCCCCGAATTTGCCCCGGGGTTACCGCCTTTAAATTTTTACCCGTTTCGGGGTTTTTTCCCCTTTTCCTCAAGGCGGATAAAAAACCCGAAATTTTTTTTATTAAATTTTACCCCTTAGGGGGGTTTTCCACAGTTAAGAAAGGTTATGAGAGAAAAAGAAAATTAAGGAAAAGTTCAGTTTAAAATTTGGAAATTTCAATTTTTTCCGGCCCCCCCCCAAGGGCCTGTTTAAGAAAACTAGAAATTCCCTTTTTAGTTGGGTTTTTTTTTTTTGGTTTTTTTTTTTTTTTAAACTCCGGTTTTTCCCCCCCCCCTTTCAACCCGGGAAAAAAAAAAAAAAAACCGAATTTTTTTAAAATGGGTTTTTTGAAGGGAAAATTTTTGGGAACTAAAAATTTTTTTAAAGGGGGGTTTTGAGGGCCCCTTCGGGAATAAATTTTGGAAGTGGGCCACCATTTTTTTTTTTTTTTTTTTTAAAATTTTTTAAAAAAATGGGGGTGGGGAAACCATGGAATGGCACATTTAAAAAAAACCAGTTTTTGGGGGGGGGGGGGGGGGGGGGGGGGGGGGGGGGGGGGGGGGGGGGGGGGGGGGGGAAAAAAAAAAAAAAAAAAAAAAAAAAAAAAAAAAAAAAAAAAAAAAAAAAAAAAAAAAAAAAAAAAAGATAACTTATTAGGTGCGAACTCAAAAATTTTATAATTTCGCGTAATGAGGGAATCATTGACGGAGAGGGGTAGAATTTTTGAATAGTCGAGTCTCTCTCTTTTTCTTTTTTTTTTTTTAAATTTATTTATTAAAGAGAGAAACTAGGGGCAGTATGGGAAATTTCCAATCAGGTGTAATGCATCTGATTGGACGAAATTCCAATTAGGTGCCAGCGCACGTTTGCACCCGAGGATTCACCAGCCATTTAACGTGTACCAGATTCAATAAAAGTTATTTTCCCCATTCCTCAATGTTTCTGGATCAAAATTACATGTTTTCAGATCATCCGCCATTTTCTTTATCCGCCCTATCTTCAGCCCCAATTAGGGCGGATAATCGGGAGTCTACTGTACATGGTAATGCTTACGAGAAAATATGAAATATAAATCCAGACGCATTTTAAAGATACATGTTTAATTGAATTGCATACTAATTTTTCCGCCCCCCCCTACATGCGGCCTGATCTAACGAGAACTTGAGAATTAGCTTCATTGAGTTAGCGAATATGTAAGAGTACAGTATTTAGAGAATGTGAAAATAAATTTTGGAGCTCAAAGGTTTCCCTGGACTTAGGTCTAACTGGGAAAAAAAAAAAAAAAAAAAAAAGGTCGTAATCTGTTTAGGCCACGTTCTACACACATGAGTCATTTTCATGGAGGAAAGTAGGGGATACTATTTGAACTTTTTTTGATGGGAGTCGTTGAGAGGCGTTCTGTATAACATATTGGTAAGATGGGCCGACAGTGGGAGGATTCTGTATTTTAGCATGGCAATCAAAATGATGAATGCCATGCCGAAGGACACATGAAAAAAACCATGTTGAACGACAATAGTGAACAAAACGTGTTCTGCCGTCAATTAGTAGATTCCAAAACAAAAAATTATATGGAGAGTTGATAAATGTATACTAACCCATTAATTAGATGTAATTAATTTTGTATGATAAATGTCTATCGTTGCATAAAAATGACCATGCCGAAGGACACTTTTTTTTTAATTCTTAATTTTAAACAATAATACGTGAATGCACGAGTCTCATCATAAAGAACCTGGATTTGATATGCGGACCGTGTTGCTCTGATAAAGATATACAATTTGACCATTAATTGCGACGAAAAAATATTGGAACTCTTGTTATGTTATTTGTTGAAAAAGAGCCACACCGATGGACAAAAAATCAAGGGACAGTTTTCAAAGCTGGCCATACTGACTCCCACTTGTGAAGATACGATTTTAAAGTTACCTTGTGATTTCTTCGCCTATTTAAAGTAGCACTACGTTGCCAGTTTGTTCTAATATGCAGCTTGAAAATGTAGGGGTGGGGGAATTATTAAGAGACAGCCATGCCAACGGACATCTTAGCATATTTAGTCCAATTTTGACCCATTAAAAGTAGATCAAATTTTCTCCTGAAAGCTTGAAAAAGTAGAATTGAGTCATATCTGTCAACAAAAAAAATAAACAAAATGCCCGTATCATGAATATCTTGTGAGATAACTGCTGGCGACTGTAATATCAACATTTTCGAAGAATAACCCACGTAGGTATGAATTGAATCGGATCTCTTTTTCCAGGATATTATAAGGTTGGTTGCATAAATGATTACTTTAGATGGGCAGTGTGTGTGTTTCTATTTTGATTGTGGCTCTACCTCTACCTGAATTTCCATTGATTCTCCAGCTTGTTTTGAGTTTCTTCTCAAGTACATATTCTTTTTCTGGCCAGACAAAGTTATAAACTTTGTCAGGCGTTGTATGGTGCTACTTAATGCCTCCACTCTTACCGTTCGAGATTTCTTTTTTTTTTTTTATAGAGGTATTGAGAATGCGATTCTCTGTTCCTGTATGTTTGACGACCAACAGTTGAAAGTTTAAACATTATTTTCATCATGGCTACCACTTCTGTGTCCTACAGATTGAGGATATCCTACATGTTAAACTACATTTTCCTTGACGAATGAGGTAGTTTCATAAAAAACTAAATTTGCTATGATCTGTGTGGAGTACATGTCAATTAGGCCCTTATCAGAAACCGGAGGAATGCCATTTGTAATTTTCCCTCATTATTTCTTAATAGTTCAAATATTTTTGCAATTGTGTTAGTTCCTTTATGGGTTCTTCTGTTTCTGATATATAATATTAGCTTTCTCTTTAACAGAGGAGGCTTACATCTAAGGTCAGGAATGCTACAACAGGGTGGCCACTTTCCTAAAAACAAAAAATAGAAATCAGGGAAAAGTCAAGGAATTTTCAACAAATAAATTCTTAATAAAATTGCGTGGTCTAGAAGTATCATGGTGGTTGGTACCTACCTATGTTTAGTTCTATGTGTAAGGTTTTTGTTAACTGCCTATTGATAGAAAATCACGGTGCTAGAAATTTAAAAAAATAATTAAGTGACAACACTCATTAATAAACTTCTAGCCATTACTTGTTGAGAAAAAATTGAAAAGTGTATCTTGAAAAATTTGAAAAATCAGGGAAAAGTCTGGGGGATTTATAATTGAAGAAAAGTGGCCATCCTGTACGAGGAAGAAAGGGGTCAAGCCTTACTAGTCTTTCCCTCCCTAACTGTGAATTTTGTATTGTTTGAATCTGAATTTTGGGGAGACGAGGGACGACAGAATCTTTGAAAGTGCATGTGATCACCTGTCCCCAAGCTGCTGTTTCGATGGAGTGGACTGTCATGATGAAAATGTTTTTAGGGACGTGTAGTCTATGTAACTTTGCGAACCTCCAAATAAACGAAGTACTTGAGAAGCTGCAAATCCTATAAGCAATATATTAAACTCGAACGAATCAAAAAGGACGGATAACTTAGTAGCAGGATTTGACGAAGTATTATATAATGTAGAGTTCTAAATTCTCGACGCCGTTGACCGGCCAATGGGCCTGCTATGAGAAAAGTAGACATTGACTGACCCAAGTTAACTTGATATTTGGTTTATCCGATTCTGAAAATGAGTTTTTTTATCGACTAGCTAAATTAGAATACTCCGTAGAAATTCAAAAAAATATGTACAAGTGTAAACCGTGGGTTGTGTATTGACTCTCGACCTCCAGTTGGGTACTTTTTTCGTTGTAAAACACCAAAATGGAAACTTGACCTGTCATATGTTAGTCATGGAAGAATCGTTAGTCAATTTTACTAATGTTAATTTGCTGGAAAAAAATACGTTTTTGGTTGTTGGTTGAGAATACGATCTTTGCTACAAATGAGTTTAAATATCGGGGTGAACGAAAATTACTTAAAAAAAAAAAAAATTATTTATATTTTTATCGCAAATACAACTTGAAATTTACAGATTGAAAAATAGTGAACGTGAACAAAATTTTCTAACTGACATCTGAACTCCAAAAATTTTTATTTTTCGTTCCATCCTACTGAATCTTTTTTTTTTTTTAATAGTGCTGCGTGAAGTGAATTGATTGGATGAATGAATGAATGAAGAACGAAGAACGAAAAGAGAGAAAATATGAAACCAAGTCACCTTGAATTCGTTAACAGTTTTTCAATGTTGAGTTAAAGGGTGTGCCTAATAATTCGATGGTAGTAATTTTCTTAAAGGTTTGCGAAGTGGTTTATGCAATACGTGTTATTATGAAAAATCGTAATTTTTGATTTTATTCAGCCCCCGTCATTTTGACGTTCGGTTATAGGTATTTGTCGTGCTGGAAACCAGGGACGATTGCTCTTATTATGTATTGAAAGAGGTGAGGCTTTCAGAAAAATTGATATAATTTTCTCATCTCAACGAGTCCTATTTGATATCGCTTAAAAGATTTGATTCTTCACATTTCTTAATTTAATATATTGAGCCAACACACTCTAAATTGCAGTGATTATATGAATATATCCTCTTCGCGTTTCTAATTTAACGAATTAATTTGAACTTATTCTTTTTGCTTCTGAGTAAGGGTACGTAGTACAGAATGAAAAGTGAATTCAGCCCTGCACGTGTACCGATTGAGAAGTACCCGCAACAGTAGTCAACTTAGTCTGAAATTAATGAACGTAAAGACTGAACATTTGTGTGTTGATTTTTTTTTTTTTGTAACCAATCTGGTAAATCAAGTTTTTAATTTTTTGTGATAATTTTTCATTTAAGGGTAGTTGGGTAACTGGGCCACGAGCTTACAACGTACCACCAGTTTTACTCTTAAAATAATTACCTGCTAATGAACATAACAGCGAAAAGTAACTTGTCTGATGTCTTCAGTGATAATATGCGAATATGCTGACAGTGTTGAAAATAATTTAAAAAAGTCTGGTCGATCAGAATGTATTTTTTCTGTGAGTTCGCAGTAACTTAGTTGCCTCAGAAGACGTAGGACAACCCGATCACATTTTTTCTCTTTTTGATTTGAGGGACGAGATTTGGGTAAAAAGTTTGTTCTTTAAACTTTTTTTTTTTTTTTTATAATTTTATGTCATTTTATTCTTCTTGGTGAATCTTGGAGCTGCAGACTGCGCGTTATTGCAAAAAATCTTAAAATATCTAAAATATTATGCCTTGTATTACAGATTTTCGGAAGTGATTATTAAGAATCTTCAATGAGGTACATCCGGCCCCGATATTGTGCATATTTTATGTATTATATCCCTTTTACGTATCACTCGTACACACTGTACATCCCCCCCCCCAAATATCGTGTTGAAAAATATGTACTGTGATCAGAATAGCTCAGTTACTCCAAACACACATTTCGGAGTGATATTACGATCTCCCTCAAAGGAATAGTCAACTCAACTGAGAGTAATAAGACCTTACACGTTTAGAGTGACCTTTCTTATGCTTCTAATTAATTAGAAGGAAAAAAAGGAAATTAAAAATCTTGGGTGTCGCTCAAAAGATGACAGGAAGTTGTTCGTGAGAAATTTTGCGTTAAAAAAAATAACATGCCTCGGGTTTTGAAAAAAAAAACAGCTAGAAAGGCTATGGAAGTTGTTTTGGTTCGCTTGGGTCATAAATTTTATCATCCGATTGTAAGATGCATTAAAAATACAATTTTTAAGAAATGAAAAGCGGGTGGCCTGTTTACCTTGTTGGCCCAGTTACCCCAGTTGCCATTCTTAGTTACAAAAGTGTCTCCAATAGTCGTGCTCCAGTCACGTGCAATGGTTTTGTCGCATTTTATTATAATAAATAGAAAAGTCCCGATGTTTCGGTTATTGAAATGTCAACTTCTAGACGAATAACGAATATTAAAATCTTCATTTCTCTGCCGGGATATTCTTAATCACTTTCCTTGTATTTAAGAATCGGATGAACGATGAAGAACAATAGAAACAAACAAAGGCGCATTTAGTGTGACAGCAATGGAAATTACGTAAACTGATGTGATTTAACTGTTGGTTTGCAGTCCTAGTTATCAGAATGTACCCAGTGAACAAAGTAGAATATTTTCGTGAATGAAAATACAAAACGATGACAAATACTTATAACCTCAAAACTAAAACAGGAAAATTAATGAGTCATATAGTAGTCATTTTGTGCTTTGCGTGATTACAGATTTTTAGTTCGCTACTAGTGTTCGTATCAGTAGTTAACTAAGTATCCTCAGTTGCTGATTGAGTTGGAAAATTAAAATTTTGTGGTACATGCACCCATTTTATACGTTGTCGGTTGTCAGCTGATGTCTGGATTGTACATCTCCGTTCGAAAAATGAAATTTCTAAGTTTTAGAAATTAAAAACATTTGCCGTTGGCCTTTGTAATCTTGGAAGTGGGAAAATTAACAGTGAAAAACTCATAAACAATAATAATATTTTGTTGATTAATGGTTGGTCTCTTTTACAACGATGGGCAAGATCAGTAGCATTGCTAAGAACTTTTGAAATGGGAAGGTGCCGTTCGATCCCTTGAGAAGAGGAGATGCGAAGATTTTTTGAATTATTTCTAAAAGAAAAGAATACGATTTTGGTCCGTTCAAAGGGCTCTGAGACTACCGAGGCTTCGCCCCTTCTTTTGGTTGTGTCATTACTGATACTTTCATTTGTTATTACAACGAATTCCCGTACTACTTAGGAGCTTGCATCTGAAGATAATGTCTTGGAATTATTTGTTACGCTCAGAAGCTTTTTTTCTATAGTGTGCTTCAATTTATTTTGTTTCTATCTTTCTCGTTCTTCATTTGCTCTGTCAACTTCTAGAATCAGATTTTAGATAAAATTTGAAGGGAGGAAAAATGTAAATCGTCATTAGGTTTTTGATAATGACTCTAAATCTGGCGTGAAAATTGTGATGCAGAAACATTTATTTTTAAGTAAATCTGGATACCTTCTTCGAAGTGAAGAATTTTTTTGCTTCTCAGTCAAGATTTGTTGCTCCAGAAATGCTATTAGCTGAGGGAGAGCTACTTCAGCGTCTGCTATAATTTTTACTCTTTTACAGCCTAATGTTACTTAGGTTAAAAGGTATCTCAGGTACAGTCGATTTAGCTGAAAACGACATCTTTCAAACGTTAGCATATTGAGCAGTTTACGTGTAATTTTTACGATAATACGTATAATTGACTAGCCATCTTCGATATGCAAAGGCCGTATCAGAGTCAGAGTTAGCTCATTGGTTTCAGAATATCCTGATTCGTCTAGAAAATCTTGATAGACCAAATAGGCTAGGCTAGAAAAAAAAGAAGGTTTTTGCCTAAAACTCTGGGTCCTGGTAATTGTATTGCCATTTTAGGGTTTGGTTCCCAGAACTCTGGTCTTTGTTACCCTAAAATGTGAAAATATCAGACAGTTTTCCAGTTACCTGTTTGTTGTCAACCAAGTTGAGGAAGATTTTTCTTGGAAAAAAAAAAATTGAGCCGTTTGTAAAATATATTCCTCATCGATTGACGTTTTTATAAATTGTTCAAAAATTTATTTAATAAATAAACTAACTTAATATTCTGCATCATCGCTCAAATTCAGTTAATGAATTTTGTTTTTATAAAATGGCGATTTCAACTTCAGGACTTTTTAGTGCGTGTTAGCCTGAATAGTCAACTTCATTTGTATTCTGTGGGATCGCTTTGAGAAAAAATACGAAATTTTCTTGCTATTCAGGTACCTACTGCTGTCATTTTGCAAGAAAGAAAATATAGGTCAGTGTTTTCGAAGTCGTTAGCAGTTTGTGCAATTTTCGAGTAGAAGATTTGGAAAGCGAACATTTTTTATTTCGTTGCTAAGTTACACTGGTGACTCACCAGTTCTCAGTCCTATTGTATCACATTGGTCATGTGTAAAATTGAAACCCAAACTCATATCTCTCCTTTATGTCGTATTTTAAATTGTCAATTTCGCGATGGAATCGTTATCTTTGGGTATTTCTATGATATCCAAGTTATTAGCCTGAGAAGTTTCCGTCGTATGGTGTAAAAAACAGAAAACCATAAACTTCATTGTTTTCTCACGTTTCTCGAAGAAACGTCTGAATAAATAAGCAAAAAGAGTAACATTTTACCCCTGAGATCTATCTCTGATCATTTTTCTGGGAATAAGATTTTGAGTAAGTCTGCGCTCAACGGACCTACTGGTAAGGTGTAACACAGTTTTCGGGTATTAAGAAGATTACTTATTCATAGAGAAAAATATGCGTGTGTTATGAGTGCCTATGTTATAATTAGAAGATTGCGCATATGTTTTAAAACATGTTTCTGATGTGCTTAGCGCTGCATCGCATTCTTGGCTTCGTTTTCACTGAAGTTTTAGAATTTATGCTCAAACAAGGCTTAGGATCTACATAAAAAACTATAGAAGACTTGCTTATTTCAATTGCTTTAATCAATGTGTGAATGTACGCAGTGTTGTTAGGCTTTTAAAATTATTTTTCGACTCGATCTCTCTTAATCGTGTTTCCAATATCTATTAGTTCTCGCAGCTTCAGTAATGAAACTTTAAAGTAAGTGCAATTATAAGTGAAAACTTCGAAGGTTACCTACTTTCCAAGTATAAAGACATAAAATGAGGGAAAAGTTCTGTTACGCTTTTAAAAAATAAAAGATAGAACGCTCGCATCTGAAGTTGGTTAAATTATTCGCAGCATAGCTTTTTGCTAACTATCTTTGGAACTTTATACTAACTCGTGTAAAAACATCATGATTCAAAATGTGTATGTCGGGTCTGAATGCTTTGTTACCCTTGTAACTGAATGCAGCCGTCGATGTAGATCTAAACCGTATAGTCTGAAGATAAGCACGAAAATCCTCCCTGTTAAATTAATGGCGTGAACGTGTAAAATGAGTCAGGAACGGGCTGCAGGATTATCATTCATTGTATCGAAGTGTTATCTGCAAAAGCCCCTTATGCTCGATGCCTACTTGGGATGAATAGAGATTTTCAGTTTGAATCGAAAGCTGTTTGTGACACCGAATTGATGAGCAAATGAAATTGATACAAACTTCAGGAACTGTTGAGGTTTTCTTTTACTATTACTGGCTTCAAATTTCATAAATTTTCACGATTATGAAAACTTCAACGGCCGATCTCCCCGGCATAAATTTAAGTGAGCTGAATGAACGGGGTTTTCAAGGTTTTGGGAATAGGATAATTAATCAACAAAATTTAAAAAAGAATCTGAGGACCTTAAGAGTTGAAAAGAGGGCTATTTAATATGAAATGACCTATCTCAAATATCCTCGGTCATCTGTTCTGTGCTTTAAACATTATGTCATCTAAGAGAGCTAAGTCTGGTTTTGTTTACTCATAAGAAATTACAAAGGTATAAATGTACCGGCTCATCTCCTAAATGCGTTATAATTCTTTCTAATTATTCTTAGTTCAATATGTGGAGGAACTGCGGGCCGGCCCAATTCCGACTATTTAAACCGCGACCCACGGGGTATATCCTTACCTGGCTGGAAGGAACATTCGATAAATCTACCCCCTGTGATGCTTTTCTTCGTTATAGGGAAATGATAATAATTAGTGAACTAAACGACGAAGAAATACAAAGAAAAAAAAATCCAGCACCCTTTATTGGGTTTTGCCAGTTCAAGAATCTACTTCGTTGTGAGTGAAAAGACTGATATATTAACTGTCCAAAATTAAGGAAGTATGAAGAAGTGACTTTGTCTTTCTTTGTTAATTCTGAACTCAGTTCATCCCTGCCAACGGAACTAATTGGAAAATATTTTTCCGAGTTGAGAGGCCTCCGAGAGTTGAATTTGAGTCTGTCCATGATTACCTACTAGGGCGGCCCTTATTTATTCTCAGTGGATTTTTTCTTATTCTTTCGGGAACGTCCCCTGAATCGCTTCAATGAGTTCTAAAAAAATTCTGCAAAGTTTCAGGTTGAATAGACAAAATGAACACTGCCCTTAAATTCCCCCTTCTCCTCTTCCTTATGAAAAAATACGTCGAGATTTGACGTTATTAACTGAATTTTCCTTTTTTATCATCCCCTAGCATTGTTGAAAATGTGTTCCCACAGATTTTGAAAGTTATCCTTCCATATTGATTAAATGTAAAATAGTTTAATTTGTTCAGTGGGCTTCAGTGACCCGTGGGAAGTGGCCTCAAAAGACGGGAAGGAATAGCGAAAAATTACAGTTTGAGATAAGAGTCGATTTATCAATTTTCGAAGTCGCTAAATAATTCAATTCTTGGATTAATTTTCACATCCGACCTTACAGAATGCCGCTAAAGCTGGTGAGGGTCAAAAATGTTAGTAATTTTTTCGAGATGGTATTTAAATGCAAAGGCATGGAATGCAGTTTTGGTTGACTAATTTTTCTATTCCAAGGTACACTATCGGTGTTGTACCTCTTGACCCGCAGAAGATAAAACTGGAAATTAATTTTTTATCAGTTATATGTATCGCAGAGCTATATTGTATCACACATATAGCTCATAAAGAACAGAAAATACCGATTTAGTTGCAAGAAATAGTCATTAGAATCCATTAAACCAGAGTATCGGATTTTTGACCCCTCGCCGCTACAATACCTCCTCACGAGTGTATCATGGTATAGGTCCTTGAAGAATATGTAGAGAATCAAAAAATGATAACTTTTGATGAATGGTTTAAACTTTGGAGTTATCCCAAGGTACATGAGGTTACTTCTTTTTTGTTTTGTATATTTATTTCTTAAAATTTGCAAATGATTAAATAAAGAAATGAACCTAAACATTTCAGAGAATGCGTGATAATTACGCCTCCTTCCTGAAATAAATTACAGTTTATTGATATTTAAATAAAACAAGTCAAAACCCCTGGCCAGCCTCTTGTGTCAGAGGGGGAGATAACATTTTTGAGGAGGCAAATTAGGGCAGTGGAAGACGAGGGTAATAGATGATCCTCCATTTTGTGAGATAGTAGTGCCCCTCGCCCCCGATGCGATGGATCAAAAACTAGGAAAAATTGCTGAGAAGTAGACCAAAAAACAAAGAATACACTAAAGAAGTACGAGAAAAAGGACGTAACCGAAAACTTCATCTATGATTGGAATAAAGTAGTAAACATTTTTTTTTTTTGTTGCTGAAAACGGCATTTTTATTATATGATAAGAAGAACGTCTTCTGTTGCAAAAGGTAACAGATTTGCGACTAGCACGGTAGCAAGCCAAAAGAAACTTAGCGGGCAAAAAAAAATCTATACCTTGTTATGCACTGATAATAGAAAGCAGATTCTTCACTTAGCACATCAAGTGCGCGATGATTACCTCTTGCATTTGCTTCACTCGCTGTCGCTCGTTTTGCAAATCTTCGCACTCGTCAGAAATCACGCCCTTCTTGCACCAGGTGAAAAATCTAGCATTTTACCGCCGGATAAATGCCGAAAACGCTATTTTTAACGACCATATAACTTCCGGTCTTTCGTCCTGAAAAAGTCATGAATTAAAGTTAGTGGTCATGAAAATCAAAGTCATGAATTCAATTGTATATTAATTGAATTTCCCCAAAAATCATAAATTCTCTCCAAATTCTTCTGGAAAAAATTTAGGGGGGGGGGGGGAGGAAACAGAGCGTAGGTAACAGCATAGCATGCTTAACTCTTGATTACACTGCACAACAGCATACAAAACAATAATGAGATAAAATTAGATTGAAGAGGTTACAATCTAAACCAACATTTGCCATTTTACTAGTCCAAATGTGCAATAGGCAAAATATACAGTACATTGGTGCAGGAATATCTCTTGTTGCACCTGTGAATGTGCAATATGTATTGCATACTCCACTTTCACAGGCACAGCAAGATATTCTTGCATCCGTGTACAGTGTTTTGCCTATTTGCGCCTTTGAAGTAAAATAGCAGGTGTCTGTTTCGATTCTAACCTCTTCATGTATGAGTTTGGCTATGTAAAATCGCCAACACAGTTACCTACGTGTGTGAACGTGTGATTTTGATATCGAAAACCAAAGGAGCTTATCGTTGGGTCAGTGCGATTTGGAGCTAAATCCAATTTTTCTCAAAGATGAGGTTTTGGTATCACTGGAAAGATAATTTTATGCTGCATCGAATAAAACACTGCATTTAATACTGCTTTCAGTACTTTTTTTTTAATTTAAAAAAAGTAAAGGGCTATCTCCAGCTCCTCTCAATAAATTTGGGCGAAAAGGTGCTATATCCAATGTTTACAGTTTTACAATACAGTAGATCAGTAGAACTTCCTATATCCGCATGAATTAGGATGGAGGATTATGCCGATAACGAGTTTGTCGACTAAACGAACAGTTTTTATCATCTACAGTGATTACAAAACCGACACACTGATAAAAATCAAAAATTCATTGCAATAATAATCATGAAAATCAAAATTTTACAGCACATACATGGCAATATTAATCACTATCACTATCTGGAAATGTTACGTCCCATACTCCTGGTGTGTTATCGATTTTGTTCATTTTTCTTAGTGTCTGGAGCAGGAATCAATTATTTTCTTTTTTAGGTCTTCATCAAATCCCTGGTAAAATGCTTCACGCCGATAACATACTCGCCCAGGTAATTGAGCTCGCTGATATGTTTTCCATACAGCATCATGTTGATGTGTGTTGGGAGGTGAATTTGATGGTATCTGATCAAATCATCAGGGCGGCCTTTGAGAACTTTGAGGATGCAATCACTTCATCATTTCCCGCATGACCTTCATTGTTTAATGTATTAAGACAGTCACTGAGTGGTTTTCTCTTTAAACAATACGACGAATCATTTCTTTTCACCCCGATGCGCAAAATCCCACCAGTTACCCAGGTAACGGAAGGGGAACAAGGGTAATCTGAGGTTAACAAATGGGTAACTTTTCCGCCGCGGGTAACTAGAGGGTAACTAATTACGTATAGTATCCCGTCAGTCACCCGGGTAACTAAAGGAGAACAGGGACAATCTGAGGGTAACAAATGGGTAACTTTTCCGCGGGTAACTGGGTTACTAGAGGGTAACTGATAGCGCATCGGGACTTTCGGTTGAAATTATATGATTTATGTTCAATAATATTAATCACTCGAAAAAAACAATTTACAATATTAATTATTTTATTAACAGAAATAAACTGACAACAAATTAACATCACTCTTGGAGACAGTTGTAAAGATTTAGAGAAGGAAAAAAGGAACGATATATCCAATCTCCATTTATTTTACTATCAGAGCGAAAAGATGATATATCCATTTTCTCATTCTTTTTTTCTATTTTTTTAAGAGAAGAGAATTGTAAATTTGGTGGGAATATAACACTCTCACTGATGAAGGTTCGTACAGAGACATACCACAACATTTTGATGATTAGTTGTACTTCTGTCAATAAATTCTTGATGTGAAAACTTCTTAATATGTAAACTTGAAATTTCTAAAGGAATTAAAAAGCTGAATTTCATGAAAGGGAAGTTTTAGGGGTAATCCTACTGAATCTGGGAAGTTGTGGTTTGCACCACGTACATAACGCATACAAGAGGGTAATGAACAAAACTTCGTGGAATATTGTAAAATTTTTGAGATCGCTCTACTATCTGTTTTCTTATTCTTCTGCGCGTAGAGAGATGACTACGTTAAATGTTCCGGTTCATCTGTGTTCCCGTTGAAATTTTGTGCCGTATGATGGATTGAAAATTTTCAAGTGGCTGCACGAGAGCTACAAAAAATTATACCTCATTTACAAAAGTACGTTGATGGCGTTGCGGGGGGGGGGGGGGAGAACCCGAAACTGCAACATTTATAAAATTGTTAGCTCTGCATTGTGATCAACTACTTCGCGTTAAACTTGCGTTTTTTCAAACAATTGCTTCTGATGTGAAGCTTTTCCTGACTCGCTTTCAAACTGATGACCCCACCCATTATTGTATGAATCCCTGTTAAGTACACTTCATACAGTCACGATTCGATTTGTTAAAGATAGTATTTTTTAGATGCTTCCAAAAATATAGTAAATATTGACTTCGAGACCAGTAACAAGTTGAAAGAAGTCAGATTTATTGATGTTGGTTTTTCTGTCAGGAATGCTCTGAAAGGAACGAAACTAAAACCAACTGAAGAACTACAATTTTGTAAGGATTGTCACGACGTTTTCATACAGTTCGGTGCCTCACTGAAAAAAAAAAGCTCCTTTAATATATACCTTGACAAAGGGGATCGCGTGTTTTGACCCATCAGTTGCATTGAAACATACATTGAGACATTCAAAAATGGACAAAGCCTTGGTTATTTTTGTGGAACATAGGTGGCTCTCTTGTTAACTGGCAGGTAGGGTGAAAAATAATTTGATTGACATGTGGAAGAGACCCTTATTTGAACAAAAAATGCAGAATTTTTCGGGACAAAGACTTGATGAATTTTGGTCGAGTGTAATTCCTAATGAAGCTCAGTTTACATCTGTGATTAATTTCCTCAAGATGGTATTGATTCTTTCACATGGAAACGCTTTTGCTGAAAGAAGATTTTCTGTAAATGATGAGACTTCGATTGAAAATCTCTCCCAAGAGTTGGGTCAGAGACAAGTATAATATGATGCACTGATGTATCATGGTGGGGTGTCAAACATTAATGTGACAAAGAGTCCTGTTCATACTGCGCGCAATGCAAATGCCCTTTACAAAAATGCGCTTCAAAGGGAAAGTCAAGAAAAGGATGCGAAATCAAAAGCAGCAGATGAAAAACGAAAGGCTCTCAAGAAAATGAAAGTACTCGAGGCGAAGAAGAGATTGGTGCTTGATGACGCTCGTCAAAAAATTGACGAGTTGGAATCGGAAATGAAAATTTCATGTTAAAATTGGATTCGTAAACGTGTTTTCATTTGGACCAAATATCTTTTGAGTCAATTATGAGGAATAACAATTTTTGTTTCTCTCAAAATGGTGCTCGAATTTAACGATGCCGTATATTTTCGAGTTAATTATTATAAATAACTATTATTTTATTTTTGTTGTTTTGTTATTTTTAATTGTTTTTTTTTCCCCTCAAAATGGTGTTCTAATTTGACTATGATGAATATTTCTGAGTGTTTACATGTATTATTAATATGAAAAAATTTGCAAATCTTGTGTGAAAGGAATGAATGCTTAGTTTTTTCTAGAACTGATTTTCCTTCGCAAAACATTATTGTTACCTAGAAAATCACAAAATATTGGAAGTGGGGGAAAAAAGTTGTCAAAAAAAATTATATCGCAAACAAATAACCTATTTTTATATACCTATTTGTTACGAAAAAGTTGGAAAAGTGGCTCCCCTGCAATAACTCATTTTGTCAACAAATGTCGCTTGGGAAGGTTTTGTTTAACAGCGTCCATATATTCTCATGTCATTGTTTGTTTGTTTGTTTTTTTTTTTAAATCTCAAATTGTTGTGTAGCGTTTAGGACTGCCAAAAGTATGCCTTTGCATGTTTTTCCTCTGTGAATTAAGTTAAGCATTTTGAAGATATCTTTGCGAAACACGAAATTCTGAGTGAAATAAGCCCTATTTGAAATTGCATATTTTTGCAAATCGAGTGTTTCATGCACACTTGACCTAAGTGAGAATAACTTTTTTTTTTCAGGAGAGCGATTTGAAAATTATAAATAACATTTATGTTATATACGTGGCTCAACTGGTTTACGCCATCTTGCGGGCTAAAAAATGAAATAATTCGTCATTTGCCAGTGCAGCCCGGTAGAGGGCATCGAGATCTATATAAGAATATGTATTAAACTAATTTTTCGTCAAAATGTCACTTTTAGGTCAAGTGTGCATGAGACACTCGATATTTCCATGTAATTACATATTTGGTAATTTAGAAGCATATTTGGAGCATATTTTATCAAATTTTCTAAATTTTTGCATTTTTGGATATATTTTTGGGGATCTATTACACTATACTTATCGTTGAGTGTATCTATTTATTACATTTTTTTAAAATTTATTTATTACTTTACTGCACTGGTAAGTGGTAACCATTGGAGAAAATGAAAGTTGTCGGTTGTGACAACACTGTTTGCTGTGATCAAGTTGATATTCCGAGCGGGGATTAAAAGTCAAATTATTAAGCTTTAACTTTCCGCTTTCGGCTTTACTTTTGAAAATAAAGATTTCGCTTTCGACTTTCAACTTCTCAGTTTATTCTGATCTTTGGCTTTTGGCTAGGGCTGTCAAAAATATGCCTAAAAACGGGTGAAATATGCGCATATTTTATGTTTTTTTTTTTGTCGTTAAATATGCCAAAAATATTCTCTAAAAAGTAGATATATTTCAAAATATGCTGCTCTAATTACTCTAATGTGGGTATCATTTTGGAGGGGGAAATGAGTAGATTACAACGGCAATATTGCTTCAGGGAGTTTTCCCTACTGGCGCGACCAACAACAGTGAACCAAACAATGTTGCCACAACTGATAACTTTCATTTTCTCCAACGATTTACGACTTACTAGTACTGTTTGCACTTTGCAGTAAAGTGGGGAAAAAAATAAGTAGTAATAAATACGACCAGAGATGGGCGTTGTTCACTATTAATGAACTGCTCTTGCTCTTGTTCTTTTCCATTTTTAGTGAACTAGTTTTTGCTCTTGTTCACTTGGTCTTCCAACTGATCTAGTTCATTGTTTGTTCATTAAAAAGAACCGTTGCTCTTGGTCTTACTCATTTAAAAGTAGGGTTTTTGTACAAAAAAATTGCGAGGAAAATTTTTTTTATTTAATAGTCTACAACTGAAAACCAGGCTATTACTCATACAATTTTTTTAATCCCTATGAACAAAGAATGAACGTGAACTAGTTCTTATTCTTGTTCTTTTTTTGGGGAGATGAACTAGTTCAGAACTATGTTCACCAAATAGTGAACAAGAGCAAGTGAATAACTTGCTCTTCAAGAGCAACGCCCATCTCTGAATACGACACAGTGTAGTCGTGGTTGTTAAATATGTCCAAAAATGGCACAAATTTAGAAAATTTGATAAAAATATGCTCTAAATATGCCCAAAAAAAAACCAAATATGCAGTCATGTCAAAATATGCAAAAATATGTAATTTTAAATAGGGCTTATTTTATTCAGAATTTTATGTTACGCAAAGATATCGTCAAAATATTTCACTTGCTTTACAGAGGAATAATATGCAAAAGCATACTTTTGACAGTCCTAGTTTTGTCTAACTTTCAGTCCCTGATTCCGAGATTCTTGGCACACTAGTACTGAAAACTTGGTGGAACAATGTTGCCATCATAATCTGCTCATTTTCCCTTCTAAAATGATACCCATATTAGAGTAGAATATTTTGGAATTTCTCAATTTTCTAGGGAACATTTTTGGCATATTTAGCAACAACAAAAAAAAATAAAAAATATATGCGCATATTTTACCTGTTTTATTTCTGGCAGCCCTAAGCGTTATCTTCGAAAAATGATTCTTGACGAGTGACAACGTGCGTACTTAACATGGTAGGTACGGTAGCGACATGAGCCGGCCTACTATGTGTATGTTTTATGTTTGTGTATTAAATTTTAATGTACATTTTCTGAAATTTATTCGTGTATCATCTTCCTTTTTGAATGCGAACTCCCAAGTATTAGCAAAGGAAGAAATAATTGAACTAGTATCACTGAAACGTCAAAATTAGTATTTGTTTTTGCAATTTAGGACCCCTGAAAAAATACCTCCCTTTTCTTCGAGAAGTCGGTAAAAGTCATGGAAAGGTCATGAAAAAGTTAAGAATTTCACAAATTTTTATTCGGTTGACACCCTGATAAAAATCCGAGCCCTAGTCATAAGATTTCACTGTCGCCCTTCCCAGTGATAATAATATCGCATTTATTAATTCGTACTCGAGGAAATGTCCTCGTTAATTAGTTTACCGTCCGGCGTCAAAGTAATTTGAATAATTGCCGCCGATCCGGGCGCGAAAATCCGCGCTGCAATAATTACATCGCCGTCGTCTTATTACACGAAATGCGATACGAGAAAGTCATTTTCGCCCGGCTATTGCCTCCTCGGCTGCTCGGCTTTACTTGGATACTATACGTTCAAATTAAATTTAATTGTAACGTAATTAATTAATTCGAATATATATCTGGTTTCCGAAGAACCAATGCGATTAGACTGTATGCACCGCGTTCTTAGGTATATACGGTACGTGCCTCGTGCATGCGTCATACGCACGATAACAGACATTTGCCAGGTGTGGTGAGTACATTTAAAGGGTTATTAAGTTCGGATTGGGGGAGCGTCAAGCATGCGTCCTTGTAAACCTTCCACATCGATTGTGCACCCTCCGCAATTCATTCTGTACACTTTTACGTGCGGTTACAATCTTTTTACTCCGTTCCATTGTTCCTCGCGGCAGTTGGCGACTGACTTTTGGTGGGCGAGAAGCGAAAAGCGTTCGTTCGCGGGCTGCACCGTTTCACGCGCGTACTATTTCCGCAGACTCGCGAAGTGTGTACGTCGATATGCGCTGTCCGTACATCTCGTGTGTGGTGTGCACCAAGACGGCGGCGTGGCTTGGGTGTTGATGCTCTAGACATCGATGAAGTCGGTGAGTAGCTGGCGGCGATTGGTGTCTGCGTGCCGACTATAGTTATCTGGTCTGCACGGATCCGAGCAAACAGCAGTAGGAAACCTTGCGATAGTATCGAGCAATTTGCCCTCCGTACTTGCACTACTGTTGGGGTTCAGGTTCTGATATAGCCTGTTGAACTAACTCGATTAGTTCGCCCAGTACCGGCGAGCTGATCGCTTTCACAGTTCTGAGAGCGCGGTGCAGTAACCTGTGTATCTACTCAGTATCACTGAACTGTCGAACAAAAGTTACTCCGTGATTGTACCTAAGTTAGCTTGTAAATGTAGCGATTGGTGATCGTTTGCACCCTGTACGTGGTACTAACATGAATGCTTCTTTTCAGAGCTAACAAGGAGGTGAAGAAAAACGACCCGTCAGCGAAAGCCAATAACCTGTCTTCCATATCCGGTTCGCCGAACTTGAAGCAGTACGTGCAGTTCATCCCTTTTCTGCTTTCTCGTATTACGCGATCATATTTTACGAATGCACGTTGCACGCCCCCAACAGACCATATCGATTATGATAATTAATTCGTCCTTCTGTTGCAGAATTCTTACCGAAAGGGGTCAGTCTACGGATGTGTTGACTGCTCTTTCTACAGGAAGCCCACTTCACAAGGTGAGTAATATTTTTACCAAGAACACGTAAACACATCGCCGTATCTCGTTGTGCAAAAAGCCCTCGCTATCTGGTACCACGCGTTGCTATAATGGTTTCTGTATTGCAGTTCGGCAATAAGCTAAATGGTAGGGGGCCGGGGCCCGATGAGGGCCCCATTAGTCCCCCGGAACCAACGCCCACGCATGCTGGCAGCTACAGCTCATCATTTCGATCCTCGCCGCCTCACATGAGTCCGCCGGAACCAACGCCGGTCGTGTATCGAGTTGTCGGGGCTCGTTCTCAAATTAAGAAGTCTGATAGTGGTCAACAAACCGATCCAAGCTCTTTCAGGTATCTTATATTAATGTTGACTGAAACGCTGTTTGTTTTTCGGTTCAGGAATGAGAAAATTTACGATTTTAATCGTGTTTGGGGACAGTATATGTGAACGATAGCTCTGCCTAATCTAAGTAATTACAAAATGGAAACTGTTTTAAAAGAGAAGCTGGACGAGTAGTTATAAATTGTAATATTGTGAAACTTTCTGTAACGGATATTTCTCAATCGTGGAAACCTCTGAACAAGGAGCGAGTTTTTGCACTGTCTCGCTAATGAATACCGTATTTCGTTATTTGTCAACTGAGACGTTTCGTTGGTTCAGAAAGTACTTAACAGAATACGGTTTATCATGTAAAACCTCTTTTATCTCTTATGGGATACTTCTCTATAGTGGACACTCGATAATGCTTACTTTTGAATAGAAAACTAATTATAGGACAGCGGTGTAGGATTTTCCGAGATCTTTAAAGTTGGCGGGATGTTTTTTCTGCAGACTAAATGAATAGTTTGTTCTGGTCTTGAAATTTTCTAATTATTGTTAACTACATTTTAATTTCATCATTTGACCTATGCAGAGGCGTATGGCAAAGAAGCTGCTCTAGCAGTGCCGTATCCAGGAATATTATGGCGAGGGTGGGTTTGATCTAACATATGAGGTTTCTAATGTTTCTGAGAGCCGCATTTTCCTGAATTTTTAAGCGCACGGCCGTACCCAGGGGGGTCAGACCCCTAACCCCCCTTGTATACGGCTCTGTGCTCTAGGCAATATAAAATCTGCCACCCCATTTGATTAGAAATACATTGTAGGAGCATATGAAATCATAAGTGCGCCCAATTTATAATGGCCAGATGACTATGAACTAGGCTGCTTAAGTGTTAATACCTACCCTTTGGAAAAATTGCGGACTTCAATTCACTTCGTTGTCAAGAAAATAATCCTTAGTTTAAATTTACTTATATTGATCGATAATACATATAATGCTGAATAAAGAATAGGCATATACATAATGACAAAATTTTGTGTAACGAAATTTTGTCGATAAGTTCACTAGGAAATTTTTGCGAAGCTTTTTTCAGTAGAAATGGACTTTTCGGTCACCCCATATATGACAGAAATGTTTCAAGTGGCGTAGTTACTTCTTCTATTTTATTCTTTCTCCATTTCCTACTTTTCTCATTCCTTATATCTTTCATTTTTTTTTTGGCCTGAAAACTCAAAATTTTACCGCTCTAAGCAGCTGCTTAGGTTGCCTAACGGTAAAAACGCCTCTGGACCTATATACTCTTTGGAAATTGAATAGGAATTTGTTATTTTTGCGTAACTATGTCTGGAAAACAAAAAAAGCCTAATTCTGACGGAGAAATTGGTCAGAGAAATTCAGCTTCCTAGAATTTTTAGCTGCGAACATCTTGATCACACCACAATGTTCTACGCTGATATTCTCGCAGTATGACGATCCACTTTAATTTATTTTGTGGTTTTATAGCATTTTTGGAGAACATTTCCAATTTGCAAACGCCTCATAATAACTGGCTCACTTTTATTCCCCGAGGATGTCTTTAAACGGAAAATTTTTCTATGTATGCATTTATATAGGATAGTGAGGAAATTACCTAGGTATTTAAATTTTGATGTATACATAACATGTTTGATACTCTTCAGAGCTTCTTCAAGGTTCTTTCAGACACGCTTCAGACTCTTCAAGATACTTCCGACCACGTTTAAAATTCTCTACCGTTTCCCCAATTCTCTTTAGATTATTTCAGACTTGGTTAGAAATTTTAAAACTTCTTATAGATTTACAGGTACTTTGATCCTATTTTAAGATATCTTCACACTCTTTAAAACGTTTTTACTACGTTTTAGACTTGTTTAAAACACATTTAATTTTATGATATTTTAAGACTCATTCGGATGGATACTACATTTTTTAGACTGATTCTCTCTAAGCCTTCTAAGTTTCCATAATCATTTAAAACACTTCAAGTCTTTCTAAATTGTTCTAAGACTCGCTGTGACTTTTCAAAATTGTTTTAAACCTGTTTGAGACTCATTGAAACTCAATAGACATGTTTAGGCGACTTTTTAAGGATCTTGAACCGATATGAAAAAGTCTGGGAAGATTTCTGTTAAGTCTTGAAAAAGTATTGCAGAATCTGGAGGGGTCTTAACCAGTCTGAAAGAGTCTTTAGATTTCTCAAACATGCCTGGAAAAGTCTGAAACACGTCTGGGTGAGTGATTTGGAGTTCTAACCGTGTCGAAATAGTTTTGAAAAGGTCTTAGCGAGTCCGAATAAAATCTTGAAGAGTTTCGAAAAATTACGAACGTGTCTGGAAAAATATTACGTAAAATTACAGTCAGGCTGGAATAGTCTTGAAGGAATCCCGAAAAGTGTTCAAAAATCCTAAAGAAGTCCCAAATATTCTTAAACAAGCATGTAAAAGGATTTGAAATGAGATATGCTTTTCTAAAAAGCAGTAAGTCCATTTTGTTGTTTTTCTGTTTTTTTGGAATCGGATGATGGGACCCCAACTTATCAATGTCTCTGTGTCAGATTGCAAAAAATCATTTTCCTTCTTGTTATTACAATATTTGTTTATGAAAAAGCTCATTTCCAAAAAATACACCAACTGCATTTCTTTCGAAATCAGGTGATGGAACCCCAATTCATTAGCGTCTTCTTGTAGAATTGCAAAAAAAAAAAAAAATTGCTATGAACAGGTTCATTTCCAAAACACAGTAAGTCCATTCGCTATGGATCCAATAATTCCAAAATTCTTGTCCAGTTTTCAAAGTTTCCTCCAGCTTATATTTTCTCGAATACTATATAGTTTTTAGAATGAAATTGATAGATTGTATCGGTTAAGCTTAAGGCTAGCTATTGTCAAAAATTGGAAGATAAAGAGTCGAAATTGAGATCTGCGTACGGTTTTCTATGCCTCTCGAATAGTTTAAAAATATGGCCGTCCTGCATTTTGGATACGTATCTCCTAAATTTTTTCAATCCTGGAAATGTCTTGAACAGTATTTGAAGAGCTCAGTGTAAAAAGTGGTTAAGTTTATTCTTTTGCCGTGACAGTCTATATTAATCAACAGTCAGAATAATCGCGATTAACACGTCGCTACAAGACAGTGGACTTGACCACTGCTGGCACGAAGCCGTCCATGTATTAATAGCTCCAAATTTTTAGCTCTTGGAGGGAAACCTGAATGTAATACGTGTACGTGCCCTGGAAAATGTCCCACTTTGTTGATATGGAGTTGTTGGTATAAGGGGGAAGTAGGCGACTACCGCAATTTTAAAATGAGACCTGGATGAGCCTGAGGTACGCCCTTTTAAAGGTGAACTTGGCATGGGGAAAAAGTATTTTGGGAAAATCAACTTTTTAACTGAAGGAATATGAAAAAACCGAAATTGAGATTAGTAACTGCTTGTCAAGTATGTAAATATACACATATTTTGAAAATAGAGGCGATTTGCCACAAAATAAGACCTTGATGAGCTTTCTAGTATGAAAATGGAATACGAAAAATCTTATTCCGAGAAAATTGATTTTGTACGTAAAGAAATGCAAAGAAAACAGAACTATGGGGCTCCGCAGGATCGACAAAAGGGACCTTTTCTAGGACACATACACAATGCAGTTTCGGATGAAATTTTACACACGTAATTTTTCTAACGGAATGCCACACTCTAGTCAAGTGCGTCATCGCCACTGAGATGCTTTTGCTGATTGAAATGTGCGAGAAGTCCACTGCTAGGAAATATTAAACTTGCTGAAAAATAGATATGATTGTACGATGTTACTGTGCTCATATTTTGTGTTATTCAATAAAGTTCCCGCCACAATAGATGCTTCATGTTCAAGATGAGCTCTGCTAAATATTTACACGATCCTCGTATGTTTATTAGACAAAATTACGACAGTAACGGACAGTGGAGAAAGTACCAGGAATCCGAAGGAAATGCTGGCAGTCCGAGAAGCAGTACGTTGATGAACAACGAGCATCTGAGAGCGAGAAACGAACACTGCGCCGAGAGTGTGAGAATTCGCGAAAAACGAAGTCCCAGTGTCGGTCCCAGCAGCTCTTCTAACACAGGAAGTTTGCTGAGAAACAAAGCCGATAAGAAACGAACATCCTCCACATCAAGTAGGATTATATTCTACTTATTCTTTATGTTGGAAAAAGAAAAAAAGAAAGAAAAAGACCATGTCGGGTTTACGATCAATACCGATATTTGCGTAGGCTCGAGGGAAGAACTCGTCGACATGGAGTATTACAACGGAGAGCGAAAGTCACGTAGTGACGGCAAGAATAAAGTGAGAGGCGTTCCATCCAGCTTCGGATATGTAAAGAGATCTACAAGCAGCAGTAGCAAAGAGTCACGTACCGCGCAGGTGTCCGCGGTGCCGAGGACGAAGGTAAGCTAGATGAAAATTTTGAAAATTCTGTGGTTATGACCGGATTAGTTCAAGATCTATTCATTTTCTTCTGTTTCCTCTTTCGTATGACGTTTCCTATTGCCTGAGTGTGAATTCCTGTTGGAAAAGAGTTTAAGTACCTGGAATAGTTCAAGGCCGAAAGTTGACACTGAAAACGTGATAATTTTTCTAGAAGAGTGAACAACTAAATCTCCTGTCAGTTCATTGATTAGTCATGAACAGTTTGTGGTTCTCCTTTAAAATTTACATTCTTGATGGTTTAAAACAAATCCAGTGCTGAAATGGACCCTTTGAATGGTTTTAAATATGATTTTCAAGTCGTGTACATACAGGAATACCGTAGTGATGGTTTCAAAATATCAATCCATCTACAAAATGATGTCAGTTTTTCAAAGAAAAATAGATGTGTTCTGGCTTGCAATAAAAGCAGTTCTGTTAAATAGTATACTCATGTACTCTTGGAGTATGAAGGAATCATTTCGATGCAAACCTTTTCGAAAAACTCGGTAGTGTACGAAGATCGCTATAGTCTTGTGTAAAAACATTATGTTATGTCTAACTTATCACTCGAGTTGCTTATTCGCAGGTTAAAGTATCCGGTGGCACGCAGACGGACATGAAATCGTATTCGCTCAGCTCGACAGCAGCCAGTCAGCTGTCGCAAAGCGTTCGAGAACGTATTATGATGGGCTCGGACGGGATCTCGAAATCGCCTGCTAGAACGCCGAGTGTTCATAAGTCGGTGGACCGAGATTCGTTACCCGGCTCGTTGTCCGATTCAACGTACACCGATTTGCAAATGATATCGAATCAGAATAGCTCCTGGTTTAGACACGGTTCCCCGTATACTGCCTCACTGCCAACCAGAACCAGCGCCGTCAGTGAGTTACATTTTTACGTAGAGTGGTTTTCAATTCAAAGGCGTAGAGCGAAAGAATTTCCAGTTTTCATTTGCTGCCCATGAGCTATTGTAGCGAACAAGTATTTTGCACTTACGAGTTGTGTATTTTTTGCAGCCGGCTTGTTGGATGCGGATAGCATCGAGTCGTTGCCGGCGCAGCTGCATCATCGAGCTAGTCTGACCAATACTAGAATACTGACTGGCTCAGCATCTCCATCGATGAACGCTCCTTCTCGCCTTTCTCGCAGCAATAGTATCAGGTTAGTGTTCCTTCGCGTTTGCTGTTTACCTTCTTAAAGAGTAATTTGAGGCTTTAGTGCTCGATCAAAAGTTTTGTATAGTTTCTCAATATATATTAGTGGCATAACCAGGAATTTTCTGGAAAGGGTTTCAAACTTTTGAGGAATCAAAAAAACAGGAGTATCTGATTTTTTAAAGAAAAAAGTAGGCGACTTGTGAACGAAATAATCAAAATATTTTAGATCGCAAAGGCAATTATTTGTGTGGAGAAGTTGTAGGGATAGTTAAAATGACCTACTGCATAAGTAAATTATATTCTGGAGTTCACGACTCAAAAATTCGCTTACTAGCTGATAAGATTTCCCGCGGCTCTTCCTACTTGTATGAGAATCATCAGCCTGTAGAAGAGCTGAAATAATTCCATCATAAGCTAGAATTCTGAATTACCTTTACATAAAAACTGTACTTATCTGACAATTTTTCAAACGCTCAAATAATTTAAATTTGCAGCTATCTGCGTGAAAGGACATTTCCCAGGTAGGATGTGTTTTATCCGTCAGACTTCGAAATTTTTATGATTTTTGTTGCAGCACGATTTTCTTTTTCTTTTCTTTTCCTTTCGTTCGTACTTTCTTTTTTTTTTTTTTGTAGCTTTTTTAACAATGTTCCAATCGCTGTATGATGAATTTGTTTTGTGCTAGAAGTTATGAGATATTTTGCTGATTTTCCTGCTATCCATCTTGAAATATATTTGGCGTGGATTTGGTGCTCTAATTAAAATGCGTGAATTAACAGGTCCACCAAATCTGAGAAACTCTACCCTTCAATGCTGCAGAGATCTGATGAACTGGAGCCGCTGTACAGCATTCCATACAGTCTGGCCAGCGGTCATAATCACATGAATAGTTGTAATTCGCAAGACGAGCCCCCTAGTCCAACTCCTAGTCATTTGTCACAGGGTACTTCAGCCGGAAATAGTTCAAGGTAAGATGTGACTGCGGATTGCGCTGAAAACCTCCTCTAACTGCATGCAGTGTGGATTGACGATCTGTCTCGTTTCATCTCAATAACTTTCCAAAACCAGTGATGCGATCGCCATAAAAGCAGTAGACAGGGTTTGATATGCTTTGTATGCCGGCTGAATTTATTTTCATCTAAAAAAAGCAGTAAATGGATATCAGTGAAGTTGTGAAAATCTAGAAAACTACTGTTTGAAAATGGCTATGAACTGGAGTGATCACTATTAGAAATTCAAATTGACAGTTCGTTTGAAAACTCAGTTAATAGGAAATCGAATTTCTCGTTAGTTTTATAACAGGGCTGGTGCAAACGACATTTTTTTAGGGGGTATAGCAAAAATTTCGACAGAAACTTACAACATTCTCAGCTGACAATCCAAAAAAAAAGTTTTCTGTTTCTCAGTGTTACTGACATAATATGTGAGAAAATACCAAAAATGCCGACTTGCAAATTTATCGAAGGAAAGAAAGTGTTCGCACATCCCCTTCGCACTGACCCTGTTTTTCTATTTGTAAATTATTATAAAAATTGTGACCTAATTGAAAAGCGAATGTAGGCAATCTATGGACCGCAATACAGGCTGTGCTCTGAAGAAGAAAAACAGTTAGTCTGCCTACTTCATTATAACTACAGGAACAAACATTCGAAATGTAATAAGAACTCGAAAAAAAAATTGTTCAACTCTGCAGTGCCACGCATATTACAATTTTTTTTTGAAGTTTTAATTAATATTTAAAAAGTAATGGGAACCCCTGAATTCCGATATTTAGCTAATTTTGATAGAAACTATAATATTGTGCGAGACTGCTGGTCAAAATAAACCTCTTTACAACATGAAAAGTCATGCGAAATTGGATTACCAATTTTTGACTATTATGCCCAAAATGCCCAGAAACCCAGTATTTCAGAAGCACGTAAAAAGATTTTTTGAGGACCCCTGAATTGGGTATATCTGCCCAATGTATGGCGGTTCGAGAGCGTATCATTAGTGAGTGTTTTGCGCCCCAACGTTCAGGGGATACTGCTGCACATACCGTGCCGGAAAGGTTGCCTATCACGATTTTAGTGAATTTCACTAAAGTCTGGTCCAGTTGAGAAACGTAATTTTTTCACGGCGCTGATAACGCGTTCGCGAACTCGTCTTTCCCCTCCAACTTCAAAACACCCGTTTATAGATGTGTATTGCGGGTAGCTAGTTATGTTTCTTAACTGCACCAGACTTTAAAAGTGGCATTTGAGGGTTAATGATGAAGCTATGGGCAGTTAGAGGTGGAAATTCGATTGTGAACCAGCTTATGTTATAATTTGGTGAATTCGTTTGTTTCTTAGATACCACTATGCAGCTTCGCCGTCATCTTCCAGCCAAAGTTACAACAGGAATTCACCGTACATGAATTTTTTGACGAAAATGAATTCCAAAGAAGACGACAGTAAGTTATGGTGCTCCTTACATTACGTAATTTTTAAAATCCGATTCTAGGTGCGGACGTGTAGCGCATGTTTTAAGTGTATCAACCTGAAATTTTTCAATGCAAGTGACTAGAAGCCACGTTTTACATTTTTAATTACTGCTTACTGCAATTTGTGAGTCGACTTTGGTCCGAAAGTTCTCGAGAAGTCCATTTTGTAATTACAGTTTTCCACGTCCAGCTTTCGAATGGAGTTCGTTATCTTTAAATTCTGAGAGCTAATTACGAATAAGCAACCGTACATCTCGATGTAAAAGTCTGCAATGTACTTTGCATCGTTCATGTTTTTCAGTTGTTATTATTTATTAGCTGAGGGCTAAAAATGTTAATTAAACGTTACAGTGCACGGCTCAGCGATGAGTTTAGTGTCGACAGCGTCATCTTCGTTGTATAGCAACGCACCGGAAGATAAACAAGCGCAAGAGATACGTAAATTGCAGCAGAAAGTTGTCTCGCTTAGTAGTCAAGTCTCGACAGCCGTAAGTACACTAGAATTTTCTTTATCTTTCAACGACCTCTTTTTTCCTTCCTTTTTTTTTTTTTTTTTCATTACTTTCGCTTTGTTTCAATGTTAAGTGTCCGTCCCGACTAATTGTGTCATTATCTCGTGCTCGTTGAACGCATTCTATCGATTTTCACTCGTGCGGGAACTTGTAATCGTGTCAAAGACGATATTGAGTTGAAGGGATTTCGTTTTACTTGAGCTATTCACGGTAAAATAACATACTCGAAGCATGAAGTTTTTGTTGGATGATGATGAATTACAACTGCAGTGCGACAATCGATAAATAATTGAGATTTGCGCCAACACGGAAGCCTTATATTTACTGGGCTCAATGTGTGCAAAAAATAATATGACGTGGTTGCATATTTTGTGCTTTCAAGTCTTTTAATATTAATGGCAGGGAATTGTTGCGAATTTAATTATAATCAACTCGATGAATCAATACACGAATGGAGGTGTTTTTCCACGAGAAAGAAATATACCTACTGGTGATGACCTGAAAATGCAACGACATTGATGCCGTCGTTTTAGTTGTAGGCTTGTATCCGCTTCGAAACTGATGGTATAGGAGTTAGAATTCATTAGTATGATGCTCAGTGGTTTTTATTAGGAAGAGAACTGAGACTAGAAAAAACTCATTTATTGACTTGATATCTGACATCATGTTGCATAGTAGTAACGAAGTGATCGGAGCATGCGAAACTTAGGTTGAAATTGAAATTTGCCCGTCCCTCGAATTCATACAATATGCTATAGTCATAAATGATCATTCGCATCGTTTAACAAGAAGACCAGGAAATAACCCCTCCCAGTTTTCCGATGGAAGCACCATGTTGACTTACAAGTTTTTATGTTCTTCAATAGCGACCTCTCGGTAGACGTTTTACCCAATTGACCTCGAACACTTCTTGATCTTTATAATGAGACTTCGATGGACAGATAGACGTGCTATCTTACAGTTAGATTAAGTGAATTAGTTTGGTTTGCAACCTTGGAGCGATGTCAAACGTGTGTCTTTTATCAGTCTATAATTCACAGGTAGAACAACTGGCAAAAAAACACACACAAAACATTACAGTAAAACTACCCACTTTTTTATTTTAAATGTGCTGCTAAATTACACAAGAATTTGAATTGTTTGATTGAGGGCGTGACCTCGCCTGTTTGCGTCTCTTGAGTAATTTTCATTTGTCATCTGTGGAAGTACACGTACATAGAAGAGGGTATTGAACTTTCCATATTATCATTCGAAAAAACAGATCTGAATTTATGGTATGACAAACTTTTCTTTACATCCCCTTTTAGATTCTTATGTTTCTTCAAAATATGTTTATTTTCTGTTCTCACATATGAAAAAAGTCTTGTAAGTGTTATCAGAGTGCTGAAAAACAGCAGCGTAAATACTTATTTATGTGAAAACTATTACTTTACGGCAGATTGAGACTATGCTTGGGAAAAACTTCCGAGAAAGTCGAGCTCCATTCTTTAACTGAAGAAAAGAAGTTGAGAATTTGATGTGCAGTGTATTTCAGGCATTATAAATTGAAAGCTTTCTGTGTTAACTTGTTTTGTTTTACCTCACCACATCGAAATCCCTAATGTGATAATAACTGATTTAAGGTAAAACTATAGTTTAAGAAACCTCCATTACTCGTAAGAGGACGAATAACATTTAAGACCAACTTCTTGATTTCAAGGAAGTTAAAAGGGAAAATAATACGAAACAATGACGCTAAATTAATTCCATTGTTTTTCCGAATGACTACACGATCAATATTATGACGTATGAAAAAAGAAATGATTGTAGTTTGAAATGAAACCCGAGTCGAAGCTTAGAGACATTTGCGTATACTTATACTCAATTATTATTATTCGCAAGTCGCAACAAAAGATGAGAATGTATTATAATGAGAAGAAAATGAATGACTGTACTTCAGTATCGATCCTCCGACTGGGTTTCAGTTATTTTGTCTTCTATTTTATTCGGCTGATGAATTCTACCGAGAACAGAATTGAAGTGTACATTAATCAAACATATCTACATTCAGTGTGCATAAGTTACGCCGTTCATTACTATTACTGAAGTGTACGTTTTTCTTTGAATTACAACGAATTGTGTTACATGAAGAAAAAGGAAGCGATGCATATATCCGCGTCGTTTTGTAAGCACTGCGAACTTATAAGTTGGATTTTCTTTTAATCCTAGAATACGCTGAGGAATGACTTGAGAATTTTCTACGGTATATATATTAACGTTCAGATTATTTGGAGAACTCTAAATTTATCATCTTCTCGTTTAAAATAATTGTCAAAGTCGTTCAGTTGATACTGAAAATGTGAGTTGTTGTTATTAGTGGTGTGTTTATTTTATTTTTTACTTATCCTTCGGAATACCGAGTATTGCAGTGCAGCAAGTACAATTATTTTGGCCTCGAAATGACCCTCATTTTTGATTCTGTCATAAAAATAAAAAAGTTTTTATTAAAAAGAAAAGAAAGAAAGATTTTTCAGAAAGACAGAATCTGTTCTCACTTATTATCACCAAGTGGGGATTTTGTTTTCAAAAGATTCAAATCCATTGTTTTGAAATTTTACCGGAACCTGAAAAATTTGTTGCAAAACTTTTGATCGATGAATTGGGAGCGTTTGAGGTTCTTCTTGGATATTTTGCATATCATTTACGTATAGAATTACTCGTACTTCTGAAAACTCAATATTACTTGTTTAATTAACGAGAAAAACTGTGTTTAATTAACGAAAAAAACTGCATTCAGCACGTTTTATTTTATTTTTAGGAGAGAGTGAAACAAATATGATAAGAACTTCGTACTTTTTAGAATAAAACGCTGGTCTGATACTCTGATAGTAAGTACTACTGCAGTGTTAAAAATCGGTAAGGTAAAGTACGTTTTTGCACCAACTAACTAGGGCATCAAATTTTTTAAGCCCGAAACTATAAAATTTAATTTTTTTTTTAAATTTTAAATGTGGTATTTAATTTTGTTGGAAGTGAGCGTCTTAAATGATATCGTCTTACCGTTAGGTAGTTCCCATATTTAGGTTATTTTGAAAATAAATATTGAGGACTAGAGTCCTAACCAAAATACTGAATAGACTCAATATTTATGTTTTCATTCCGTGAACAGAATTTTATTTTGATTAATTTTCTTTGAACATAATGCAACTTTGTTGAAAGGGCGATGAGAATGGTATATCTAGTCCGTATTTTTTAATTTACTCTCAATCCGAGCCCTGGAATCCGCTCTTTCGGGCATTACCTCAGAGACGTCGGGGAGGCTGTTAGGGCTGTCTTAGCCCTCTTCTCATCTTGTCGAAAACCCAGCCTAGGTCGAAATGTAGCGATTTGCTACGTAGACTCGAACCCGGGACCTCCGGATTTCGAGACCAGCGCGCTACAGTGTTTTTATGGTATATCTAGTGTGAGCGAACCAGAATGAAGCAATGAACTATGAACTCCGTGATAAAAACTAATGAATATGAAGTAATCAAAACTAGTGAGGATGAACGCTAGCATTACGCTAGACTGACCCTCTCAGACGTCCCAAATAAATAAGGAACAAATAAATTTCTGTCTCCTACACAATTTAATTTTTATCACCAACTTACGATTACATAATCAAAGGGTTTTAGGATTCATGGGATGTAGAATGAGAGTGACCGACTAATCAGAATGTATTGGGATTTAAACTTGGAGTTTCAAGTGTTGGCAGCCCTGCGATATGTGTGTGTGTGTGTGTGTGTGTGTGTTCACGTATAATTTACCGTAAGCATATAGCAAGCTTCAGCTATCATTAAGTCGATTAGAAATTCACTTTCAAAGAAAATTTGTCTTAAATTCGACTGCATCATCACCATAAAATGATTTATAATCAGTTCTACTGGCAGAATAATTTTTACTCGGTTTTTTACCCTATTGAAGATAGCAGTGTTTCTCTTTGAAAGTACACATGACCACTCACTCATTTTCACCCGCTAACACCAGCGCAGGTAATTTTGCAGCGCACTGTAGTGCACGTTTAAATCCCAATTTTACACATCGTACATTTTTAAATCTATAAAATTCATTTACAATCAGTGCTGCCGACTTGAACGAATAGAATTTCTAGATGAACGTTGCTTTCAAAATTTTGGAGAATTTCGGAGATTTGAAAGCAACCCCCCTAAAAGAATGGAAAATAAGTAGATATTACATAAATACGTACACTATATTCGAAAAACTTTTGCACAAACTCTGAAAATTTTCAAAAAATTCAAAAGATTAGCAAGAAGGTAGAATTAAAGATCAAATTCGCCGCAAAGATGTCAGTACATTCAGGAAATTCAGCAACAATTTTGAGAATTCGGCAGAGATTTCGGAATTTATAGAAAAGAAAGTGGTTGAGAGAACGAACGGAACCTAAACCGATTATTGTTCCTGATCCGATCATCAAGAACGGGAACCAAACACGAGGAAAAAAGTTAACGCGACAATGAGTGGAATAGGATCACATTAAATTAGAAGCAAAAAACAGTTCTGAACAGAATCTAAGATCAAATTTTGAACAAAAAAAAAAAGAAAAAATGATGAGAACCATCGTATTTGGTTTGACTATATATAATAAAAAGTTCTGGAGATGTAGAGGAACATTCTAGAAAATTGTTGGAATTCCAGTCGCTGGGAGACGAGAAATTCATGAAAAATCAAGATAGTTTGTTCAAATTTTAAGTCAATCTCTCTCCTGAAATTTGAGGAAGGTTGACTACATTGTTTACATAAACGGTTAAACTTAAACCTAAACACCTAAAGTCTGGTCCAGTTAAGAAACGTCATTTTCTCACGGCGAACTCATCTTTCCCCTCCAACTTCAAAATACCCATATATTGATGTGTATTGCGGGCAAGTGCGGCAACTTGGAACATTCCCATATAATGCTCGAAGTTTTCTAAATCCAGTCGTATAAAAAGTTTTAGAACGGAGCTGAAAGGTGGGGGGGGGGAGAATTTAAACAGCAAAAAAATTATGTTTTTGATTCAAAATCACAAACGCAGCATGCGTTTTAAGAAAATTACGATAAAACGATAAATTATTTCATGTAGTGCTCCAGCTTGTGAGCACCAGCATACTTGCCGCCACTGATTGCGGGTAGCCAGTTATGTTTCTTAACTGGACCAGACTTTACTTGAACTTTCAAACGATGCGAAACTAACGAAACTATAGATAAAACTTGAAACCTCAAGAACTCGAGAGTCGAGAGTCAAGATCCAGAAAATTAAGATTCGATATTTCATTTACAGATAGCGCTCTGTTCGGCTTTCACGTGACGTCATGCTATCGATTCTTTCTTCTAAATTCTGTTCGCTCTGTTTTGTCTGTGATGATGTAACTCGATTACAATACGTACAAAGCCTAGAAAGAATAATATTGCTCAGGATGAATTTTCCGTGTCTGTAACTTTCTTACTTTCGTTTGAATGTTCTATTAACATCAGTATGTGATAATTTCATCTTCGTGTCATTGCCAGAAGATCTACCGTAATGATTCGCTGTACTTTATGACTTGGCGACAATGTGCTTTCCACCCAACGCAGAGCAGATGTATTCCACATCGGCAACGGAGTGTCCGATCCTGTCAGCGAAGGTACTGTACGTAATCCGTTCTTTGTGCTCGTACTGAGCACTTTGACGTTTCAAAATTGAAGCTTAACGATCAAAGCAATATGAAAAAGCTGAAACGCGATGATACGAAACGACCTTCAAAGAAAGTCACTCTCTTACCGACACCGGATAAATCAGAGAGTGATAAGAAGACGTACAAGGTAATTCGTTTACAGAACAATCTCACCGCCCTCTTGGTATCCGATGGACCGGAATTATATCATATCGAAGACTTCTACGATATTTCCGACTCAAGTAGCGAGAGTAGTTTCAGTAACAGCAGTTCATCCGGCGAAAGCGAGGTGGACGATGATCCGGCATACGAAAGCTGTCGAACTTTAGAGAACGTTAAGAATGATAAATTCGCCGCGTGCGCTTTGTCCGTGAACGTGGGCAGTTTCAGCGATCCGAAAGAGATACCCGGCCTCGCTCACTTCCTCGAGCATATGGTCTTCATGGGCAGCAATAAGTACCCGAAGGAGAATCAGTTTGACGTTTTCATTCAGAAACATGGTGGCTCGACGAATGCGGTTACATCGTGTGAGTACACGACCTTCTATTTCGACTGCAATGTGCGACATCTATTCAAGGCGCTCGATATGTTCTCGCAATTTTTCATCTCGCCGCTACTGAAGAAAGAGTCGATGGTGCGCGAACGTGAAGCCGTTGATTCGGAGTTCGACTTAGCCACCTCATCCGATTCGGCTCGCATCGAACAGTTGATCGGCACGTTTGCATCTCCTGAGAATCCGGCCGGTAAGTTCACGTGGGGCAATTCGCGAACCCTGAAGGACGGTATTTCGGAGGACGAGTTGTACAATTCGCTACGCGCCTTCCACGAGAAATATTACTCGGCCAATTTGATGACGTTAGCTATTCTGGCGAAGTTACCCATAGATACGCTGGAGAACTGTGCGCTGGAGTGTTTCTCGCAGGTGCTGGATCGAGCCGCCCAAAAGCCAAAACTCGAGGTCGTACGGCCGGCGTTTGTTGCTGAGCGATTTCATCGAATTTACTACGTCAGCTCGGTGAAGGACGTTACCAAAGTGACGCTGATGTGGGAGTTACCGCCAGTCGAAAGTCTGTATCACAGCAAACCGGACGAACTGATCGGCTGGCTGCTAGCGCACGAAGGGAAAGGTAGTCTGTTGTCTTATCTGAAGAGTAAGCTGTGGGCCCTAGGCCTATGGGGTGGTATAACCAGTGACTCGATGTACTGTAACTCGCTGTACTCCCTGTTCCGACTCGAAATCGGGCTATCCGAAGACGGCTTCAAGCATTTGTCCGACGTGATCACGGCAACGTTCAGCTTTGTGAAGCTGGTGCAGCGTCTGTTACCGCACAAGAGGCTGTTCGACGAGATCAAGGTTCTCAGCGATTTAGATTTCAGGTTTCAAGAAGAACAAACGACCACCGAGTTCGTCGAGAACATCGTCGAGGACATGCACTTTTACCCATCCAAAGACTACCTGACTGGGCCGCGGCTGTACTTCGACTATAATCCGCAAGAGGTGACCAGACTGTTGTCGTACATCACTCCCGAGTCGGTCAACATTATCGTGCGTGCCAAAGAGTTCGACCCGTCCATCCGACTGGACCAGACCGAACGCTGGTTCCAGACCAAGTACAGCAGCGCCGAAATCGATCCGGAGTGGCTGCGCACCTGGCAGACGGTCGAGCCGTATCCGGAGTTCTTGCTGCCCTCGCCGAACACGTTCATATCCTCCGATTTCAAAATACTCCAGGGCGGCGGCGCCGACAACAAGTACCCGGTCAAGGTGAAATCGACCAACACTCTGGAGATCTGGCACAAGCTGGACACCATATTCAAGCTGCCAATCGCCAGTATCAATTTGCATTTCCTCTCCGCGGTTGGCCTCTCCTCCAGCAAATCTTCAGTCATGCTAGACCTGTACACCGGCATGCTGACGTACCTGTTGATGGAGGACACGTATCCGGCCAATCTGGCGCAGCTGTATTACAGCGCCGAGGTCTCGATGCGAGGCGGCGTCTGGATTAAGGTAAAGGGCTTCAACCACAAACTGCCGGCCCTGCTGCAGACGATCATCGCTCGGATGAAGAGCTTCGCGAGCGAGTTCAACGCCAACATGTTCAACACGCTGAAGATCGAGCTGAAGAAGAACTACCGCAACACGCTGCTCAAGCGAAACAACCTGGTGCAGGAGCTGCGCTTTTCCATTATCGAGGAGCCATACTACAACACCAGCGAGAAGTTGAATGTCGTTTCTGACGTCAGCGAGGCCGACTTCCTGCAGTTCATCGAGGCGTTCTTCAGTTCCTCGTACGTGCAGTGCCTGGTGCAGGGCAACATGTCCAAGGAGCAGGCGATTGTTGTGTGCACCAATTCGGTGAAAGTATTCAACGTGAAGCCGGTGGCCAAGAAGGAGTTGCCGTACATACGCATCCGGCGGATACCGATCGGCCAGCGTTGTGTGCTTATGAAGTCGCTCAACGACATGGACACCAACTCGGTGACGGTCAACTATTACCAGTGGGGCCAGGCCAATATGCAGCAGTACGTGCGCATTGAGCTGTTGGTCAAGCTGATGGAGGAGAAGGTATTCAACGTGCTGCGGACCAAGGAACAGCTGGGCTACGAGGTGTACTGCACGTTCAGAAATAACTTCGGCATCATCGGCTTCACCATCACGGTGCACTCGAGCAGCGCCAAATTCGACACGTCGTTTGTGGAGGAGCGCATGTCGAACTTTATGCGACTGTTCGCGGAGTCGCTGGCCGAGTACAAGTCGGACGAGTTCTTCAAGGAGCGCGAAGCGCTGATCAAGACGAAGAGCATCGTGTACGACAACCTGAAGCAGGAGGTCGATTACAACTTCTCCGAGATCCTGACCGAACAGTACGTGTTCAATCGGCGGTGGAAGGAGATCGATTGTTTAAACCAGGTCACGCTGAAAGAGATCCAAACCGTCCTGGCGGCGATTATAAAGATAGGCAGCGATCGGAATCGCTGGCTCACCATCCAGGTGCTCGGCAATAAGTCGGAGGCGGCGGGGCAGAAATCGGTGTTCCCGGATGACGAAGAAGTAGCGCTCGGTATTCGATTATTGGAGGGGGATACAGGTAGAAAGCAGTATTACATTACGGATATGGATAAATTCAAAACCGAGTTGCACTTGTACGGCAAATCGAAAATCGTGAACGGGCTGCCATCGGCGACAAAACCAGGCACTAAACCTGCCCCGAAGGCGATGGGTACGAAGGTGCTAAGAGCGCAGACTACAAAAGCTCCCAGTTCTCAAGGGCCTCATAAATAGTAAATTGAATTATTGAGATTCGGTCCCTGGAACTTGGCCTGCGTGGCTGGTGGATCTTGGAATGAACACAGCGTATATAACTTTCTAATCGAGTTTTCCGGAAGGAAAATACTCGGATGAGTGGCTGTCTAATGCGAACAGGGCTCGCAGTATTCGATGAAAGATCATTTTAAAATTTAATTCGTATTTCATTGTTGTTTTTTTTTATACTTTTATTTTACGTTAGTTGTTGTCGTCCGACTGAAATTCGCTCGATTTGTTGTGTTCAAAATTCGAATAATTAGTTGTTTAAACTTTTGAGCGTTCGTTGTATAAAATCGTACGCTACCTATTGTAACTGTGTTACTGTGTAAAGTTCCGATTTGATATTACATTTTTTTTTTTTTTTCTTGGAGTGTTGTTCTATGATCGAGTTTCGGTAGTTACAGAAAGAATAAGGAAACTCAGGAAGTTATGCGAATGTTATGGCAGTGGTACTTGAATGACGTCTGGAATGACAAGATTTGCAATGATCGTTATCAGTTGTCAGTGGAAAATGAATAGCAGGGACCCAGACGCCTCTCAGACCTAGGCTACGTTGGTGACTTGGGATTTTGCTCAAGTTGAAATTCTTGAATTCACTACGACCCTGATAAATAATTCTCTCGAGGCTTTGCCAGTAATTTTTATCGAAATTCGGTTTAGGCCAGGTTCGGCAGCAGAATTTTTCTATGGAGATGAATTTTATGATTTTGATTCCCAAAAAATGAGAGAAAAAAAAACTTGTTCGCCGGAAAAGCACATACTTACACATTTTTAATTTTAAAGAAAATTTTCATGAAAAAACTACTTTATGTAATGGGAGAGGAAATACATCTTCAAAATCCCCCCCTCTCTCTTTCACACACACACACTCACTCAGAAGTCGGTTATAGTTCCATCTCCAGCAAAAAGTTTGTATGGTTCGCGCTCTACTTAAAATTGTTATTTTTGCTCCTGCTCTGGTTACCTTTAGAGCGAAGGGAGTGGGTGGAGGGATGTGAGGAAGCTAGTCACGAATGGTAAAGAGGGGAAGTTGAAGGACGGGAGCTGTAAATTAGGTCTGGCATCAATAAAATTCTGAATTGGTTTTGGCTTCGGTTCTAACAAATCAGCAAATATTTTTTCTAGACTCTGGCTTCTACAGATCATTTTTTTGAGGTCCAGCTCCCTTGAAAAATTACAGGCTTCAGCTCCAGGTCTGCGACTGAACAGTCATGTGAACTGAAGAGGGGTTCTATCTTTCTGTAAAGAAAGTCACAAATTCAGTATATTTACCTCGAATTGTCTAATTCTTAATGTTCGTCTCCCGTCCATATTGAATTGATTACAACATAACCCCCCCCCCCTATTTGTACATTTCAGTGTTCCTTATTGGTCATTGGAATCTCTGATTGCGAGAAAATGAGAGCATTTTTGTGTTTGAATTTGAACTAGACAATTGGAAATCTTTCCTTTGTTATCTTTTTCGCTCTTCTTAATCAAGTAAATCGAAGGAGCGACGTTCTTTTTTCATTTGTCTGTTGTCAATCAGTAGCGTAACTGGGATGAGATTATGAGGGGGAGGGGTTGACTTGATTTTGAGGGTATTCGACATTTTCTTTTTTCAGTTTCAAAGGTTCATTGGTCTAAAAAATTCATTCGTTGCTTTCCATTTCACGATAAAACAATCATATTTTAAGAGCTTTTTTTGGCCATGGGGGAGGGGGTGAACCCGGACACCCCCTTAATACGTCACTGTTGCCATTCAAAATTCAAAATGAAAATGTTAGAACCATCTTTTTTACATTCCTGATCAGAATCTATGGAAAATTCAAATTAACATGACTGCATTTTTTGGTGTATGTATAAAATAGATTGGACTGGACGCACTGAAGACCTACGTTTTTGTAATTTAAAATTATAATTACATTATGGGAACACTCTTTTGTCTTGTGAGTCAAATTTGCAGATATTAAAAAAGTGAACTGTTTTGGCCAAATTCTTAGAAAAAGTTACACGAAAACTTTTTTTTTTCTTATTTATTTGGAAAGAAAGCAGAATTTGGAAAAATTCATTCCAAACATAATAGTTGTTATTCACTTGTTAATTTTTTCTTAGCATTTTTCTTTGTAGGTATCGTTTTTGTGTGCCAGTCAACGTCTTGACCCGAAGTGCTTCCCGTTTCGTCTTATTCACTTTCTTCGCACCGTATACCTCCGCTATCTCGCCGACCTGGAGTTCGATCGGCGGTATACACGCTAACACGTCTACTGCCTCCAAAGAAACAGTGCGGTACGCACTGACACACCTCATCGCGGCTTTTCGCTGAATCTTCTCCATCTTCACTCTTCTGTAGGGAATCTTGATGGCGTCGGCAAATACTGGCGCCCTGTAGGGCCGACATGATGACGGTGACGTACATTTTTCTCCTCTTCTCCCTCGCCCCCCCCCCCTAGTATTTAGTATAATGGGTAGCGTTACATTTTCCGCTAGTCAGTGCAGCCAGACCTTACAAATATCGTGTATCATTGTTATCAAGAATGGTGGCCATATTAACCACATGGCCATATTACCCTCCGATACCTTATTCTCAATTTATGTTGAAAAAACCCGGTCATTGTGAAATATTATGAAAGGATTTCCTGTGCCTGAACATTAATTCAATGTTAGGAATTTCAAAGTTGAAAGCTTTTGTGACAGTGGAGCTTTTTTGAGGTATTCTAAGACTATTTTTATACGAATAAAAGAAATCTTATTTCACGATCTTAGAGGTCTGCTTCTGCTCCTGGAATCAGTCTCGTTCTTACGTAACTTCCAAGATACAACTACTGGTTAGCACAATGTGATGTTATAACTGAATCATTAAACGGTCACGGTTCTGTTTGTTGGATGGAAAATGCAGAGAGGAACTTGACTGAAAATCAACGCTTAGTCGTGGTGCGATGATTCTATACGTCTTGGCGATAATCAAGGCGAAAAGCCGGTCTATAAATAAAGTATAATGGAGTGTAAATCAAATTAAGTAACTCGTCCTCTTTAATTTTGTAATCGTTCTTCATCTTTCTGCTATATAACACGAATGTAATTCGCGAAAAATTAACTAGCAACTCTCAAGGGCGTAATAAACCTGTAGGTACTGTATTATGGATTGTGTATAGTGATACGTATAATGCGTGATGGTACACTGACAAGAATATGCACCCAAGAGGATGATCATCGCGATCATAATTTACATAAAACCACACGGTACTCACCGCAATTAAGAGAGCAGCACTTTTCGAAAACGATGATAGCCCATTAATTCGTGAAACACCTGTAGGTTTTTGTTTTGTTCGAGCATACGTATCACATCGTTCCAGCCCATCATTCTCAAGCACTGGAATGAGGCTCCATACTCGGTATTCATAACTCATCCATCCATCGATTGTGCTGGCACCGAATTATGATAATTATTTGTGGTTCTTACGGAGTTGTTACCAACGAACTCCAGTTCAGTCTTGCAAGGACAAATGTCAGTGGGATGTGAATAAGCATTCGAATGGTGAACGGATATAATTCATCGTTATTTCGATTGTGGTAATTAATTTGAAGTTAACAATTTTTCGGTTGAGTATGGACTCGATGGAGCATCGGTGATTAATTTTTTTCTACTCGATTCTTGCAGTCGCAGCAGTCGATTTCAGCTCGCGTGTTTGCGAATCCGCGGCGATTTGCGGCAGCGATTCTTAGAAATGAATGACATAAAATCTCGTCTAGGTACATGTTAAACGAATCTGTTCTTTGGGAAAATTACTGTTACAAATTTTCACCGTTATTTGAAAATTTACATAACACGAGTAGCGTCGTTATTACAGTGTAACAGACGTGTGTTTCGCTGTTGGATTTTCAACAAACATTTGTGAGAAATTGTCACTTTTCCTCGGATGATTATCAAACCAAACGAGAGAAGGAAACAGAGCCGTTGTGTCGTTAGCACTTTCTTTTGGTTTAAGAGATAAAATCAAAACTGTGACACGGAGTTTGAATAAATTGTTTTAATTTTCTCGAGGAAAGTGAAAGAAGCAAAACTGGATTACCTACTAAATAACATCTTGTTTTGTTTGCGAGGAACTTGGATGTAGACCAGGGCTATATTATTACCACCCCAATGGCTAATTCCACTTTGTAAAAATGGCACGCGAATATCCGGGGTATTTTGAAACGACTATTTTGTAAGTGGGATGAGATCCCAATTTTTCTAGCGGAAAATGTAATTTTTTAATAAACTCTGGAAACCTCATACTGAAAATGCCGAGTAAATTAATTTAAAAAAAAAAAAAGGTAAAAGATTTTTTTATTTTATGTGAATTTTCCGGGTATGGCCATTCAGTTGTAAGATTTCTGACACCTCTTCAGCGGTATGCTTTCCAAAAATCTGTTATTGATGTTTTACAGTACAAAAACTTGCAATATAATCAGAAACCTACCGATGAGATATAAATCAAGGAATCTGATACTTTTTTGTCAAAAGAGAAAATCACATTTTGTAGAACCCCCCCCCCCCCACAGTACCATAGCCATTCGTCAGTTGGTAAAATCAGATCTGTAGTGAGAAAATTGAAGAGATAATGGTCTTCTCTTTCGTCTATCTACTTCTCGACTTCAAAATAAATGTTTCTAAATTTGCTTAATGAAATTTGAGAAGTAGAAGGTATTAGGTGCACCACCGGAATTACGTACGATTGGATAGTTTCGATCATTGATAGGATATTTACTTTAATTTCTCAGTGGCCGGCTACCGTGTTCCAACATGTCCCAGTAGTGAATTTATGATTATTGGCTTCTGTATTGTCGCATTCATCCTATACATACTTACTGACATATCCGCTATCAAATTTACCACCATGCCACTAAAGGCGCTGTAGAGGCTCCTATTTTTCTACCAAGATAATATAAAAAATATTATGTACCTAATTATTATTTGAAATAAAAGATTATCGGCCCAACTCTGGGGAAAGAGCCTCAGAGTCATCTCCCCTCACTCTCATAATGGAAGAACTTGTTTGAGTATAAAACATGAATGTCGTTCTTCATTCTACCTAATATTCAACAATGTATAAATCTGACCCTGTCTGATATTATGTGATTCCCTGATCTGTTTTATTATTTTTATTACTGTTGTTTCAATACGCAACAATGCCCATTTTCTTCCTGATGTGTACGCTTTTTATTTTAATAACAATTTCATCAAGTACCGCCAGCACTGCCTCAGTGATTTTCTTCCTTGATACCTATGAGATTTACTCTGTGTGCATGCCGTAACATCGGTTCTTCCAGCAGTAAAGTCCATGCGCGTTTACATCCATAACTTGTTTACAAGATGTGCCAGTACTACTTTTTTTATTTGATTTCCTCATATGAAATTCAGTCTTAACAAACTAACTTGTTGATACCCATACTTGTTCCTGAAGTATCAGTTTTTCAGTACTCAGTAATGTCCATGCGCTTTTACCCAACGTGCACCAACAGAGTGCCTTTTGATCATACACTACTGCATGTCCAGTTGTCCAGTGACCCGTAAACCTAATGCATCAAATTCTTGTCATCTTAGCACTTCTTTTCTGATTTGCTTTCAACCCGAGCCCTGGAATCCGCCCTTTCGAGCATTACCTCAGAAACGTCGGGAAGGCTGCTAGGGCTTCCTTAGCCCTCTTCACTTCTGGCCGAGACACCGGCCTAGGTCGAAATCTGGCGAGTGAAATTAACTCCTAAATGAGGAACTGAGCAGGTTTTATGCCGCCAAGCTGCTCCTTATAACAACATCCAATGAAATAGCTTGTGCCACATCGCGCACATTCCCGGGTATCAAACTGAGTGTCAACTCGTCGAATAACCTCTAGTTAACGATGACTCACGATTGGTACAACTGGCCCTGGTTGCTAATTTTTAGATATTGGTTTTTCTAGTACTGAGTAATGTCTTTCCCAATTCTGAGATTCAGTCTTAACACACTGTCTTACTGATATCCGTATGAGGTATGAACCTTGTTCCATTTAAAAGTCATTCTCCCAATATTCGTCTGTGGACGTGCGTTTTTAATTTACATCAGTAGCCCATTACCAGTATGCGCTAGCACTGTCTTCATGATTTGCTTATCTAGAGAAGAAGAGGATCGAAGCTTTTGAGATGTGGTGCTATAGCCGGATATTTAGCATCAAATGGACGGATAAGGTGAAAAATGAGGAAATACTTAACAGAGTAGGAGGTAAAATGGATGTTTGAATTTGTGTGAAGAGGAGGAGAGATAAACTAATGGGATAACTTGAAGCATTCAGAAATAATATTACTATGCTGCTAGAAGGAAGGTGAAAGGAAAGAATTGGGTAGGTCGTCAAATATTCCAGTATGTTCAACAGGTGATTGAGGATGTCAAATGTAAGAGTTATTTGGAAGTGAAAGAACTCGCATAAGATAGGGAGAAATGGATAGCTGCATCAAACCGGTTGTAAGATACCGCACCTCTTCTAGAATACGGGCCGCGAAAGAGACACTTTATTTCCAAACACCGTACCTATGATAAGGAGCAGCACTGTGCGCATGAGAAAAAAGTGGGGGAAACAACCAGGTAGATACACGTTCCCACACTTGTTCTAGCTCCACATTTACGTTGAACCACGAAAAAAATATGAATACTAATATTTCTGGCGCCAGTTAACTCCATGACGGTCTTGTCCGCGCTGAGGACAAAAATTTGAGGAACATTCAACCTCTCAGAGTTATTCAATACGGCTCAAAAATGTGCAAAACCACTTTCTCCTGATAAAGTCACTCATTCCTTTACTTTGAGCACCAGTTAATGGGTTTCAAGTGTCATTAGGTGAGTGCATGTGCCAGACTATTGAGTAAAAAATTAGTCGTGGGATAGGCCACCCTACTGGACATTCTTATGTTTCTGCATATAAAATAACCTTCAAGTATGTAGTAATCCTGAACTTCACATATGGCTACAGTAGTACTAAATGAGTACTAGTAATATACCAAATTTAAAATAAATAAAAAAACAGTATTACCATTTTGGAGATATTCAATTAAGACACAAATCGTTCCCCAAATTTTAGAATCACCCAATGATGCACTCGGTGATGGGGTACTGTAATAAACAGTGGGTAAGGTCGATGGCCGCCATTTTAGTTTTTGTTTACCTTTTGCGAGTAGTTATCCGTGTAGATGACTACTCGCAAAAAGTAAACAAAAACCAAAATGGCGACCATTAATCCTACCCATTGTTTATAATAGTACCCTATGGGCAGGGCTGATAAGCCGAAGCCGATGAACGGCTTAGCAGCAGCAGCCGTCTTTGATCGTCTTTTTAAGCTAGCCGCTCAATCCTTTTTCTTATTTGCTTTGAGACATTATCCTTTTATGAAAGTTTTTCTTCAAGATATACTCCTAAGTACTTCACCTTTCCTGTAAGGGCTAACGGTCTTCCTTTGGAATTCACTTTGATGAACTCCTTGCCTTCCTTTAGTGAGTGAAAAGAGTGATCTCAGTTTTGTCCGCGTTTATCGATAACCCCTTTTTCACACACAATTTTTCCACTCATCGGAGTTCCCACTGCGTTAACTCCGCGATGGCTCCCGGAAATTTGCCGACTACCACCATAGCCAAATCATCGGCGTAGCCTTGTGCGTATATTTTTTGACCATTTCTGTCCATCACTAGACTCCACAGTAGGGGAGAGAGTACTCCCCCGGCAGCCTCTGGTGGTCGTTGCATGGATTTGTTATTTTTTATAGGTTATCTGGATCGCCCTGCCTTTTATAGCATAGAAACTATCCAGCTTATTAAGCTTTCCTTTACTTCCTTTCCCTTGGGTCTGTTTCTATTGATTCATGAGAGGTCGCGTCAAATGCTCCCTCTGTATCCGTGAATGTGGCTCGGACATAATTTCCGCCAGTCATCCCTCTCTCAATTGCCATAACAAGCGAGTGCAATAATGGTCTGCTGATCTGCCTGCCCTGTATGCGTTCACCTTTTCAGTGTAACCTCTCATAGGTGCCTATGTATCAACCTTTCCAAAGTTTTCAGCATGAACGATGAGAGACCTGCCTGGTTTAGGCAGAAACTGCACTCTCACACCCCTCCTCGGTTTTGGAATGTGCCCTCGCCCTAATCATACCCTGAGGACTCTAATGCATGGTCCCATCATAGGCTCTAGTCCTGTCTGTAGACAGATTTGATAGATTCCATGTGGGCCCGGTGCTTTATATGGCGAGAATGTGTTTACCGCCCAACATACCCTGTCTGGTGTAACCACCTCCTTCGCCTTTTCCCAATCCGTTCTGCTTTGCCTGCGGTTGGCTTCCGGCTCTGGCTGTGTGCTTTCTATGTTTTTTGCTCCCGGAAAGTAAGTGTCATTGAAGTGCTCTATTGCCTCTCTCGGGGTGGTAAAAAGACCACCTGTCAGAAATTCGAGCGGCCTCTCTTCTACTATCCTTTCTTTACTCAGGAGTTTTTGCAGACGTGCCCTCTCTGGTAACTTTTCTATAGATTCGCAGAAACGTTTTCATCCCTCTGTTTTGGCTCGCTTAACTGCCTTTTTATATGCTGTTGGGCGCCATGATATAATTCCCAGTAAGCTGGTGTATTAATTTTCAGTGTAGCCCTCAGCCTTCCCGATGCGCAAAATCCCGCCAGTTACCCGGGTAACTGACAGGGAATTAAGAGTAACTGACGGGTTTCTGGGTAATCTGAGGGTAACTAAGGGTTGCTTCCACGGGTAACTACGAGTACATGGTAACTGATTGCGTATCGGTATGCACAAAATTCCGCCGGTTACCCGGGTAACTTTTTTTTTTTTTTTATTTTATTTTTTATATTAAAAAGCATTTATTACAACATTGGGATTATTACAAAACATTAGGAACATTACGAGACGATACCGCACTTTCCCTGGTGGTTTTCAGTGGGTATCGTCTCGGAATCTACATAATGTATAAATTTACATGATTATAAAGGTGCGCTACTTTAATTGTTCTTACTACATGCTTAGCCTATTGAGATTCATACTACGGTGTACATACTTACATGAATAAATCAATCAAACGGTTTTTCGGCTAGCTTGTATTTTCTGATTTTTTTGACTTTGTGAATTTGGTGGAAATAGTCTACAAAATTGTAAAACTCGTCTCTGGACATATCGGTTATGTTTGTGAGAGAAGCATTATTCTTTATTTTATATTTGCGTCGCAGGTTTTCTCTCTGCGGGCAGTTACAGATCGTGTGTATTACAGTCTCGCTCTCTTCCTTACAATCATCGCATAAAGCGCTATCTATGATTTTAAACCTAGCTAGGGTAATTATTGAAGTTGCCATGTCCGCTTAAGAATTGTGTTACAGTGTAATCGGTGTAGAAATGTTTCATTTTTAGTCTTTTTTCAAAAGGGGAACCAAGAGTAACTGATGGGTTCCTGGGTAAGCTGAGGGTAACTGAGGGTTGCAAATGGGTAACTTCTCCGCGGGTAACTACATGGTAACTGTTTGCGTATCGGGATGCACAAAATTCCGCCAGTTACCCGGGTAACTAAAGAGGAACCAAGGGTAACTGATGGGTTCCTGGGTAGGCTGAGGGTAATTGAGAGTTGCAAATGGGTAACTTCTCCGCGGGTAACTAGTGGGTAACTGATTGCGCATCGTATTCTTCGAGTATTTTTCCTACGTTTCCCCAGAACTATTCGCAAAAGGTGAATAAAAATCAAAATGGTGACTATCGATACTACCCATCGTTTGTTATACTCGTAGTACCCTATCGGTGATTGGAAAATGTTCAAATGTACATTATGTATCCACCCTACTTTGGTCGTTTATCTTTATAGGTAGCGTTGTATTCCTATAGGACGCGCAGTCTCAGGTACCACAGGATGGCCTAAGTAGCTCTGCAAACACTCTATGGGAAACAGGTAGTAATGAGATAAAAGGGTTAATACCCCTCTTAGAAGAACAGATTCTTTTCCTCTGATACACTCCCACCTACAGCCTTGACCGTAATCAGTATATCAGTGTGAATACGATCGTGCCGTTGGTAAACAAAGAACGAGATTTATTCGAATTTAAATTTTACTTTTATCGACATCGTTCGGCGTATTTTGGGTAATTAAAACCATTTAACATTGTTCGAACGTTTCGGAGATAATGCGATAATTCTGTAAGTTCGTGGCTGGTTTGGCGGATTGCGAAACCGAGCAGTCGAATTCGTTCGCACCTCTATAATTGTTCTAGCATCATAGTAGATGATGGTAGGCAATAACTGTGCAAGGGCCGGCATCTATTTCGACGGCTAGCTTGTAATTATGGCGGTTTTTTGAAGAACGAATGCTCGATGTAGCTACAGGAGGGAAGTGCCGGTGCTATGTAGAAATTTGAGATCATAATAATGGTAATCGATTGGTGGCGCTAACGAAAGTGCTACTACAGGAGATGCGGTCGTGCCAGGGCCCACCGGTTGGATTTTTGTTCTTCCGAAAAGCGACCGGTGCCAGCGTACGGTTTCGGCCATTCGACGTACTCGTTGAGGTTAACTGGTAATTAACTTTTTGATGTATGACGCAACGCACGCCGCGGTTATAAGCGATAATTGCCGGCTGCGCGGGCTGGTTCTCAGAGTGGTAGCCTTCTGGTTAACCCTTTCGATGCTTAGGCTCCAGCGCTCCAGGACGAAACGAACGAGGTTCTCTCTTGTTTGCATGCGGAGACCGCATCGCATCGGCTGAACGCTGAGGTACCTCAAGGTCGGGAACCGGGAGCCCAGAGCCCAGTCAGTCTTGTCCTCTTGTCAGTGTTTCCACGGTGCGTTTTGTCGACGGTTGTTCGGAGGTGAGCGTCGCGTCGTCGGCTCCCTCGTGCGTCCATTAAAGAAATTAATTTTGTTTTTTTCGTGATTCTACGTGTTTGAGCATCGTGCGATCTACGCCGGGGCTTCCGTTTTTAATTATTTCGACGCGGCATTCGTGATGTGTTTTTCTTTCGGTGTAGCTGTCTCCTCTCTCGTGTCTGAGAAGCGTGTTCGACGTTCGCGGTATCGTCGTGCCAGCAACTTGTTAATTCCGAAATGAACGGGGTTAGTTTCGTGTGTTGATCGAAAAAGGTAACCGCGGTGTCAGCTGTGTCGTGACTTTTTCATATTTCTTCGAAACGATGAATCGACAATCAGGTCGTGCGAAGTGCAAACGAGATGCGAGTTGGGTTAGAAGATGGTCGGACTGTGTACCACGTTCATTAAACACACGAAGTGTAGCATTATGCAGCGGTCGCGATTTTTACTATTTTATTTATTTCTTTTGTTTACCCCGAACTATGTCCGATAATAGAGTTGTAATTGAATTAGGAAGCTGAAATTTCGATATTAGGTCGAAGTTGTAGATAGGCCTATCGGACCATTCGAGGGGAGCAGGGGGCCAAAATGTGTGTTCCGCGGGAAATGGCGTCTGTAATTGAAGAGCTTTTCTCCAAAGCAGAGATGAAACTTGAAGGTGGAGGAGGTGAAATCCCCCGCCCCTAATAATTTGGCAGTCGGCAAATTTTGAAACTGTTCATTTGAATTTTTCATTTCTTATGAATGTTTGTTTATTTATTTTTATTTTATTATTATGATTTTGTTTTTCAATTAAAAATATTTCTATTGAAAAATCGGCAAACTTTTAATTTTTTAATAATTCTGTCGGCGAAATTTTAGTTTTTAAAACATATTTTTTGGCAAAATTTTCTCCTCCACCTCCCCAAATGGAAAGTCAGATTTCGTTTCTGAAAATGGAGTACCTTGAACTCCTGTCAGAGACTGGTCAGTCAAAAGCTGAAGGTTTCATGCTGAGTATTGAACGGAATCTGAAAGGTTGAAACGAAGCTGAAATGTGGAAGACGTTTCGAAAATCTGAAAGTCGGTAGCAAACGTTGAATTTCGAATTTCAATGACTATTCTGTTATTACTAGAGATTCTCTGTTTGACCTAGAGGATGAAATTTGAGGAAGTTGAACATTTTATTAAGATTTAAAAGTTGAAAGCAAAAGACTTATTTTTCAATGTGACAAGCTGAATCCGATAGCAAATGTTCTATTGTTTGATTTACGGGCTTTGGTCCTGGTAAATGTAGGAGAGAAATTTAGTCTGGAAGAAAAGTCAAAACTCGTGTTTTTCCCATAAGAATGGAAGGGAGCTTGTGGCACAGATTTCCCTAATCCGTTCGACCTAAAACTTTGTAGGTGTTTTTGATTTTATTGGAACCTATTCAGGAGACGAATCAGACGAAATTCAGAAAAAAAAATACCACCGAGAGTAAATAACGACCATTTTAATGTGTAAAGGAAGCTGTGTGTTCCTCTCGAGTATTCCTGACATCTTGCCAGCTTACCCTCCCAGACTAGGGTAAGCTCATGTGCCTTGCAAATGTGAGTGCTTGGGAGATAAGGTTCTAATTTACATTTGCCGGTACGAAACTAAGAGGGAGGGGGTGAAGGCAGTCGGCAAATTTTTAAACTGTTTATTTGAATTTTTCATTTTCTAGGAACGTTTGTTAATAAGATTTTCAAGGGAGAAATAGTCGAAAACTGAGATATTTTCTAAAAATCGCCGATATTAGAGAACTATGTTAGAATATTGGGGGGTCAATCCCCCTGGCGATACGTCATTGGAGAAGAGTAATTAATCCACAAAATTTGAAAAAATCTAAAGACCGCATAATAATTATTATCGCGTTACGATTGTTTTCAAATATATGACCTTTTAAATTGAAGCCTCTTCCGCCTCCCCTGGTGCAATAATTTTCCAGATCCTAACCACCTTTTTACTTTCATAGCATTTGTCGTTGGATATGCTGCAGTTTTTTCACCTGGGTTCCACAATTTATTTTAATAGTTATGTTTCCTCCCCGTAAACCATTCAGTCTCCACGAGCGAGGGGCTAATTCTGGTTACTCTAGTTTTCCAAATTCTTTATGAGATTCTATAGTCAATTTTTTTGATAGAATAGCCAACCAAGCTCTGGGTCGCTGATTTCGAATAGTGCCTCAGATTTTTATTCGACCCTTCCGAAGCACCGTCCTAATGCGAATTCAGCTTCTCTCCGGCGAAAAATTACACGAAGCATCGAAATAAGGGTGATTTTGTGTCGTTGATTTCGAACATCGCTGCCGATTTTTAATCTGGACCAAATTTAAGCACCCGCGCTTTTTCAGTTGAGAAATTTTTACGATGTTATTTTCTATTAGCAATACTTTGAGTAAATAAAACTATATTTTTACCCTGTTCGGTGGCTTAAATTAGAAAGGGTGAATTCCGAGTCAACCGTCGCTTGTCCTACGCTCTTACTAACCTCATTGGTCACACCAGGAGGGACAGGATCTAAAAATTACCCCTAAAATCGAATACAGTGACCTTGAAAACGTGTATAAATCTATTTTAGAATTTTATTGTTTACACCCCCTCTGCCACGAATTCATAAGCACACGGTAGTTTTAAAAAAAAGTTTGTGGAACGATTGACAATATTCGCCGCTCACGATGTTCGAAAAAATGTTGACCCCCCCCCCCCCCCGTGTAATTTGTAATTGAAAACGATCTGGAAAACTGGAAAAATTGACCTGGAAAACCTGGAAAAGTCAGGGAAAATTATTTCCGAACAAGAATGGACACCCTGTATACCTAAAGGCGTTGAAAATATCGCTTTTGAAAAATTTTAATTTCGAGAGTTATAAGACTTCAAAGTTGACTTGCCCCCCCCCCCCCCTAATAATTTGGTAGTTGGAAAAGTTGGAAAATTTTGAAACTGTTCACTGGGAATTTTTCAATTTTTCATTTTTTCAGAACGTTTGTTTTTTTTTTTTTCAACTAAAAAATATTTTGATTAAAAAATCAGCAATACAAATTTTTACAAATTTTGTCAACAAATTTTCACTTTTCAAAAAATATTTGTCGGCAAATTGTTCCCCCCCCCCCCAACTGAAAACTGAAAGTCATGTTTTGTCCCTTGGTGTTGTGGGACGTATGGCGATGCACGCATGCCAAAGTGGCCCCTGAGACACCGCACCCCCGGCACCGGAAACTACCCTTTCGGGCATCGCATCAGTACCGAGGGGAACGCTTTGGAGCCGGGCCCGAGCCCCCATTTCTCCTGGCCGGAACGGTGCGCGCGTCCTGCCAGGGCCACCACGGAGTTCCCTACTGACCGAGGTCCGCGCTCCCAGAGCACTCGCCTGGAAATTTCAGGTCCCCCGCAGCCGGACGCGCTGCCTCTTCCTCTTCACTCACTCATCGTGTGAGACTCTCCCGATTGAAGCTCCAGCCCTTGCACTGCGGGCGAGCTCTGCTCCAGCCCTGGTGCAACGGGCGAGCTTCGCTGGATGGTATCCGCCGCCGCAGTAGCAGCAGCAACATCCGCTTCTCCTCCTTGCGTCCTTTGTCTCGACCACTCAGCCTCCATCTTCCGTCGCATGATGGCCGAAACGAAACCCGACACCCGGTTCCAACCGCTTCGGCTCTTCAACAGCTCCGGGACCAGGGTGTCCGGCGCAAGACGGTCGATCACGCCGTCTCCGGGATCGATCGTGACCACCTCGCGCCTCTCCTCATCCCAGGCGTCGCACTCGAACAGCGTATGCCACGGCGTGTCCTCCTCTCCGCTTGCACAATGGGTGCACTCGGCGCTCCCCGCCAAACCCATCCGGTGCAGGTACGAGCCAAAACAACCGTGTCCGCTCAAGACCTGGGTCAGGTGGAAGTTCAGGCTTCCGTGCTTCCTGCCTAACCACAGGTCGAGCTCACCAATCAGCTCCCGGGTCCACTCGCCTTTCGGAGACTGGGCGAGCCTCTCCGTCCATCGCTGAAGCGTGGTCAGCTGAATGCCACGCTTCGCCCGGCGTGCCTCCTGCCGCGTCCTCGCCTTCTTCTGCGCCTTGTAGGACTGCGCCAACTCGTCTACCTTCAGCTCGATGGGTGGAAGGCGCGCCAGCACGCCTACCGCCTCCGTTGACACGGTGCGATACGCGCTGACGCACCTTAGCGCGACTCTCCGCTGTACCTTCTCCAGCTCCACTCTCCGGTAAGGGATCTGGACGGCGTCTGCGAATACCGGTGCGCCGTACGTCAGGACCGACAGCACGATGTTCGCGTACAGCCTCCGTTTCTGCTCCCGCGGGCCGCCCAGGTTCGCCATCAGTCGCGACAGCTGCCCGGCGACCCGGTCCGCCTTCTCCGCCGCTCTCCGGAAGTGCTCGCGGAACGACAGCTTCCCGTCGAACCACAGTCCCAGGTACTTCAGCGCCGGGCGTGGCGCGATCCTCTCGCCTTTCAGCACGAACGTCGGTTGTTCGTACTTGCGGCGCGTCGTGAAGAGAACTGCCTCCGTCTTCTGCACCGCCAAGCACAATCCCGCCGACTCGATCCATCCGGTCAACAACTCCAACGCCCGGGTGACTTTAGTCGCGACCTCCGCTGTTGTCGCGGCTTGGCACACCACCAGCGTGTCATCGGCATAACAGATAAGTTTCACGCCTGGTGGGACCGCCAGCCGCAGCAACCCGTTGAAGGCGACGTTCCACAGGATGGGTCCAAGGACCGACCCCTGAGGGACGCCGCACGTCATCGCCCTCGTGACTGGTCCTGTCGCCGACTCCATCTCGATCCGACGCCCGCAGAAATAACTCCGGATAATCCGCACGAGGTAGCCCGGCACTCGCGCCTCCTCCAACGCCGACACCACACATGAGTACGGTATCGATGGTCATGTTTTGTCCCTGGCAATATAGATTTTATTTTGAAAGGTAAAAGGTAAATCGAGAGACGACTGGTAAAAATCATTGTGTTAGATCACTGATCCGAAATCAGTCCAGATGGGAATGCAACAGGGTGTCTACTGGCCTGCAAAGTCATGAAAAGTTATGATTAATTTAAAAAATTGTCATGAAAGTCAGTAAAAGTCATGATGGAAGTTCAGCGCGCTCTGTATTGAGCTGCCCCTCCCCATTCCACTTCTTTTTTATATCCTCCATGATAGTCATGGAAAAATGTCATGAAAAATCATGATATTTTGTTTCCCAAATCCAGTAGGCACCCTGCCTAAGAATGTAGCTTTTCAATATGCAGAAGAAAAAGGTCCTGAAGTTGAATCGCATGAAAAGCCTTGTTTCTCAGACGAACACTGAATACAATTGACTTTGTTCTAATGGGCGGGAAAAAATTTTATGGAGTTGTGGCAGTTTCACTTTCTCGGAAGGAAAAAATAGTGCAATGTTGAAAAGAAGAAATAAAAAGAAATATTGCCCGAAAATGGTCGAAATTGCCCGAATATTCTTGAATATGCTCTAAAAGAGTAGAAAATATGCCAGAACATGCTATTATATCCGGAATATGCCAAAATATGCTCAATCAAGTATGACTCATTCTTCTTGAAATACTATTGGGATGTTAACCTGAGTTTCCGAAGTTGGTATCCTTGCTGGTAATAACGAGGTGATAAGGTACATAAGGGGGATGATTTCACGAAATCATCCCCTTATAAATTCTTATCAGTTGTTCTCGCCATTGTCACCATACCACGATACTAGCGCTACCTAGGTGAGGTTAATATCCCAATAAATCGCAATAATAACATGGATACCTATTACGTACTCCCTATCTACTTCAATAGAAAAAAAACATGCAAAAGCATATTTTTGGAATCCCTATTGATAACTAGAACGCAAAGAGCTGTGGAAAAGAGAATTTTTGGCATTAGAAGGGGGGACAAAACTAATGACCAAATTTTAAGGAAAAAATCTAATATGACGAACATTACGATACTTCGTGAAGAAGTTGGAATGGAAGTACGCCGGGCATGTTTCAAGACAGGAGGAAAAGAGGTGGGAAAGAAAAGGAGAGGCTTGGACGCCGTACGAGAGAAAAAAATCGCATGGCAGGCCGATGACGAGATGAAAAGATGAATTTCGTGAAAGTAATGGAGACCGGGTGAAGGAGAGTGGCTGTCAACCGTCAAAAATGGAGAGTTTTCGGAGAGGCCTATACCCAAACTTGGCTCAGTCGCTGTGTCAGGGAGGGGGTGCGTTTCCCCCAATATCAACATTACGCGACGATGGCTTTTAAATAAATAAATAAGAACATTGGTAACCACAGTAAACTCTCGATTATCCGAACCCCGATTATCCGAACAAAATCCCTAGTATCCGGACCACATCAATACTTAGTTGCATCATTTTTAGAGCATACCAAATTCTTTTTTTTTTTTTTTATGTTTAATAAATGGTATAATATTAATTTGTGTACTTTTCTTCTCATTCTTGCATGAGTCAATCGAGGTAAAATTAAAAAAAAAAAAACTTACTATTTGAACTTGTAGTTTTCGGAACTCCTGGTCTCAATTAATTCGGATAGTCGGGAGTTTACTATACGTATCGATTGTGGCCGAAAATTTTCGTTCGCTGTCCATAAGACAAATTTTGACTTTTTAACAACACTAAATTGTAAGTTACCCCAATATCCACGATGACATTTTTAACTGATTTCATAACTCGAAAGTGGGGGTGTGGTCAGTCGTGCCTAGCGCCTGCTCGTACCTTCCAGTGGCTTGAACTTTGCTCCCGCTCTTCACCGAAATATAGTAAAACGTAGCGACATCATCGTCATTATCAGTTCCGGTGGTCCGGCTAAATCAGCCGATGCCGGGAGGCCCAACTCTCGGAGGGCGATAAAAAAAGAACACGAATTTTGATGACCCCGCGTTAATCAGCGATCCTGTATTCAATGCGCATACTACGACTGGGTGGAGTGATGTATAACTCGACTCGGACTGGCTACCCTTGCCCCAAGTGAAATGGCCTTGAACTTGACCTTCAGAATATAACTTTTAGTTTCGTATTACCGAGTCCATCAGTCTAGAGCGTTATCATATGAATCAGAACAGTCATAAAATTTTCCGACGATCCACGCGTGTACGCGATTTCTAGCCGTGTTTCGAAAGGCGATCTCGAATTTCGTTTGCGCAGATCTGATGCGTCAAGCATCAGTAACCGCGGTGCAGAAACCGGTTCCGTGTGCACGAATTTCGACAATACAAAGTCGAAGATATCGCGATTTTTTTTGTGTGTGCGTGTGTTTTATAACTGTATATGTCTTGTATTGGTAGTCGGAGCGAAGGTGTGAAAACGAAAACCGCGATTCGAATCAGTCGCACGTGGATCTCGACCCGCGTAAAATGAGAAAGTACCTTTTTTCCCGCTCTTGTTCGCCCCCTTCCTCTGGCAGATTGCAATCGCCCGCTGTCCCTTTCTCTTTCGAATGTAGGTACCGTGCTCGGTGGGGTAGATGGGCCAACAATGAGCGAGCGACCGAACGAAGGTAAAAATAAGCGGCGATTGTTACCGGTGCAAATGGACCGGCGAATATATGGCAGAAAAAAGTCACGGAAACAGCTGACGCCGATGTCGATTTTTAGTGCCCTTGTTAGCTGCTTGTCGAAGCACCATCTCCAGTTCTCCGGTGTTCGTCTTCGTGAATCGTATAACGACCATGTATTTTTTCTCAAATCTTCAGGTCACGCCGTAATTACCAGTATCAGTGCCGTGCTTCCCGTCCCACCTGGATACCGGTGGCTCGTTTTTTTCTGTCATTCTTTTCGATTTACAAAGTATCCGAGACTGCTGTCCGGACTAGTTTAGACGTATGTGCTTTTTTCTGTTGCCTTCAATCGATATCGGTGCGCGGAAACTGGTTCGTATACCATCGTAAGCGTGTTTCGCATTCGGTTCTGCGTCCGTGGGACCGTATAGCCAACGTTCTCGCTTCTCGGTGCCGCTGCTGGGTGACCGACGACGGCCGAGCCGAGATGACGAACCGTGCGCGTTCGAATGACGTGTGTGACCGTGGCCGTGAATATGTTCCATCATCAACAGCATCAGCAGCGTGATTACCATATGACGCAGTCGTCCATGTTCGTGCATGATGGGTACGCGACGATCCGGCGAACCCCGTATACGTGTCGCGGACGTTTACCGCAGACGCAGCAGTTTTCGTTGGACACCGTGCTGGAGGAACAGCCGGCCGTGCAGTTCAGGCCGAAGCCGGACGTACCGTGGTGGGAAATCGCGACCAGAAGATCCAAATATCACAGTTGCTCGGATTTGCAGGTAAAGTGCCTACTGTGGGGTCTAAACGTAAGCCGTACGCACGTGACGGTGGATACGCAATACGGAACGTGACACTGAATTAAGAAGCAACACGAGCGCCTGTATTGTAAAAATGCAACTGGTTTCGCCTTTTTGTTCGTTATAATGTCGCTACTATTCAGAACTGCATATCTATACAGTCTATTGTAGTCATTCTGACGGATTTACTGGGGATGCCATTGTGATGGTGAGTACGCGGAGTGCCGTGCTATAGCACCAATGTTGCCCATCTCTCGTATATCCGGTTGTCGGTGCAGGTCTAATATCATGCAGGATTCGAACTTGATGAAATCGCAGTTGTTGCGTGAGTTTATTGAGGTGCGTTTCCGCATCCTCCCCCCTCCCCATCCCGATGGACTTGGAACATATATGTCATTCGTTTGTGCTGAAAACCCCGTTGTTTGTGCTGCCGCTCACCACGATATGGAGGTTTATTTTTGAGGGGCTGACAACACAGTAGCACCCCCACTAGGCTGATGGGGTTGCAACTGGTGGCATTCGTTTGTGTTACTCTTGTGCTAGCTTGTGCTGAAAACCCCTTTATTTGTACTCCTCCACTTCGCGAGATATTGAGGATTATTTATGGGGGTGCTAGAGAAATGGTTTTTGAAACAGGTGTTAGGCAAAGGATTGAAAAGAGAAAAGTTGATGCAATCGCTTGTGCTGGTTTGTGCTGAAAACCCCGTCGTTTGTGCAGCCCCTTCCTGAGATATTTGCGAAAACTTGGGGGACTGTAGAAACCAGGAGTACCCTCACTTTCACCTAGGGAATCGAGAATAGTGTCAGTTGTTTGTGCCACGTTTGCGCTGGTTTTTGTCGGAAACCTCATCGTTTGTGCTGCCCTCCTTCCTGAAGTATTCGAGAAAACGTTTGAGCAGCTGTAGAAATAAGAGCTCTCGGACTTTAATCTGGAAGGTCGAAAATGGTGTCTCGTTTTTGCTACGTTTGTGCTTGTTTGTACTGAAAATCCCGTGGTTTGTGCTGCTCTCTTCCTGAGATATTTGGAAATACTATTTGGGGGCTGTAGAAATGAGAGTGCCCCAATTTTTCCTGGGGGGATCGAAATAGGTGTCAATCGTTTGTGCTACATTTGTGCTAAAAATCTCGTAATTTGTGCTGCCCCCGCTTCCTGAGATATTTGAGAAAACTTTTGAGTGGCTGCAAAAATAGGAGCACCCCGAGTTTAACCTGGAGGGTCCAAAATGATGTTAATCGTTTATGCTACATTTGTGCTGGTTTGTGCAAAGAACTACGGTCCCCTTCCTGAGTTATTTGGGAAAACGTTTAGGGCTGTAAAAATGGGAGTGCCCCCACTTTCACCTAAAGAATACAGAATGGTTTTGGTTGTTAGCGCCACGTTTGTGCTGGTTTGTACTGAAAACCCCGCCGTTAGTAGTTAGTAGTGCCATTTCCCTGAGATATTTGGGAAAACCTATGTAGGGCTGTAGAAACAAGACCGCCCCGCTAGGCTAATGGGGTTGCAGGTGGTGGTATTCGTTTGTGTTCTGAAAACCCCGTCATTTGTGCTCCTCTCTTGGCGAGATATTGAGGATTACTTACAGAGGCGCTAGGGAAATGGTTTTTGGAAAAAGGGTTAGACAAAGGATTGGACAGAGAAAAGTGAATGCATTCCTTTGTGCTTCGTTTGTGTTGGATTGTGCTGAAAACCCTGTCATTTGTGCACCTCTCTTTCGCGAGATATTGAGAATTATACATATATATGGAGGCGCTAAAGAAATGGTTTTTGGAAAAGGGGTTAGACAAAGGATTGAAAAGGGAAAAGTGAATGCATTCCTTTATGATTCGCTTGTGCTGAAAACCCCGTCTTTATGCTCCTCTCTTTCGTAAGATTTTGAGGATTACTTATAGACGCGCTAGAGAAATGGTTTTTGAAAAAGGAGTTAGATAAAGAATTGAAAAGGAAAAAGTGAATGTATTCCTTTGTGCTTCATTTGTGCTGGTTTGTGCTACCACTAATAACCTCCTAGCCCATCTGCTCGACGAGAGAAGGGTCTTTGTCATATAGCAGGATACATACCAGACTTGCCTGAAAATGAAAGAGTAGACAAAACATATATAAGCAATAAGGGAGTGCGATAGAAAAGTTGTTTTTTTGTTAGTCAGTTAGCTCAATTATTTTGCCGGCGTTTCTTTCATCCGTACCTAGACCTACTGCTTATACAGGGTGTCTGAGTTTCGGTTGCTAAGCGGGGAGGAATGAATAGTACTTGAATAGACAAAGCAAAAGTGTTATTATCACCTTTTGCCTAATCACAAAATTGAAGGCGCCGCATCTTTATAAAAATCGAAAAATTCACTAATTTTGACCTATTACAAAAATCACGAGTAATGATGTTTCCCAGTCTACAATGATGCCATGGTACAGCACTCACTTAGAGTAACAAAACAAGTTATTACGATGTCCGGCCTGCTCTGAAAATTTAAGCAGGTAAATGGCATCCAAAATTCAGAAATTTCTATTTTTTTTTACAAAATTGTGCAAAAAGCCTACTCTCACTGAATCCCAACATGAATAACCAAAGGCCGGCGTACAGTTCTCATTATCAAAACTGGTAGCCCTGATTCAGATGAACAAAAAATCATACCACTATCTCCTTCCAGTTTTCAGAATTTAAAAAGTTAAGACGCGTTGAAGTACTTTCAAATTTCAAAAAAACAGAAAATTTAACTCGCCCTAAAAATTAAACTGTTAGGGGGAATGCTATTTGGTTTCTAGGCTCCGCTCAAAAGTAAGTTTCCCGAAATTCGTAGGCAGAAACAAAAATTTGTATTCCAGTGCCTATTTTATGGTGGTTAGACAACTAGTTCAACAGATGGAGTCTTCATGTAACGCCAGTCATTCATTCAGGCATAACGACTATTGAAAGTTACAATAAATTAGAAGCGTTTGTTATTTTTCTTTTTTTTTTTTTCTTTTTCTTCTTTGATCATAAAGTTTATTTTTCGATCATTTCAGAAGCTTCATGAACTTCAACGCGACATAACCTTTTAAATTCTAAAAACTGGAAGGAGATAGTGGTATGATTTTTTGTTCATCTGAATCAGGGCTACCAGTTTTGATAATGAGAAACGCCGGCCTTTGGTTGTTCATGTTGGGGTTCAGTAAAAGTAGGCTTTTTGCACAATTTTGTAAAAAAAATTGAAATTTCTGAATTTTGGATGCCATTTACCTGCTTAAATTTTCAGAGCAGGCCGGATATCGTAATAACTTGTTTTGTTACTCTAAGTGAGTGCTGTAACATGGCATCATTGTAGACTGGGCAACATCATTACTCGTGATTTTTATAATGGGTCAAAATTGGTGAGTTTTTCGATTTTTACAAAGATGCGGCGCCCTTATTTCATTTTGAACACTTCTTGTTTGATTTAAAAAAATAACTAATAATTGCATTATAAGGCTTATATTAGAGGAATAAGAAGGTGATAGCATAATGACTGAAACATAAATTAAACGACTTTTAAAGGTTGTCAAGACCATGTATGATACAGGTTAACAGCTAATCAGCATGCGTGATTAACGTCAAAAGGTGCCATGAAGTCTGACCAGGTTCACTGGATTCCTTAAGTTTATCTTGTTGTCGAAAAGTTTCGAAGTACTATTTCAATAACTGAAGTATTAGTGCTCAACAGAACACGCTCATTTGAAGTCGAACACACGAGTTAGTTCGTGACCATACATTGACAGGAAGACCCTTCCTTCTCTAATGTACTTAGGTAGGTACATTGTATTTGTGTCCTTATTACGCCTGAAAACTCTTTTCTAGTAGTAATGTATTTCACTGCACGCCACAAATACTCATTCACAAATTATGCCCAATTCGTACTTTCATTCTTTTCTCAAATGCAGTGAAAGTACGTATTAAATTAGTTTTATGTAATCATGGTCAGTCTGTGCGTATACGAGTAACACAATTTACAAACGCACGTCGTTAGCATAGTGAGCGGGAAGTTATCTCATTTCGTGTTACGTGGCTGATTAATCATTTTCTCAATATCTTTTCGATAATCATTTATATTTAACTATTGTTCGCGACCTGTACCCGTGAATTGATTTTAATTTCGGATACGATACCGTCTTAACTTTTGTACGATCGGCATGCCTCGATTCGGTGTCGAGTTCGAACAAATCGTTTCATGATTAAAACAAGTGTGTTTAGTTTTAGTGATGAAACTATATAACCAAGTGCGGCCAAGTATGGCGAGATTTGAAAACTGAGACTATCCAATATTCGTGTAAATCGAAACAACAACGTGCAACCTGTTCCACCATCGAGAGTTGCATATGAATTGAAAATTGCTGATGTGGTTGTTTAACGACATCGAAGCAAGTACGGGTCCAAAACATCACTGAAGTGCAAAGATGGAATCAGATGCTAGTGATCTGACCCCCTTCCCTAGATTCATGGTTTCAGATGGAGTAAATTGAATGAAAACGTTTTTGGAGGATAAGTACGAGGACTGTAGAAAAGGTAATGATAAAAACGCTCTACGGAAAAACTATTTGTGACCTGGAATCATGAAATGTACCTCTAGTGTCAAAATATTTTTACTCTCTTTACGATTCCTGTAGAAAAAATCACGCTCTTTCGAATAAAACAAATCGCAGCTTCCTATCTTCATTAGTTTTTCCACAAATTGCATTTAAAAATTACGTCCAAAGTTTAAAAACATCTGTTTACATGGGGTTGTGTGAAACGCGCCTACAGGAATGACAGAGAACAGGAATTCGAAACGCGGTTGTCATAGCAACGCGTAAACGCACCACATCTGTGCGCACCACTACCACCATCCCATCTTTACATTCGTTTATCTCGAAAACCTGTTTTCGCACGAGAGGCACATTTCATGATTCCAGGTCACAATATTCAGTCTTCCAAATCTGCATGCTCTTTTTCAAAGTGATCCCCCTTGGTGTTAATCCATTAATATCACTTCTTAAACACAAATGCCAGACCATCTTTCTGGATCTCCTTGGAGAGCGCGTCCACAGCTTTGACGATCTCGTCATTGGTCTGTCCTCTAAGCACAAATTTGATTTCAGGGAATAGCCAGAAGTCGCAAGGGGCCAAATATGGGCTGTACAATGGGTGAGGTACAGAGATGCCGCGAGCTTTCAAGAAATACACTAATGTAAACGATGTTTATTGAGCACACGTTACTCGAATCGTTACTCAAATCCACTCGCTGCAGCAGTCGACTTAAAACTAATATGATTAAAAGAATGAGCTACACGACTGAATTTTCGCGTACTTCATTGACGCCATTACTGCGGGTTTCGTTTCGAAGTGGAGTAGTCTTGCTAGTATAAAAACCTTGCTGACCAATCTTCGTGTATTCAGTTTCGAACCTCAGTGCTATTCTGGCTATGCAGAGTGCAGACATGGTAAAGCCATTTATATCACTCTGCCTAATTATTACCCATAATGTAAAAGAAACCGTGCACGCTGTGTTTTCTACTAAACAACTTTCTTCTTGTGTAAAAATTAACTCGCAAACGGGATGTACGGATGTTCTGAAGATTGCCGTAGCTAATTTGGAAAACGTCCGCCATCTTACAGTTTTCTGCTGAATCTAGCCAACCGTAACAGTGACACGGAAATTAGATTTTAGATGAAACTGGAAAAAGAAGAAAATCAGTAACAGTTTCTCTTTCTGTGCGTATAATCTTATCAACTCGAGATGGAAGCCGAGTCTAGCGTAGTAAGGCAAAATGGACAGTGTTTCGTGGTTTCAAAAGGAAACGTCGGTCATAAAATTGAGTTATGGTACTAGCGAAACAGGTCAAAATTTGTGGTGAACAGGGAAAACCTATTTTGTTCCTGTAGTTATGCTAGTTAGCAGGGCCGCTCAGAAAAGACAACTGGGGCTGTTTTCCCTCTGGTCACTGATGCGATACACGAAAGGGTAGTTTCCGGGGCCAGGAGTGCGGTGTCTGTTGAGCCAATTGGGTATGCGTGCATCGTCATACGCTCCACCAATGGAATTGGAGCAGTTTGCCCCGGGCCCCGTGAGAGCAACCTGATTGTAAAATACGATAAGAGAAAACCAACGGTTTTGTTACTGTAGTCATTCTAGTTAGCGAGGCCGCTTAGAAAGAAGGACAGCTGGAGCCGTTTGCCCGAGCCCCGTGAGAATAACGACCCCTAAAATACCGTCTTTCCAGCGAATGTGACCACAAAAATTTGAAAAAATTTCGCTTTCTTTGCTCGCAAATACGAGTTCTTTCTTAATTTTTGTTTTTTACCCAAGGCTTCGCGGAAGCTTTGGACGGCTCTACTATTTATCGGAAGGTTTTGTATATGTGTGCAGGTGTGAGAGAGCTGCAAGCCGACGAGAAATTGTATTTCTCTGGAGAATGACACGAATAAGTATGTGAATCTTTATTCTTAGAAAAGCATTTTCCTGCCCTTAGTCAGGTCCACCATTTACTTGGATATTCAGCTAATCCCTCAGACACGATGTTAAGACATTTTAAAAAGTGCTCGTCTCTACCATTCTCCTCCTCAGAAACCACACTTGGTTTTCACCGTCCAATATGATGATTTTTTTTAGTACATCTTGGTTATGGACGTACCGAAGAGTTTTTCGTGGGGGGGGAGGGGGGTAAAAATTGTGTTGGATTTTTCCAATTGACTTATCTCAAAATTCCCGAGTATCAATGCAAAAGAAGAAAACCTTTTGACTTGTTGGGTTTTCCCAACTTCTCAACTCAATTCCCGAGTATCAAAGCCAAAAAAAACACACCTTTCAACTTGTTGGATTTTTCCAACTCGCCTGACTGAAACGGTAAAAATTTTCCCAGCTGCTGAGTAAAAAATCCCTACGGTGGATGTAAATTGCCCCCCCCCCATCGGTACGTCCCTGACCTTGACTGCTACAATCTGTTTATTCGAACATCTAGAAGTACATTTTTTATACAAGGTCAAGTATCGAGAGCGAGATGGCTTTCCAATAGCCTCTCATAAGGAATTGAAATTTTAGGTTAAATTTTAGAGTAAATAAGTTCGAATGGTTTTGTTCTCTTTAGGAATCTTCCTGGTGAGCCTCGATGTACGGGTGATGATGCAGGCGAGTTTCGTGTTTCTGGGCGAATCGTTGGATTTCTTTTTCTATGGTATTGATGGCTTGGTCTCGGTGAATAATCCTCGTTCCTGACATACCAGGGAGCATTAACAGTTGTGCGCAAAATCTGGTTTTGTGCAATTTGTATCTTACGAGTATTTATTTTGGTATTTTTCGCGCACCCCAAGAGGATGATACCGTATGTCCAGATCGGTTTTAGTATTTGCTAGTGTATGAGGGCGGTTCCAAAAGTTTACACCTTACAGAAAACCGTGAAAGAAAACTCGAAACAATCTGGAGAAATTAGGATTCATTCGTGAGGTTATACTCTGCTCTGATTTACCTGGTGACCCATTCTGCTGAGGCACTTGACGTATCTATAAATCAATTTTTGTATTCCATCATTATCATAGGCGCCGACTTGGCACTTTCCCCCCCCCCCCCAATATACAAATTTTACCATCAAAGAAAAAAAGAGAAAACGAATATGAATAACATCAATAATACCGAAATATCAGACGCGTCTCAATAAAATAATCAAAGAAGAAAACTCGCTCCGACTGATTCTGCCCCCCCCCCCCAAGATTTTCCATAAGTTGGCGCCTATGATCATTATAGAACTTTTTTTCTAAATTTTGGGAGCTAGTGTTGGTTGCTGTAACCAGCTGTTCTTCCTGTTTCTAGTCAGGCAGGGTGCAAAACCGGGATGCGGAGAAGCCAGTAGCTGGAAGTCAGAAGCCGGAAGTTTTTGTACATAGTTTTAGAATAATTTTGAGAAGCCAGAAGCTGGAATCTGAATGAGTTAAAATCTGGAAGCTGAAAGTTTTTCAGCTTCCAATCGGATTCTTACAATTATATGAAAATTTGTTTTTATGTTTTTTTATCAAAAAAAGTAGAAGAAAAAAAAGAGGAAAAAAGGTGAGTGAAAGTGAGAAATTGTGAAAATAAGTAGTAAAAGAAGCTAGAAGCTAGAAGCCAAAAGCCAGAAAAAATTGGAATTTAGAAGTTCATATACTGAGGCTGGAATCTAGAAGCGAGAAGCTATATGAGAATTGGAGGCTAGAAGCCAGAAGCGGAAGCTGTATCGTTCGTCTTCCGGATCCCTGTGCAAAACTGCATCTGAATTTCATCTTCGATCACTTTGCAATCCAATCATTTTCTCCTCGGTGTGAAAATGGGTGAGATTTTTTTAAGCAGAACCCAATTTTTGTTTTTAATGGCCATCAGACCATTCATTCGGAACTCACCTACCGTTTACTTTTCTCATATTCAAGGGTCAGCCAACCCACCAAATAATTTTTTTTTTTCCAATTACATATTATCGAGCCACGGAGCTACACTCTCGGGCTCCAGAAACATGACAAAAATAAATAAAAAAGATACGCCATCTGTCAATATAAATTTGTAACATCGTAGCATCGATCTTCCTCCTAGAGAGTGCGCGCATACACTATTCGGGCCCGGCAGCGCTAGTATCGCGCGCAACAAAGCAACTGCTGAGTGGCGCGGGTGGTGCGTGGAAGCTTTCTTTAAATCGACCGAAATCAATTTTTATGAGAGACGGTAACTTATGGGAAATTTTACGCTCTACAAATTTTGTCCTCTTAATTTTCTCGCTAAATGGCTTCGTTCTCGTCTTATTTTGAAATAATTAACATTCAAATAGGAAAATCGTCCTCAGCGCTCCTAGCGGGTTGTCGGGGTCAGTCGGCTCTGGCTTTTCGCATGTTTTCGTTTGTCTCGCTTCAAAATTCTCTATCCGAGAATAAAACTCTGTTTCTTATGACGTTTTATTTACCATATATGGGGCACAATCTGGTATAAATTTTAGAACAGAAAATATTTTTGTTAGTCAAAAATTCAGTTAACCATGCAAAATCTATAATTGGAAGGGGAAGTATTACTTAAATCCACGTTTCAGTCTCTCTCGAGCATGTGAACGAACCAGATTATGATTTGTACCAAGAACTCGTACTAAAACTTACATCACATCAATATTCTCAGAAATGAAAATGTAAAACGTGTGAAGTCACTTTTGGAATGACCCTTGCAACAACATTTTATTCCAATCGTCAACTGGGAATTTCTGCCAAGTGACCAGTACTTTTTTTTTCTTTCCAACTTATTTCGTCACACTTCAGTCGGATATGCTCTTTCCAATTCAGCTTGCTATCAAGATTCATATCTCGATACTTCGCAGAGTTGTTCTGTGGGATAATGCACCTATTCTTTATCGCCGGTATGTGACCTTTCTTGGTGCATAGATGACGTGAACAGATTTAAGTTCATTAACTCGAATTCGCCAACGCTTAAACCATTCAGACATTTGATCTAATGATTTCTGCAGGTTTTCGGTTGCCCTTGCTAGGTTTCCACTTACAGAGAGAATCGCAGTATCGTCCGCAAAAGTAACTGTTGTTGTCGCCTTCGGTTTCAGCGGCGTCAGATATAGCGTCAGACTTAGTACACTTCCGTATGGTACCTTAGCACTAATTGGTCTCAGGCTCGAGTAGAGCTCCTGGAAACACCCGAGTACTGAATCCGCCATTTTGAGTCGCGTGGTGCTCGACGATTCGCAAGTCACTATGCGGAACGTGCCGCCAGCGTGCTGCGTATCGAATTGTGAATCATCGGGCACCAAGCGACTCAAAATGGTGGATGTCAGTATTCGGTTTTTTCCTGGTGCTCTTGCTCGAGTAGGCATCCCCATATTTGGTTCGGAAACACTTGTTAGACAGATACGATCGCAGATGGAATCCGTCATGCCATACTTTGTCAGACTCTTGTGCAGCATCAAGAAACCGGACAGAATAATGCCTGTTCGATGTCATTGGTTATGCGGCGAACCTGGTCGATGGTAGCATGCTGGTTCCTGAAGCCAAACTGATGCTCCGGAATCAGGTTTTTGACTTCTGTGATCGATTTGAGGCGCTTCAGTAAGAGCTTCTCTAACAGTTTAGAGATCATTGGGAGCAGAGATTATTGTCTGTATGGTGCGACCTCGTTTAGCGGCTTGTCTGGTCTTGGGATCATCATGATTAGGGCTACATGACTTCGGAATGTACTTACCTCAAATGCGAGACAGTGTTAAAGATGTGTGCTATCATTACAACTGCTTTTCGCTGGAGTTCTTTCAGGACTCTTGTAATGAATTCGTATTCTGGCGCCTTATTCGGATTTATATTTTGTTGAATCTCGCTTCTAATTTCTCCTGGTGACATTGTTCTTATTCTAGTCAGGTCGGCGTTTGTTTCGCTATTCAAGCAATCAGGATTATTGGATTCTGTGCGACCGTCGAGGTCACCAGTGTGGGACCTGGCGGTCGAGTTACCAACCTGGGGCTTACCCCCTACCTATGGCCCTTACCCCTCGCTCAGGTCTGCCGGCCGGTTGGGTAGCCTACCAAGCGATATCTCGCCGAAGCTACCAACCTAGCTCCAAGCGCGCCGGCCCCTTCAGTCCCAGGCAACTAGTCAGTCGGAACGGGGCTCTAGCGAGAACAGAGGAGTAAGTACCATAACTGTGATTGCATGCAATGTCATCCAAAAAACTAGTGGTAACGTGAAACATTGTCGATGCGATGTAGGTAACAGTGTATGTGTCAGAGTTTATTTCTAAGTTTCGGGAGCGAACAGATTCAATCGGCTGGAATATCTGCTCTAAATGGTCAGCAAGTTTCAGCTTTGCTGAGGTCGCGCGCCCAGAGTTCATCTCCTTTTTCTAAGGGTGGATTTTGGACCTCAGGTTTTTTTTAAGAGCTGGTAATTTGTTTCGTGTAGTAGTAAGACTTCCCAAATAACTAGTGATTGATTTGTTTTTTATTCATGAAAATGAGAGAGATAGGTACACAACTTTATGTGCTCGTGCCTCCTCCCCATACTGAAAACCCATACCGGCATCAGTGTATCGTTTCGAAGTTGATTTTGATGTTTAATGTAGAATAAATGCATTTAGACTGGGGGGTCGCTGAAACGGAGTGGCTGCAAATGATTGATATGAGCTCACTGAGCGATTAAGTCCCATGTGAAAAAGGGCCCAATCGAATGCTCCAGCCCTTCTCGATATCACACCTGGTCAAAGGACAACTCGAACCTTATCATAGTGATCATTTCTCTTTATCTTCTGGCATCAGCCCCCAATAATAAGCACCTTTCGAGGACTCGGATCGGCATATTTTTCGCCGTCTACCCGGCGTCTTCGAGCCATAAAATAAACGCTTTCCACGGAGCATCGACTCGTCGAATAAAAAACTCATCTATTTATATTTATAATAATATGACGTACGTTAAATATTCAGTTGCACGCCACTAAATGTTTCTTCTTCTTCTTTTTTTTTTTAAATTCACGCTGTTGAAAGGGAGCACTTTAATTACCGGGATTGCTGTACGCGGTGCCCGTGTATGTTTTGTAAACATGGGGAGCAAACGGCCTGCCGCTGCCGTGCCATCGGGCCTTTATAACCGGCACACACAATTACCGGACGTCCCACGTTCCCAACACTTTAAGCCGCAGAAAACGACCGCGCAATCGGGCGGATTAATTTTTTCAGCTGGGCGAGCACACGGTCCGACCAAGTTCCAAGTCGCTGGCACATCCGCGAGCGCGAACTATGTCATGCCGTCGTACATGTTGCCAGTTGCCACCCAAGCAATGCGAGACTCATTTCCAATATCCGCATCTCATTACTGACGATGACGATTTAATTAATGACGCCGCAATCGGGAGTCCTCGGTCATTCGTTCTTGTCATCGGCAGGAAAGGGAACTGCCAGAGAAGAAATGGTTGAGAAGTGCTAGAAGCCTAGCAGTCTTATGAAGTTGTTGAGGTAAATGTACGAGCGTAGGATGTCCCGCTGTACAGGCTTCTCTGTTTTTTACTTTCAGTCTTGAGGTGTTTCGGTTTAATGTAAAACGAATCTAGAAATCGGCGGACACTCAATCTGAGGACTTTGATGATTCGAAGGGAAATCTGAATCCAGAAATCCTAATACATGAACAAAAGCCGGAGGTTCTGGTTGACCCATGGCGTCGGGGACAAAGAGGCACCACTACTTTGCAAAATGGAAAATCATTCATTATCCCTCCCCTTCCAGTGCCTAAATTTGCCTTCTCAAAATTGTTGTCGCCCCGTTTGACACAAGCGGCTCGACTGGGGTTAGGTTTGTTTCATGGGCACATAACTTATTTCCCATTCTTGTCTATGGATCAACTCCTCTCCCGTTCAAATATGTTAATAATTTATTGTTTTTGATTAATTATTAACTGAAATTAAACGTTCTGTAGAATAATACGATGTTGAACGATGATATTGGTTTATGGAAATAAGATGAAAGGCAACTTCCGGTCGTACTACCTACTTGATTTTACCAAAACACAATATCACCTTTGAAATCTTATGCACTCGTTTGGTACACCTTTGGTTTACACGTTTTAAAACGTGAATAAAGACTGACTCACATTTTAAGAGCTGAGTGTATGTTCCTGAATTGAAGTAGGTATACCTATGGCTCCAACGACCATTCGCATCGATCAACTGTTATTCCACCATTTTTAAGAAATATTGACCGACTATTCATGCGTCTTCCTTTTGATTTCTGTCAATTGTAAAACGTAACGTCTGAAATTTCCTTTAAATTAACCTTTTCCTGTCTCGCTGCTTTCGTTCTACCGGTTAACAACTTTTTTTTTTCTACAATCACGATTATTACTTCGCCTTTTTCTTCACCTTTTCCTTATCTTTTTCTCGCCATAGTAAGCACTGATACTGCTTGTGTGGACTAAAGAAAACAAGCGGAAATATGAATGAATACCACAACATTCTTGAGCAAGAAAAAAGTGTTAGAAATCATGGAACCCCGTTTTCGGCGCTTAAAAAACCTTTTTGGCTCTAAAATAGCTTTTTCGATGCAAAGAAAAGCTTTTTGGTTTTAAAAGGCATGTTCGACTCTATTTCCGGCAATAACATCCAATTTGGCACTATTCGACAAAATAAAATTTTGCTAGAAGATGCTCGTGTAGGTAATATTTACGTTTATATCTTCACAAAAAAAAAAAAAAAAAAAAAATGATAGCTACAACTTTTGGTCTTTGTACATAACCAAGTAACTCAGTATGAAAATCCGAATCCAGTGACAAAATGATCCTGAGGTGAGGTAGAACCTAGAGGCAGTTACCAAGAAATTATTATTGCATCTTTTTGCTTCCATTATTCTTCCACTGTGCCTTCCTTTTTCCTCTCTCCCATCCAGCCATTATACACGGGCCCAAATCTTATGAATTGAACTGGTACACCAAGAAGTCTCTTGGTAACTTGAATGGCCAATCCATCCCGATTCTGAATCTGAGTGTCCGAATCCTGCAAAGAGGATTCTAGAATTTGCATTCAAAAATTCACATTCTTATTGAATATGACAAGAATTGGTGAATCCAAAAAGAACTCCAGTCTAAGTATTTAGGTTCTTCTGGAAAAGAGGATGCTCGAAGAATTTACAGAGAATTTGCATGAAGATTCGGAGGAGAAACAGAATCTTGACATGGGTTCAGAATCTTAAAATCAATTCAGTCCTGACAGATATAGATTCTATAGAAAACGTAGATCCACCAGAAAATAGCTGAATTCAAGAATTTAATTCGATTAATTGTTATAAGCATTTATTCGCCGGAATAATGTTCATTTCATGTGTAGGTGGCGCTGTATGCGCCGAGTGCTAAGACTTTGCAGTCCATTGCACTATTCCTCAGGTTGCTGTTGAGGATCAGCTCAGTAGCCTCACTTTTATAGCCAAAGTGAGAATTTTACTCAGCTCTATCCCTTCGACTTCACTGGGTGCTGGATACTCCAGTCCCAATGCGTCGCGTTTGTCCCGGCTATTACTGGGCATTGACATAATATGATATGGATCGAGGTTTCTTCCTCTTCTCCACAGTACCTACAGGAGCCGCTTTCTACCACTCCTGTTTTATACCACATGTGTTTCGTGGCCCCATGACCAGTTAGTAGTTCGACCATGAGCCTTGCATGTTTCCTGTCAAGCCCTAATAGGAACTTGGCATACTTACTGGGGGTGCCCCTTATCAGTGTTTTGCTGACGTTCATGCCACTGGCCAAACACCAGTGCATTTCCGTCTGCTTACGTATCCAAGCCTTTACTTTGGATTTTTTGACGCTGTATGCTACAGGAAGACACGGCCTGGGTGTTGCCAGTTCCTTTTTTATGCCCTTCTTCGCTAACTTGCCAGCGATCATGTTCCCTTTTATGCCGCAGTGTCCCGGTGTCCATACTATGGTGACACGGTTCTCCTGAGCAAGGGTGTATAATTTGTTAACACACTCCGCCGCCACCAGGGATGTAGTTTGATGTGACGATAGTGCCTTAATAGCCGATTGACTGTCTGTACAAATATATATCTGCTTATTAACAAGGTCCTTCTGCTGGCTTCTATCAATGGCCACCGTGATCGCCATTATCTCTGCTTGAAGGATAGTGACGCCCTCGCCCAGTGTCTCTGAACAGTTGTCAGCGCCTTTTGCATTCGTGATTCCGATTCCTACACCTTGGTGATTCTGAGAGGCATCTGCACACTACACATTCTCCTCTTTTCCTAGAATGCTTGGCCACTTCTTTTCCCAAGCCTCCCGTGTGGGTATTAGCGCACGGTACGGCTTGTCAAAGAAGTGTTCCACCGCGATTCTATCCTTTGGCATCCCAAAGCATTTGTCTAACGTTCCCGCCATCTCCCGTATCCTTCTGTGGCCTGTTTTTTGGGCCTGGAGATTTGGTTGACCCAGACGATAAGCCCCCATTATCGCAGCTGCTTCTGTGGCAGTGTGAAGTGGTGGCAAGTTTAGGAGCCTTTTCAGTGCCTTTGTCGGCACCGTACTCATTGCCCCCGTTGTCATCACGCACGAGAGCCTTTACAGGTAGTCTAGTTCCTCTCTAACTTTGGCCAGGTAGACCCGGCCCCACCACACAATGGCCGCATATGTGATTCTGGGACGTATTACACCGGTATATATCCAGTGCATCATTTTGGGAGAGAGTCCCCAGGTCCTGCCGACATAGATGCGGCAAGCCCAAAGAGCCTCAATCTCTGTTCTCATTTTATCTGAAACGTGATCCTCCCAGGAGAGTTTTTCATCAAGATATACTCCTGAGTACTTCACCTTTCCTGTGAGGGCTGACGGTCTTTCCTTGTATTGCACCTTGACCAACTCCTTGCCTTTCCTCTTTTACGGGTGAAAAGAGTGATCTCAGTTTTGTCCGGGTTTATCGATGAGCCCTTTTTCACACTCCATTTTTCCACACATCGTAGTCCCCGCTGCGTTAAATCCGCGATGGTTCCCGGGAATTTGCTGATTACCACCACAGCCAAATCATCAGCGTAGCCCTGTGTTTATATTTTTTGACCATTTAACTCATCTAGCAAACTGTCCACCACTAGGCTCCACAGTAGGGGAGAGAGTACTCCCCCTTGTGGGCAGCTTTTGATGGTCGTTGCATGGATCCGTTCTTGTTGGTATGTTATCCGGATCTCCCTGCCTTTCAGCATAGATACAATCCAGTTTATTAAGCTTTCCTTCACTTCCCTTTCCCTCAGGGCTGTTTCTGTTGATTCTTGAAAGGTCGCGTCGAACGCTCCCCGTATATCTATGAATGTTGCCAGGACATAATCTCTGCCAGTCATCCTTCTCTCAACTGCTGTAACAAGCGAATGCAGTGATGACTCGACTGATCTGCCTGCCCTATATGCGTGCTCGTTTTCATGTAGTGAGAACCTTTTCAGGGTAACCTCTCTTAGGTGCCTGTTTATCAGCCTTTCCAAGGTTTTTAGCATGAATGATGAGAGACTTATCGGCCTGTAGGATTTGGCCTTACAGGGGGTCTCTGCCTGGTTTTGGAATGTGCCCTAGGGCTAATGATGCCCTGAGGACCCTAATGAATGGTCCCATTATCGTCTCTAGTCCTGTCTGTAGGCAGATTGGATAGATTTCATCTGGGCCCGGTGCTTTGTACGGGGAGAATGTGTTTACCGCCCAACATACCCTGTCTGGTGTAACCACCTCTTTCGCCGTTTCCCAATCCGTTCCGCTTTGCACACAGTCGGCTCCTGGCTGCGGCTGTGTGTTTTCCATGATTTTTACTCCCGGAAAGTGCGTGTCAATGAGGTGCTCTATTGCCTCTCTTGGGGTGGTAGAAAAACCACCTGTCGGGAGTTCGAGCGGCCCTCTTCCACCCGCCTTTCCTTACTGTTTCCCTGACGTATCTGGGTAATGCTCGAAAGGGCGGATTCCAGGGCTCGGGTTGAGAGCTAAAATGAAAAAGAGAGGTGAGAAAATGAAAGATCACCGGTTTTGTCCCTTACCTCTCCTTCTCCAGTCCCTGTTCCGACTAGCTGGTAAAAGGCGTTAAGTCCTGCTTCGCAGTACCGAAGAGAGCTTTTGGATTAGTACCATGACTATCGTCGTTGCTGTCTCGCCATTCTATAAGCCAGTGCGACAGTGACCTATGGCTAATCCGAATTCTTGGCTCGCGTTTCCACGGTTTCACCATTTTCGAACATCCTGTTTCAAGATCGATGGCACGACGGCGACTCGGGTCGCCCTCTCCCCCGTAAAATGACATTTCGAATGTGGAACATTAATCAGTCATCAGGGCGCAGTCGTGAGCGTACAGATGCCGGTAACGCCAACACTTCCGAAAGCCGTTCTGCATCTGCATTCGAATAATCGCTGCATATATATGCGCCATACGCGTAAAAAATACAAGTAGACGCCTAATCGATTCAGCGTGCGTATCACGAATCCAAAAATGTGGGTTAATCATAACACATTTGCATTCGAAAGTAAACAGAACTTGAAACTTGAAAAAGAAACGCGATTGACGCTTAGAAAAATACAAACGGACCGCTTAACGACTTTCCGTTCGTATTTCTTTCTAACTCTTCCGATCGTAAACGTCGACATAAATATCCAATTTCGGATTAACGACCGGCACCCGCTTTTGTGCTCGATGAGATGTGTAAATTACCTACGTACTTATTATGGGTCCTCGGGTGTGTGTGGGTACCTGGTGCATACCTGTCGCGTGGTGCGTGTACCCGTAGGCGTCCAGCCGAAAGAGCGTTCAGAATTGTAACGATCGCAGAAACTGGATGGATAGTTGGTGGCACAATTGGCTCGATTGTCTTATTTCTTTGTATTGATTTAGATCTAAAATGGAAGTAAATCCAGAGCAGAATCCAGAATTCGAATACGAGAATCCGGATTCTGCAATGGTAGCGCTTTATGTATTGTTCCCGGGGTGGTTGTAGAGGGCCGGCGGTAGATGTGGTGTGTACCGCACGGAGTATCAACTCAAAATTACAATTTTATACGTATACATATATCAAAGCCTCCCCTACAAAGGAAGATAAATTTAGTTTTAGATATCTTCAGTATACTAGAGCCCCAATATGGATTGCGGCAACCAAGGGGGTGAACTGTCGTGTATCCCTTCACTCGTCTCTATCGGGCACCGACCCCTCCAATGGAAAAATTCCCACAGGCAAGTCAGGCATTTTTAAAGGTAAGCCAAAAACCAAATTAAACATTTCCAAGGTTTAGCCTTTGTATAGTGATCGTATCTTCGAATTTCAGGGTGTCCATTCTCTGGTAAACCTGGAAAAGTCAGGGAATTTTGACATTCTGAGTATATTTCACCTAAAAGTCGGGGAATTTTGTAAAAAATTCGACTGCGAAATTGTATAGTATTTCAAACAGATTTTACCCTACTTGTTATAAAAAAAATTGTTCCTTTTTTCTTTCACAGGAGAAAGGCGTGGGTAATACAGCCCCCTCTCCATCGCAGTAGTAGATACAGAGTGTGTTGGTGTGATGAAATCGTTTTCATGGTATTCGTTTCGCGTCTACATCTTTCTATTAAGGCTGCTATACACTTAACGTATATCGTGGGTCTTGCTTCTCTCCTCAGTGTAAAGATTTTTTTTTGAGAAAGTTGCAATGAAACGAAAATTTGAAAGCCAATGAATTCACCTTCTGGGACATCCTCCCATCGGGTTTTGCTTCGGATCCTCTCTCCTTCGCAAATGTAGATAAGGGTGAATGAGAGGGACTTCCGAGATTTTGGGGGAAGAGCAATGGCCAGCTAGGCTTTTCCCAAAAGGAGGGCAAAATAAGATTTTCAAGGGAGAAAAAGTCAAAAACTGAGGTTTTTTTTTTAAATCGTCGATATTAGAGAACTATGTAAAAATATCGGGGAACACGTCCCTCCCCCCTGACACTACGTCACTGAGGAAGAGTAATAAATCCACAAAATTTGAAAAAATCTAAAGACCGCATGATATTTTTTATCGCATTACGAAAGAGTCCATTGTTTTCAAATATATTACTTTTTATTGTATCTGTCGATACTCATAAATTGAAGCCTCTTTCGCCTCCCCTGGTGCCATAATTTTCCAGATCGTAACCACCTTTTTACTGTCATAGCATTTGCCGTTAGATATGCTGCAGCTTCTTCTCCTGGGTTCCAGAATTCATTTTATTAGTTATCTTCCCTCCCCCTAAACCATTCAGGCTCCACGAGGGAGGGGCTAATTCCGGTGACTCTAGTTTTCCTCAAGTTCCAAATTCTTTACGAGATTCTAAAGTCAATTTTTTGGACAGGATAGCCAACCAAGCTTTGTGTCGCTGATTTCGAATATTGCCCAGTTTTAATCTGGACCAAATTAAAGCTCCCGTGCTTCTTCAGCTGAGAAATTTTTACGGCATTATTTTCTATTAGCAGCACGTTGAATAAATAAAACTGTACTTTTAACCTATTCGGTGGCTTTAATTAGAAAGGGTGAATTCTAAGTCGACCGCTGCTTGTCCTACGCTCTTGCTACCTCATTGGTCGCACCAGGAGGGGCAGGATCCAAAAATTACCCCTGAAACCGAATACAGCGACCTCGAAAACCTATAAATCAATTTTAGAATTTTATTCTTTCAGCCATCCCCCCCCCTTCACGGTCGGCATTGTTACACGAAAAAAAATCTATGAAGTCTTTAATTGACAGGCATCACGCTGCACCCTATAGAGCGCGTTTTCATTCCAATCATTTAATGTTTACACCTCCTCTGTCACAGATTCATAAGCACACGGTCGTAAAAAAAAAGTTTCCTGAGTGATTGATGATATTCGCCGCTCACGATGTCCGAAAAATTTTGACCCCCTCCCCCTTGCATATGTAATTTGTATTTGAAGGGTCTGGAAAACTGGAAAAATGAACCTGGAAAACGTGGAAGAGTCAGGGAAAATCATTTCCGAGCAAGAATGGACACCCTGAATTTGAAAGAAATATAAAAAAATCACATTTTGACATCATCAGACTTTCGGAAACACGGATCCAGGGGGAAACATTTCAGAAAATGAAAAACGGTCACTACTTCTTTTACTCCGGTCATACCAAAAGTTTCAGAGGAACTCGTTTCTATGTAAATAAAAATTGAGTAAATAAAATTACTCAAATTAAAGGTATCTCAGATAAGATAAGTTTGCTAAAAATAAATATCCCAAAAAAAATTTGATAATTCAAATTTACGCCCCCACCTTCCAGGCAGACATAAAAAAAACTGAAAACTTTTATGAAGTACACTACAAAATACCTTGGACGCGGAGAAGGAATACTACAATGTAATTATGGGAGACTGTAATGCTAAGGTAGTAGTATTGTTTAATTTTGTACAGGAGAAACTCTAAACAGAAAGGGTGAGTGTATGTAGCACTTTACAGAAAATAATTCATTGAAAGTAGCTAACTCCTTCTTCGAGAAAAGAAAAAATAAGAAATGTACATGGCTAGTACCAGTGGGCACTACCAGAAACGAAATTGATTATTTCATAGTAAACGACGTGAGAATAGCGTCAGACGTGTCTAGATGTGACCAGTTTGAATTTCCCTTAGACCATAGGCTATTACGAATGGAAATTGGGATACCAAGAAAAACAAAAATCAAATACTATATTCGCATCAGGACACTCCGCAAGAAGCGCTAGTGTGATGGACGAGAAGGTGATGGTTACGTGGTAGTCACATGGTGTCAACCCTGTGTAAAACTCCCATAAGAATAAAATCGGACATTTTCGTTGGAAACAGAATTTTCTATGAAATTCTTCTTTGATACTCGATAACTAGGAAGTCTGAGCTTCAATTTAAGCCATTGCACAAGTTGAAAAACTTTTTCTACTATTAGGAAAACCATTTCAAAGTTACATTGAGTCTTATGGTTATCAGTTCGGGATCACCTTCTCGTCTAGTTCCACGTAATCCGCTAGGAGCGACTGCTTTCCGTCCTGATGTGAATTAAAACAAATAAACCTGGTCATGATCCCCAACGGGGAAGTCAAGTAAGCAAAAAGAGAGCTACAAAAAAATTAACTGGAATGATTCCTGCTCTATGTAGGCCTTATATGACAAAATTGAAAAAACAGTTAAAATGGTCTCTGAAAAATTTAGCGAAAAAAAAGTTGTCTCCGGACTGGGGATAGCTAGAGGAAAACGGTTTGAAATTTTGAGAGCGGAATGATCTCCTCTTTCGAAAGTGTCAACCCGTTTCGTTGTAGCAGCCTCCACTCCAAAGATTTTAATCATTGTGCGACAGAAGAAATTTGTTGGCTAAAAAGTTGAACAAAGATTTAAAGGAAACTATAGAAACTGTAGAAAAGGCGATTAAAAAGCATATTCGCACACACGATATGAACACAGTGTACGAAATTATAAAACAATCAGGTTCAGTGAAGAAAGCGGAACGCGAATTTTTTCAGGACTAAGCTATCATCCCAAAAATTCAAAAACAGAGAAGGTAAATTTGTTTTTGACTGGGAAAAGATTATTCAAGTAGCAACAGAATTCTGTAGGTACGAAACTATACAGTAAAGACTAAAAAGAACAAGTTGTAGATACCCTCATGGGAATGAATAATAAAGAAATCGTACCACTATTTATGGAAAGTGAAATCTTGTCCGTCCTGAGGAAATTGAATCCTGCTAAAGCAATGGGTCCAGATAAGATTGGGAGTTATGAACTCAAACTTTTTGCAGAAGAATTAACACCAACTCTGACGAAAATTTTTAGTTTGTCTTTAGAAAAAGAAATAACTCCATCCCAATGGAACTATTCCGAAATAATTTTACTTTTCAAAAAGGGGGATAAAAATGATAGAAACAATTATAGACCCATAAGTCTCAGTTCAAATATTGGAAAGATTTTTGGCAAACTTCGGAAAAACCGAATAGACACGCATATTGACGAATGTTAATATCCGGAACAAGCTGGCTTTCAGCCACTAACCAATTATTTATAATTGGTTAGTTAATAGAAAAGACTAGGGAATATAACCAACCACTACCCCTGGTATTTATAGATTTTCAAAAAGCTTTTGATTCTATATACCTATTCGCACTCTGGGGAGCCCTAAGTCGACAGGGAATCCCAGAGAAAGCGATCAAAATTATAAAAGAAATATACAAAAATAACAGCGGGAGAATGCGGCTGGACAAAACAGGGAAACAATTCAAAATTGAAAGGGGAGTTGAACAGGGAGATTTCTGTCCCCGAACCTCTTCAGTAGCTTATTAGAGGATGTTTTTCAAAATTTTGATTGGGAACAAAAAGGAATAAAAATAAACGGTGAATGGCTCAGCAATTTGAGATTTGCTGACGATGTGGCTTCAATCTCTCAGGACGGAATTTCATAAATCGTAAAAATACTGTGGATATGCGTAGAAATAATAATTTTGAAAAATTTGCAAATGCATGAAAAAACTTGCCCTACCAATGATACGTGTCAGATTAGGTACCGTGGGACAAAGAAGGGGGTTTCAAATGAAATCGGGGGGAGACTAAAAAGGTTTTTTTTTTTTTTAAAGGAAAGGACCAAAATGAATGAGGTCGCAGTTTCACCTTCTTAGCACGCTTGGTCCAGACACCAGAGAGTAAATCGATTCTTGGTCCACAATCTTTACAACTTCATTTCTTCTCCACAGAAACGAATGCTAACATGAAACTGTCGTTGGATTTAAAATCCCAATTTTTCTGAGAATTGAGAGGATTTAGGATTTTGGATTTGAAATTCTTTTCTAAAAAGGATTTGAGACTTTGAATTCAAATCCTTTTTTTACCAGGATTTTGAATTTAAATCTTGGAGTTCCTGGATTTTGCCCATCTCTGGTCGGGATAACTACTGGATACGGGTTCGTACTTTACGAATCATTGCGTCCTTCGGTAGAATGTAAATTTACAATCGGAGGCTCGGATGGAAACATTGAGAAGAGCGAACGTGAAAACGCTGTCATCGACATCGGTCAACGATCTCTATCGCGCGATCTTTTTCTCTCTTTCTAGCTCTGTATACAGTAATATATCGCGACAGAAAAGAAGATGTCAGTAATCTACCTACAATAAGATTATACAGGAACAACCTCGTATTATAAATGATCAACTAGATGTAACTCCGAGAACGACATTACCGCAGAGTCCCTCCTCCGTTGTCCACATCATTTTGTACACGTGGTTGGAACGATCTAATTCATAATATACACGCGAACGTGTAATTAAACCCCGTTAATTATGCTCTGTTTCGGTATTTCACTCGCCGACGTCAATAAGGAAAATATATGGAAAAGGCTGACCCACCCAAGCTCAACTTTTCTGATAAAAACTCGTTGACAGGCGGAGCTTGAAAAACAAGAACGGGACCAATCTTTCCGCGCTGCAACTTGAAAGGGCACCGCATTCGCCGGCAGTGTCATGAACGTAAAGAAGTCGATCTGATTCTGAAATCATAAAAATATGGAAAGAAATGAATGACGAGTTCAGCGAGCATTTGGTGGACGTCGCCTTGACCCCGTGGAAAAATATTCACGGGAATGCACAGGTTTAGTTCATTTACCTAGATGTATGGGATAGTTCTAGAAAATGTTTCATTCCTCGTGGTAATTAATTATTTGCAAATTTAGGAGGGCATTCCCCTGGTCATTCTATTGTCCCCTAGGAAAATCTTACATACAAGTATGTATAGTTACTAGGGTACCAGATGTAAGCTAGATTACATTTTTAATTAATTTTATTTTCAATTTTAACATGTCGGATGTTTATGCAGTTCAAAGATGCTGAGGACATGGGTCATTCAACCGAAACCTTGTTACTTTTGTCCCAGCTAGATATCTGTGTATAAACAATATGGTCCTCTATTACTGTATAGGCTTAGAGGATAACTTATTGTATCTTTTTTATTAATTTGAAGTATCGTGGCCCCCACCCCTATTGTGGAAATTCCATTTAAATGCTCGAAAATTCCTTCATCGTGGCTGTCCCTCACCGTGAACTGGACTTCAAGATTTTTTTATTTAATTTTATCGCTGCGTGTTTGGATAAACTGATGCGTGTGTATGGTTTTTGTGAGTACAGTGAACAAGTTAGCAATGCAGTACGTGTTTCAGACTCGATCAGAATCAGTTCAGCCATATTTGAAAACGAGTCCCTTGCTTTTTTTTTCCTTCACCGTGGTCAAATTTGAACCAATCAGAAAACAGACACAGAACAAATATTTTTGAATGTAGAATCGCCAACCTGAAGTATTTTTATCAGTCAGTTGGTGTGTACATGATTTTTTGCGAATTCTGAGTGGATTGCCGCTTAATTTGAGGAAAGTGCTGGAAACAATAGATTTTACCTACAGAAATTCCTTAAACGTGGTGCATTGTGATGAGTGCCGCAAGCGACTCAAATTTTTGATAATCGCATTAAATATATGGGTACCAAGTCACCCCGTATCACGGTAGTTGAATTATGGTAATGTGTAATGTTAATTTTCATTTCAAAACCAAAAATATAACTAAAAGTTGGAAAAATTGATCAATTTCCCGGGGAGCAATGATTTTCTTTTCCAAACAAAGTGGCGGATCAGTTGGATCCTTGGTAGTATTGTTCATTCTGAATAAAATAAGTCATCAAACACGAGGCTGGTTGCAAAAACCGTATACCTATGTTGATTTCAATTTTTATTTTCTTATGACTGAGATGTAGGGACGTACCGATAGGGGGCAACTCCTCCCCCTCTCCGTAGGAATTTTTTACTTAGAAGTCGGGAAAACTAACCATTTCAGTCAGGCGAGTTTGGAAAATTCAACAAGTTAATTTTTCTTTTTTTGCTTTGATATTTGGGAATTGAGTTGAGAAGTTGGGAAAACCCAACAAAGTCAATAGGTTTTTCGTTGTTTGCATTGATACTTATAAATTTTGCGTTGAGTCAGTTAGAAAAACCCAACAACCCAACAGGTCTAAAGTTGTTTTTTTTTTCCTTCTTTTTTTTTGCTTTGATATTTGGGAATTCTGAGTTGAGTCAGTTGGAACTTTCACAATTTTTAACCCCCCCCCTCCCCCTTGGAAAAACTCTTGGGTACGTCCCTGCTTAGACGTCGAGTATGGACCTGAAATTAGGTGGGTGTGGTGAATGACCCTCATCAACCACTAGGCCAAGTGCAGAAACCATGTACCCATATTTATTTTAATTCTTTTTTAGATGTCTACTTGCGAGAGGGAGCTGAAATTAGGTGGGTGGGGTAAACAGCCCCTAAGGATCTCATTTTTGTCAACTGCTGGGATTCCCCCAAGTTGAACATTCCCAACAGAGCATACCTTTTTAAGCATCAGAAAGAGGGTACCTGTGTGAGGGGGGAATTTGAACCGAAAGGTTACAATTCCGTTAAATGCTGAAATTTCCTGAAGTTGACGATCCAAAGTTAACTGGTGTATGGAACTCAATAGTGAAACAAACCAGTTCAAGACCGTAGCAAACATAGGAAGTCGGAGTTAGGAGGGGGTTACATGGCCCCTTGAAAATTTAGAAGCTTGTAGTTGGCAGTTTAGCCATTTTATTTTGATAATTGGAAAACGTCAGTCAAGAAAAACAGAATTACATTTTAAGAATTATGAGCGTAGAAACTAATTACTATAGAAATGTCTTTTTTCGACTAGATTATTAGTTTTAGTGTATCAGTTGACAATTTTTACTAATTAAGTCGTGGAAAATTGAGCCGAACTAACCAGATTCAGCGAACCGAAGGAAAGCGAACAACCTCCGGACAGGTTTTCCTAAATCGGTTCATGACTTTTTGTTGCCTACAATGGAGAAACTAAAATCATTGCAATATCATAATCGTATCCCCGTATCAACCCGTGTGCCTTCCTTACTGAGGTCATACTTTTTTGTAAATGCGTTCACGAGACCGAGATAAATGTCCATAAGTATCTATTTTCCTTAGCATGCAACGAAGTGCGCACAGTGGTGCGAGACCTCGAAAACTCGAGTCTTGCTAGAACAATGAAGGGTGAAATTAGAAGGTAAAAATGTAGTGGGTGCGGCTCCGGGTGCAGCTACTTTATCGTTGTCCAATTTCACCCTCAATAGCTCGACCAGTGTTCATGTATTCGAGGGCTTGAACCACGGTGTGGCACTCCGTTAGGGGATGTTCATTTTTTATCTACATAGTCAGATGGTATTTCTTTATCAGTTATTTTGTTCTTTTGCAGAATCACGTGGTGTCCGCTTTCGAAAAATCACTCTGCAGTATGACACAGCGTATTCAGCAGCTGACCGCAACTAACGAGAAAAAGGTAAGCAACAAAATGCACTCATAGCCCAACTTACCTCAAGATAAAGGATATTTATGTTCATGCTGTTATTATTGGGAGTCAGAAGTGTGATCAGAAAAAATCACCAAAACGTACTAATCCCCCGCGAAAATGTTGAATGAAGCTGGCACTATGGCTGTTAGCAATAAACTCCCTTCTCACCCCGGTACCATAATTTCCAATTTAGGATCAAAATAATGTAAAAATGTGTTGGGCGACCTTTAAAATATGAAAAATTTGAACCTCCTCCCTCCTTCCAGGTTTTTTCAGCGATATTAGTGTTGAGTAAATTTACCTGTTTTAACCCTGTTTGCCTGCTTTAGGTGCCTTATTTTTGAAATCATTATCGAATTTATTTTGAGTACTGATTTGAAGACTATTAAAACCTGTAAAACAACTTCTTCTACGCACCTTGATCGTTGCCGGACATAAGGGATCGCAGTTCCTGACGCGCGACTTTCTTGGAAAAGTTAGTCGGGGTAGTTTGCCCTTGTTTTCTCAACAATGTTTTACGTTAGAGTTTTCCTTCTCGGTGCCGAAGCGTACGCAGCCGTAGTTCGCCTGCTATCTGCGTGTTTCACGACGTGCACACGCACAGTACCAATGTTTCTGATCTGGTGGTAATATGCCCTGCGATTGTAACTCCGTGTGCTTTCGAACTAGCGGGGGTTAGAAGACGCGCTACCTTCAACTCAACTGATATTGTAGTCGTTGTGTTCGCTAGGATGTTAGTGAGGGTATTCGAATATCACTAGCCTTCCGGCGTTGGTGGGACTCGAACCCGAGACGCAAGGATTGCGAGGCGAGCACGTTACCACTTAATCACACAGCGACTATTGTGAAACTACATCCATTACTAATAATTTTTAACCCCCTATGTTACGTCCATTTTATATTGAACTATGATTTTTACTCCCTTCCGTTTATGTCAGTTCATACAAGGAGTTGGAGCGGCTTTGCCGTATACATAAGCGCAAATAACCGTGTGGGGGGGGGGCGAGTATCAAGATAATGCTGAAAATTCTCTTCTCTCTATCTGCCCCTGTAGCCATAGAAGGAGTTTTGTAGCCTAGAAGGAGTTTTGAGTCCGTATTTTGAAAAATGAAACATCTGAAGGAGAACAAGAATAAGAAAAATGAAGATATAAGCATAAAAATAGTCTCCCTCCCCCATAAAATAAGCGATGACCCCTACTGTAAGCTCTCAATTGATATTAAGCTGAACAATCGTGATCACGGGACCTCGAAAATTTATATTTCTTCTGTGCTCTCATTGACGTTGTCACAGAATCTAATTCGACACAAAACTCGGAGTGTACGTTACGTAATATCCGAGAGGCGGGGGTAAGGGCGTACCGAAAAGGGGGAGTAAATGTTATCAATTATAAATTGTAAATCATGCCTCCTAAAAACATTTTTGAAATCGACTAGCAACTAAAGAAGAAAAAGTTTCAACATTCCTTTTCGTTGTTCTCGAATAGTGGCGTAGCTAGGAGTTTTCCAAAGGGGGGCACAATAAGGTTTTCAAGGGAGAAAAAGTCAAAAATTTAAGTATTTTTTAAAATCGCCGATATTAGAGGACTATGTAAAAATTTTGGAGGGGTACGTGCTCCCCGAGCCCCCCCCCGACGCTACGCCATTGCTTACGAATAGCTTCACTGATGCTGAAAACAGTACTGAATGGGCATCGTTGTTCCTTGTTCGATCAGTGGCATCATATTGCTGACACTAAAATTCGTATTTAAGAAAAAATTTAACTGTAGTCCAAAAATTAACATCCGCATTAAATTCCTCGTTGAAAATACTTATATGTAGAACCGTACATTCTCATCTCACTGTTTTTTTTTTAAATCTCAAATTGTTGTGTAGTGTATTTGTATAAATCCAAATAAATAAAGGCTATTTCATTTCATTTCAATGCTATGTAAAACGCTCGGAAGAGGGTAGGCCAGTAGAGTGTGTTCCTTATGTGCTGGAAATATTCCGAGTTCAGTAATGCGAACGTTTAGTGGAAGAACTAGCGGTGCTTGCTGGCTCTTCACCACTGATCTTCCTTCCTCCTATGAATTCGGCCTGGAAAGGAAATACCGTTCTCCTTCTCCATATCAAACCAGTTCCTTTCAAGAATCTATACCTACGTTAATGCAAAAAACTGTAATCTGTGGTCCCCTCCCATATCTGGGGAAACAAGGTTGTTGAGAGTTGGGGTTTTCTCTACAAGGGGACTATATTTAAGTTATAGCAATAAAATTTTGTGCAGCAATTTTTTCATTTTCAACCATCATAATTTAACCTATATAGGGTTTCTCTCGCAACGGCCCTCCTTCTACTTGGTAAGTAGGCAACCTACCTCGACAATATGTAGTATGTTTGAATACTCTTACTTCCGAAGGGGCTGAGTTATGGTCAAATTTTGAAAAGTTTTCTATCTTCAATTTTTTCTTCTTTTCACGACTGGAGAAGACAGATACATGGTAATAGTAAAGGGCAATGGAAGGGTAAAGAATCAAAATTCACATTTGTCATTTTACTGCAAGGGCACAAATAGGCAGAATACTGTACACGGGTGCAGGAATATTTTGACTGCGCCTGTGAATGTGCAATATGTATAACATACTCCTCGTTCACAGGCGCAGCAGAGATAGTCCTGCACCCGTATACAGTATTTTGCCTATTTGCGCCCTTGAAGGAAAATGGCAAATATGAGTTTTGATTCTTTACCCTTCAATTATGGTAACCACAGGGGAAATGATCGGAATCGGTTCAACAGGGTGTTTATAAAATCAATCCTAGTATAAATTATATCAGAAAATTTTCACATTTTTTTCAATTTCCCGTGAAACTTGCCCTCTTAAGCTACTGTTTTTTTATTTGCAATAGACTGTACATTAAATTTCCCATAAGAAAGATGTCGTTAGCCATTTCTTTGTATCTGGATTAGAACTGCTCAAAATGGAGTTTAAGATATCCCCGGGAAGAATTATTACTTTTGACATTTTTATGTCTTTACTTTGGCACAGAAACCGGAAAAACGTTACCTTCTCGGCCACGTTAATAATAATAAATAATACTCGTAATATTAAATATAATAATAATAATAATAATAATAAACTACTGACTGACTGACTTGCTGGACTACTCAACCATAAGCGTGTCTGGACCTTCTGAGTAGGTTCTGCCAAAAGCAGGATTGTCCACTTCTGCTGATAGGTAGGAAGAGAACGCTCCAAGCCGATAGCAATATTAAAATTATATTTTCGGTAGTCAGCGTTGCAACTTTGGCAAATTCCAAATTTGACCAAGGATTAGCTCTAATTTTTAATTAAAATGAAAAATGAATGATATTTTACGTTATCGTGACTATATTAGTGGAGAGGAAAGAAATTCTATAAAAAGCAGAATGTGCCCAAGCACACTCGGCACATCTGGCAAATACGCCTGTGTACTCAACACTTAATTCGCCAGCGAGCAGCATTCCTTGCATCAACCTGTGTTCCCATGCGAGCATCACGTTCCTTGTACCAGCCTGCGAGCACTATGCTCTGCTAGTGCATCATCTTGCAGAAGAGTCTGCAACCACGGGAGAGCATTTTCATGTCTGCTTCGCGGACTGCGTCAACATAAGAATGTCATTGTGTGGCGAATGTAGGGTCCAATGGAAGTGCTCTGCCGTGGTTGCCGACTCGTCTGCAAGATGATGCACTAGCAGAGCATAGTGCTTGCAGGCTGTTAAAGAGCGTTATTTTTTAACAGATGCACTGAGCACTGACCTTATAATGAAGTTTAATATGGATATTCAATACTTAGTTGTTGCAAAGGTCGCTAAATTCGGTTTGGTAACATTTTGGCCATATTCCCCAAAGTGTAGCGCATACCAATGGGCAGGAGGTGCAAAATGACAGTTGTGGTAACCACATAGAAAAAAATTAAAGATACATAGAAACTTTTCAAAATTTGACCATAACTCAGCCCTTCAAAAGTAAGAGTATGCAAACATATTTACATATTGTCGTGTAGGTTGCCTATTTTTCCGATGGAAGGGGGTCATCCTTCGTTACATGCAAAATTACAAGAAAATGTGTAAGAACATCTTTTGTATATAATTTTATGACGAATATTTCTTCTCAGAGATGATATTTTCCAATTACATGTGTCCATTCTAAGAAAATAGGCAAAAACCAAAATGTGGGGTCTTCTCTCCACCATAGCTTGGGACGCACAGGGTCGGGGATTGGGTTTTTTCCTGCATTAAGGGCATCATGCCCAACAATTTCTAGTAATTAAATTTTATATAACATTTTTTTCCTTTTTAAAACCCTGATTTGCCTGTACTCTATGACCAATTCTACCGATTCCTACTTTCCCCATTTTTTCTCTTTTTTTTTTTTTTTTTTCCCGGTAACTGCCCCGCACTATAGTTTTGTTTTTATGCAACCTTTTGCAGGATTCCGAACTATCTGAAGCTCGTCAGACTATCGAAATGCTGAAGAAACAGACGACCGAAAACGGGACCAAGGAAGGCACGCCTACGCATAATAACTGCTCGCCGTCGTTGACCCGCAGGCACACCATAAACACGACCATCGATTCGAATACGGGTAAGCATCTCGTTTTACTTTCGTTTATCTACGGATATTTATATCGTTTAATAATTACTATATTTACGAATAAGAAGCCAGCATAGGTCGAACGGGTTCAATTAAACAGTAATTAAGGAATCGTCGGAGCGCGTGGTATCTCTCGCGCGGATGCGGACGTCGTCCGACGTAATTATCGTTTTATTTGCAATTCGAAGATGCTCGACTTGGACGGGCAAATTAAGACGTCCACGACCGCCGCGTCGAATACCCGTTTAATGAAAACGTGCGGAATTGATAATAAGGCTCGCGTGTATCTCTCTTTAGGTAATAACATATCGAGGCAGCTGTCAACGGACTCGGTGTCTAGTCTGGTGTCGATGTCATCCGCATGCAGCATGTCCAGCGGTAACCAACATGTAGACGTGAACGCTATGGACAAGAATGGCAAAAAGAAGAGAGGATGGGTACGTATTGCTGGCGCCACTTTGAGTGCTGGAATATGCTGAGCGTAGCATTCTGCAAGAATGTTCATGTACAACGATTCTAGCCTATCGTCTACTATTCTTAGGGCTGACGGATGAAATCCCTGGGTTGGAATAGCTTTCATATACGTGTACTATCTCCCTTTGGAGGGCAGGAATGCATAACTTATGTTGCATACGGATATGATATGTTGTCTGCTGGCGAAGACATACAATACTCTGCAGATGTCATACTGGGGGATAACCCAATTGCGTCCCATTTCAAGTGTTCCGATTGCGTCCGGCTCGCAAAATGCCTCCCTGCGATTATAACCTGATTGCGTCCGCAGTCCATGTAACGTTACTCAAGGTGCACCACGAGGAGACAATAAACGAGCAGGATGCATGCCCATTCAGGAGGCCGTGAATTGTGAAGAGTTGCAGAAAATATTTTGTGCAACACGATAAACCATCAACCGCTCTCGGAGAGTGCTTCCAGATAAGCCGATCAGGAAAATATAACAATATTTCGTGTACGGTAGTTCTTTATGACGAAAGAAGGATCGAGGAGCTCATCCACTACATCCGAAGCGAAGAAAGTGTGTACCTCATGTATACTTTTGGACTGGACTGGCAGAACACTTCGCCGTGCAGTGTAGATAGCTTCCCAGATACAGTTTTCGTCACTTTTATCGATGATGTCGGTACCTATACCGAGATCCTTCATGCCTTTCAAGATGACCTTTTGAGGACGTTCACGTATATCGTCAACTGCCTTCCTTTTGACACCTCTGACCCCGAAAACTACCCTTTCGAGTATCATGTCAGCGACCAGAGGAATGCATTGAGGCTGGCCGGAGCCCCCATTTCGCCTCTCCGCTTTGGATTCACGCTGTCCTGCCAGGGCCGCTATGGGACACCCTACTGACCGAGGCAACACTTACCTAACATTAACCTGGAATTCGGATGCACCACAGACGGACGCGCTTCTTTCCTTCACTCCTCACCTCCTCATCTTGATACGTGTGGCGCGACGCAGGAAGGCGGTGATGGCGGGTTGAGCCCTGCCGGGGGGGTTCGCAGCAATTCTAAAATGGTACAGAGTTGTTGTGTCCAGTGTGGGCTGAGCTTTGTCCATCAGCCCTCTGCCTCGACCACTGTATCTGCATCTTCTTTTTCATGATGGCCCGGTTCCATCCGCTTCTTCCACTGCATGGAAAAAATTTCGGTCCCTGAAAACATTTTGAAAAGTAATTTCAGAAATGCCCTCAAAAGCGACATTTTTAACACGTGTGTAGCTTCAGTCCTTAGATACGGCTCCGGCACTTGGGTCCGTAACACCAAACTAGATGATGAAAATTGAAACCATCCAAAATTCTATGATGAGATCCATTCTCGGTACAAAAATAAACGATCGCATTAGTATAAAAACAATAAAAAACGAACTGCCAGGCGTAAGGAACTGCCTACAGACTATCAGAAATCTAAAATGGGGTTGACCAGGCCACGTGGCCAGGTTTACAGCAAATAGATGGGCTTACCAAGCAACATTCTGGTCCTTGAGACTAAGTCAAAAACAAGGTGAAGGGGCGAGATCGACCGTTTTCTGAAAAACAATCTCTTTCACGACATTGCCCCAGAAAAAATTGAATGTGAAAGGGCACGGGGGTAATTTTTGCCTGTTTCAAGCCAGGGATACATTCAGTTTAAATAAACAAACATCGTCATACATTTTTATCGTGAAGCTGAAACAACCATTTATAAGCATTGAATAGGTGCCTAGAATAAGGGCCTATATCGCAAAACACGATTTTCCGCTAGATGTGTTTCGAGAGGCGGTACTATTTCTCGCCTCCATTATTCACGTAACAGCACACATGCCTTTTTCTCATAGATGTTCCTACGCCCCTACCCTCTTCCCTCTCTGTACATAGGCCCTTCTTTTCAATAACTTGAACTCGGCCGATTCGCGCAGCGCGCTTGTGATGCACTCTGACGATGTTTTGGACAATTTCAACGATACAGCAGTGTTGTACACATCTGCACAACTCATTTCCCGCCATTACCTCATTTTAAATAAAATGTAACATAGGCCCTTATTCTAGACACCTATTCTATTGTTCTACTACCCAATAAAAGTATTGAAATTGAAATCGATCGTAGCCCCTGAAAGGTACCAGCAAAGCAAAATATCATACTTGAATGCAGTATGTGCTGCACTTCTGAGTGCGTATGCTGTAGAAGAGGGTAACAGAACACCCTGTTGCGCACAAGAGCTCTTCGCGTCCAGAAGAATCTTTCGCCGTATTGCAGTTGAAAGCTAATAGAATGAGTGCTTCAAAAGCAGCAAAGGCCAGCAAAGGTTGATCAGTTTCGTCGTGGTTGTGAGCCTGGAACGAGTTCACAGCAGAGAAGTTGGAACTCAGTGCCAGTACTCCCTAGCATATCTGCCTTTTGGCTTGTACCTGTCTTCTATGCCACAGACGAATGTATGGGGCACGATTGGCTCTGGTTCCCTCTTTATTTTTCATGCCTAAAGGGTTATTCTTTCAGAGTCTACCGGCGCCTGCGTCCATACCGCACCCCATTGTTCATCAACCGCTCTAACTGCAATCCTCGTTGTTCTATAATTTATTTTGTTGCATTAGTGATCAGCTGTGTGTGTTTGTTCGCAGTTACGCAGCTCGTTCAGCAAAGCCTTCTCGCGATCGAAAAAGAACCGTAATGGCTCGGTGTCCGATATCGAAGACTCGAGGACCACGCAGTCGGATATGTCGGCTCCGTCATCTCCGCTACTTAATTCTCCGCACGCTATTAACGGCAACATCTCGGACGAGTGCAAATCGTACACCGGACCGACGATGAAAAACAGTCATTCGTCTTCAGCGTAAGTAGATTGTTGCATTGGAATTTGCATCTTCTGATTTTGCGGTTTGTATATTGTATACCCGGTGCCACAGGGAAGAAAGCCGGGGGTAAGACAGGCTGAGTTCATAAATTTAGGAAGTACGTCATGTCAACATGAGCTAGATTCTTAGGGATAGGAATTTTATCTGAGGGAATATTTTTTCCTAGTGGAAAAAAATGTGGAAACTTTCAACATATCTTTACGTTTCATGAAATTTCTAGTTGAATACACCTTTTGGATGTTTGATTTTCAAGAAAATATTTTGGCATTTTGAGTATAAAATGGGAATATTTACCACAGTTTGAGCGAAAAATAGAGAACTTGTCAATTTTTTGCTACATTTACATAATTTAATGAGAATTTCAGTTGAGCAACTGTAAGCGCATTGTTTCCTTTTGCTGAAACCTACGAAGTATACCTTATCATGCCGAATAAATAAACATGCCTTCTCTCTGGGTGAGATCTTTACTTGGAAGATAGAGAATGACTTCGCCCTTACTAGTGCTCTATTCGCGTTTGGACGCTAAAGAGTCGCTCTCTAGCGGCCTAATGATATGCGTACCTTTTTGTACCTCTCGTCGCTACAGTCCTGATGCCGTATGCCCCCCCCCCCTATTCTTATGGCAAATGTGGAATTTCGACTTTCTCACTCAACATTTTTTCTGAACCTATACATTTACAAGTTTTATGTAGATCAAACAGTTTGAGATGGAGAGTGAGTTGGGCTCAAAAATAAATAACCAAATTTTTCGGTGTAGGATTTAATTTTCAGGCTGTCAAGGCGCTGAGTCCGCTTTTAGGGTTAATTTTTAGTTTCGATCACGCAGGTGCATATGGGGAGCTGAGATCTCATTTGGGTTATTCTTCGACATGGTAGTTATTTTTGTGGTTTTAAGATGTTGATTCAATTTTGCGGTTAGTTTTTTGTTATATCTAAAGCATGAGATTCAGAATCGGTTCCATTGGTCAAAAACCTATAAATCGCCTACCATCGCAAGAATATAACCCGAATCATATCTCCGGAAGGCATTTCTAGTGACAATATTGTGTTTAGAAGATATCAAAATACCTATCTGGTTCGAAGAAACTCAGAACTATGTATTTTCCCTCAAGTGTAAGAGGAGGCATGCCACAAGTGTGCCCCTTAGACGGTCAGTCTGAAGATTTGCTGATTTTTTATTAGAATGGCCGGGGAGTGGGTTCATGAAATTTCAAGAAATTCCACCAAGCAATTGAGGATCTCTTTCTTCGAGGGTAGGGAGGATACAAAGGAGACTGTGAGGAGGGAGTTACTGAGGGATTGTCTATCTAAAAAAAAAATCCTGAAATCCCTTCAAAGAATTTATTTTCTTCCGGATTCCCTTGCCCCTTTATGTCTGGAGAAGTGAGCGCACGCTGTGGACTTATTTATAATAGTAATAATAATAACAGCTTTTTTGGGTGATGAATTTTCTACATATTTTGGGGTTGGGTTCCGTGACCCAACGTGTCGTGGCCGGCGGGGGCATAGCTCCCTCCTTCCTTTCCTCATCCCCCCTTTTCTCCATCCTCCAACGAGTTGTAGCTACCTTTGCTTTTCTTTTCGTCATACTGGATCCACCCTTCTCTTCCATCTATTCCCTCACTGCCTCATAATATGACCCGCATTGCTCCTTTTTAAAAATTTTGATAGTTTGGCCCATGTCGTTTAGTTTAGTTTTGCCCCTAATTACCACATTTTCAACGTTGTCTTTTAATTTGATCTCCAATATGTTTCTTTCCGTTGCTCGGTGGGTAGTTCGGAGTCTATTAGTAGTTATTTTTGTCAAGGCCCATGTCTGGGCCCCATACGTCATTGTCGGTTGCACGCAGCTCCTCCAAACTTCCGCTTTAGTTCTTACTGAAACCTTACTTTTAAAGATATTTTTTAGTTTATAAAAGGAGTTCCACCTACTTTTAATTCTGCTTGAAATTTCTTTTTCCCTTGAACCTTCCAAAAATATCATTTGCCCCAAGTACTTTACTTCCGCTCTCATTCTATTTTTTCTCCCCCAATTTTTACTAGTTCGCACTTCGCATTTAACAGGAGCTTCGTTTTACTTGTGTTTACCTCCAGCCCTGCTTCCTTACATGTCCCTATAAATTCGTCCGCATTTCTAATTAATACCTTAAGATCGTTTGCTACTAAGACTACATCGTCCGCAAATCTTAAGTTCGAAAACTTTCTCTCGATCTTCCCCCCCTCCCCGTCTACTTTTCGCATCACTTCTTCCAAGACGCAGTTGAACAAGTTTGGCGACAGTGGGTCCCCTTACCCAACTCCCCTCCCTATTTTAAAGGTTTTCCGTTTTATATCTGTCTTGACATACGCTGCTGTTGCATTTTCATATATATATTTCTAATTATATTGATTGCTGTTTGATTAACCCCCTGACTTTTCAATGCCATCCATAAAAATTTGTGGTTTATCGAGTCAAACGCTTTAGAAAAGTCTATAAACAGTAAGAAAATTTAGAAATTGTATTATTTTGCGTTTTCAATGATTTGGTAATAATAAAAAGCTGGTCCACTGTTGAATGATTTTTCCGGAATCCAGCCTTCTTATCAGCTTGTTGACTATCCAGTTGTATAACTTCTCTTTTAGAATTTTCTATAAAAATCTTGCCCACATTTGATGTAAGATCTAATCGGCCTATGATTCACAATGTCTCCTTTGTTCCTTTTTTTGAATAGTAGGACTATTTCTGCCTCCTCCGTGGATTCAGTATTCAGAATTTTATTAAATCATTTTATCATTGTAGGTTGTTTTTTTTTTTTCATTTTTGCTCTCAACCCGAGCCTTGGAATCCGCCCTTTCGAGCATTACCTCAGAGACGTTGGGGAGACTGTTAGGACTATCTTAGCTCTCCCCTCTTCTTGCCGAAAACCCGGCCTAGATCGAAATGTAGCGAGTCGCTACGTGGACTCGAACCCGGGACGTCCGGATTCCGAGACCAGCATGCTATCCACTCGGCCAACCAGACCCTCCATCTTAGGGGTTAGTTCTTCTGCTGGGAGTTTCAAGGACTCATTATCTACGCCATCTAGTCCAACTGCCTTTTCAGTCTTCAAGGTTTTCAGCGCTATGGCCACTTCTTCCTGCATTATGCTTGGAAAGTTGGAGGGTGTACTTTGTTCGATATTTCCATTACCATTACTTGTCTCTTCATTCTCGATGCTCTCCTCTCCTCTGTTGCCAAATACTTTGCTGTAGAATTTGGTGGTTACTTTTACGATTCCCTTACGCTCGTGCACACTGTACCCCCTCACTGCTCATACTTGGTATTAGTTTTCTACCTGGAATAGTTTCCTTTCTAGCTTTCCTGATCGACCTGCTCTCTGCCGAAATATTTTCAATTTGCTTGATTTCAAAATTCCGAATGTCTTTCCTGATCTCCAGTTTGACTTTTTTCCTCGATAAAAGAAGCTCAATTTTTTATTTTGCGTCCTTTTATCCTTCCTCTCCATTTCATCTCTCTTCCAAATTAGATCCTTTGTCGCATCGGGCACAGAAGTACCACTCTTTCCATATTTGTTAATAGTTTCCTTTATCGCTTTCTCCAGCCAGTCGTAAAGTTCCTGCAGCGTGCACTCATCCCAAACACGAGTTATTTCCCCAAGTTGTTTTTTCAGCTCATTCAGCTCGTGCACAGGTATTATTTTTGTACCCTGCGGTTGTCGATTTTGGTTATAAAGTCTAGCTCGCTTCCTTATTTTTGCCATAGCCCTGCCAAACTTATTAGGGACTTTTTCCTGGGAGGGGGTAAAAATGTGAAAATCCCAATTGACTCGGCGCAAAATTCTTCAGTATCAAAGAAAGAAAGAAAAAAAAAACGAAAAACGATTTGTTGGATTTTTCCAACTGACTCAACCCAAAATTCCCAAATATCAAAACAGCAAAAAAAACCTTTTAACTTCTTGGAGTTAGATTTTCCCAACTCGCCTGACTAAAATAGTAAATTTTCCCAACTGCTGAGTGAAAAAATCCTACTGGGGAGGAGGGTAAGTTGTCCCTCTATCGGTACGTGTCCCTGAAACCTATGGTCTGAACTAAAACGGAAGTCTGGCAGAGTGCTTACATTTTCCACAGGCGATAGACATATCGTTTACTAGCATGTGATCTATTTCGTTTTTGTGTTTTCCCCCCGGCGATTGCCATGTCCATTCAAGTTTTTTATTTTTTGCAAAAAAAAGTATTGGCAATTTTCGGATTGTTTCTTACACAGAAATCGGTTAACCTCTCTCCGTTGTAGTTCCTATTCCCCAAGCCAAATTCTCCCATATTTTCGCTTACATTTTCATGGTTGCCGACGATCGCCTTCCACTCCCCCATTATAATATTGTAGTAGGTACTCCTTGGGCTCCTGAAGCATCTTCTGCAGTTCTTCATGGAATTTATCAATCTTCTCTCTCTCCGAACCTTAGCACTGAAGCATAAAAGTAATAACTAGAATTTTCAACTTCTTACCAGCTTCCATTTTTAAAAAACAAATTCTCTCTGAGATGCCCTCAATATGAGTTATTAGTCTCATGCGTTCTGATTTAATGTAGAACCCTACCCCCTGTACCCCTTGGTCTGCCCATAGTGGTAAATTGTACCCTGATTTATTTATTAGATTTTTTCCGTCAGTATTTCCTTATTTCAGAAAGCCCGATAATATCCCACTTAATTTTTTTTTTTTTTTGCAAATTCGAGTACTTGATCTCTGCTGACAAGTCCCCTACAGTTACAAAAACCAAAATGAAAATTTTCTTCTTTTATTGAATGAGAATTTTTTTTTTTTATTTTGCAGAGGTTCAGATTTTTCTCTAAGGTTTTATTATTCTTATACTTTTCCCCTTTCCCTCTGAGAAAAGTTTTTTGATATTTATTGGGGATATGCAGCTTACTTTCCCCGCAGCTGCTGCTGGCTGATCTGGGGAAAGGATAGAGTTCTGTGACTCCCCACCAAACGCAATGCTTACATATTAGTTTTCCGTCACTTGCCGGCTCTCCACTGCTTCTGTTTCCTTAAGGTGGGTTCGCCGGCTGTTTTGTGCCGACCTATTGTAATTGTCTAAGGTCAGTTGAATATGTAAATGAGTCCACAATTGAAGGTCAATTGACCTTCAAACTGTGAACTTATTTACATGTTTCAAAATGTGCTGGAGACCAGCTGTCCTATCTCAAGATATGTATGTCATGTGTGAAAGGGTCCTTCCGTACTCCTTCGTTAGTGGGCTGATTTGCCAATAAAGGGAGAAGTTAGAAAATCAGTGCACAAAATAGCAGAACTTAAGGAACATCCACTTTCATTTTCCGGTAGTTGATTTAAAAGCTTTCCATCAGTTGACAAAATTAATTATAACAGCTTCTACCCCCCCCCCCCCATTGAACTTTTCACCGCCGTCTAAAGCTTCTGTCGAGCTATACATTTCGTAATCACGTTTACTTATTCCTCTTCTTTTTTTTCTTCTTTTTTTTGTAGCCTGTACGATGGATGCAATGATCGAACCTTCAGCGAAAGCGAATGCAGTCCCGAGGTGGTGATAGAGCTGAAAAAACAACTCAGGGAAAAAGATCTCGTGCTAACGGATATTAGGTTAGAGGCGCTCAGCTCGGCCCATCAGCTCGAATCGCTGAAAGACAGAGTGAACAAACTGCAGGTGAGTCAGACACGGCGTCGTAATCAATATTCATGCTCGTACGTTGGTACTCCTCTCCTTTCTAACTGAAAACGTGAATTGTAGAACGATATGCTGATCTTGAAACAAGAGAACGAAAGACTACATCGAGTCGCCACGAGCAAATCATTAACTTCGTCGCAGAGTTCGTTGCAGACTCACGATGGCATGGACCGAAGGTACAGCACTACCGATGTTCCTACAGACAGAACAGGTAATACCCAACATAGTTCGGCTTCCAGAGGTCATAATCGGTTTACTATTGTTTTCGGCTACACGTTGACTAGTGACTACTGTGTCCGCAGAACTGGATTTGATGTTTACCGAAAATGCGGACATGGATGCCAAAAAGGTGGCCGTATGGGTACTGTTCGGCTCGCACGGTAGCTATCACAAGTACGTGGACGAGCGCAACGAACGTAACGAGTGCCCAATATCGCTGATACCGGTGTCGACGAAAACCAACTGGGAAGTACTCGATGGTTTCGTGTTTCGCGCATTTAAAGTACGTGTACGAATGGAATACCAAGTTTTTCGCTGTATATACTCGTGTTTAAATGTAGTATTTTGTCGGCTGGTGGCTAGAGTGTTGTCAAAAGTGACAGTTATCGAGATTCGACTGAGTTAATTTGTAAATGGAATCGGTTGTAAAAGTGTTTTATGAGCTCGAGCGGTTGAAATATGTTTGTAACCTTGTAACGTTGACTATTGAAGAGGGTAGAGTAGAAATAATAGTCGAATTCGCGAGTTCGTGTCGAATGGTTTCAAGTTAATGAGTGTTGTGTATTGTCATTGTCACTCGACCTTGACATTGTTTCAGTTGGTTGCGATTTTGCGTGTTTAATGTTGTCATCATTATTGAAAGTGAGACAGCGGTGAGATCAGTGATGTCAGTTGCTTATCTTATTGGGGGGAGGAGGAATAGATAGGGTTTTCTTCGTCGCTTACTCAGTTATACTTGATATGGGAAACGTATTAACGTACGGATTATTTTCAGGAATACTTAGATCGTATCGATCCAAGCTCGAATCTAGGTTTGGATCGAGACTCAATTTGGAGTTACCATGTGGGAGAAATAGTTCGGTACAAAGACAGCAAGGAACCGGAGCTGCTACCTTGCGGCTACCTCGTCGGTGGTTCTTCGTCCTCAATCACGGTCTGCCTGAAAGGAGCCCTGCACAGCGGTTGTCTGGATGCGCTAGCTTTCGAGATGCTGATACCAAAGACGATTATCCAGAGGTGGGTATGCGAAATGAGAACTCAGCTTGTATTTGCGACGGTGATCGAATTCGTGTATTAATTTGCCGGCGTTAACTTTTTTCTTTCAGGTACATCGCGCTGTTAACCGAGCACCGCAGAATTATGCTTTACGGGCCCGGTGGCACGGGAAAAACCTTTTTGGCTAATAAACTGGCAGAGTATCTGCTGTATCGGGATGGAAAAGAGTTCACATCCAATGCGATTGCCACGTTCAAGTGAGTGCTCGTTGCTTGTACAGAGTATCGGTGTCGGGAAGATGGCCTTTTAGCATTGGCTGGAAGTTTCAATCTCGGGGCGTCTGTGTTTTACCCTGGCGTGTAGGGGTGGCGCTTAAGCTTATTAGAACTTGGCTTCTGCTTGTGGAACAAAGGATTCGTAATAGGCCCTGATGATCAATAGTTTTCATAGTCGCAAAAATAGCTATCGCTAGTTTTTAAATATTATAACAAGACTGTCAATTAATAGTTTCTAAGTATTGTCGATGGGTTTTGGATACTATTATGTATAACATCGATGATTTGATTATAAAGGGTACTGATAGTGTGTGATATCAATATTGGTAGTTTGATATCTTGATAAATATCACTAGTTTGATCTTGATAGTATTAGTAGTTTGATATCAATTTGATACAGTGTGATATTGATACGGTATCAATAATACTGCTAACCAGTTCAGTATCAATGCCATTGATAGTTTGATACTAGCAATAGTTTAATATGTATAGTATACCTACCTATAGTTTGGTATTGCTATTATGGACAGTCTGATGTGATATCAATACTATTAGTTGTTTGATATTGAAACTATTAATAGTTTAATATTGATACTATTGATGGTTTAATACCCGTACAGTTGATAGTTTGATAGTATTGGTCGTTTAATATCAGTAAAAACAATGGTTTGGTATTAATACTATATTGATAGTTTTATATCGATGCCATCAGTAGTGTAACATACTATCATCACTAAGTTGATGCCACTAGATCAGGGCTTGTACAAACAAAGAGATTAGGTTCTTGTTTTGTTCCTTTTGGTTGTTCAAGATCGACCTGTGGTTCTGTTTGAAACCATTCACTTTTAATTTCATACATTCTCGTTCCGTTCATTGCTATGTACCTGTTCTGTTCTTAACTGCGTCCCTGTTCCAGTCATTGATGCATTCTTTGTACTATTAGAAAATTATAGGAATGCTGTGAAAATGACTGATTTTTGTCATAAATACAGAACTGTTCCAGCATTTGGTTGCGGTTTTTCTCTCATTAAGTGAAAATCATTGGTTCTAGGTCCGTTCCTTCAATTCTGTTCATTTTTTCAGCCCTCTGTCTGAATAGAATTGATAGTTTGGTATTAATTCCTACTACTAGTAGTTTAGTACTAATACCAGTGTTGTTAGACGTAAAACAAAACGACAAAAACAATTAAGTTATACCATTTTATCAACAATTAAAAATGATAATGCTGAATGACACGATAATTGATGATAGCATATGCTAAGCGACATTGTTATAGATAATAGACTATGCTATGTTGTATGACAAAAATTCTGTCAAAATAATTTTGTATAGACGAAACAAAATCATGAAAAAACAAAATGAAGAACTCCGAAGATGACAAAACTCATGACATACCAAACAAAAAAAGATAGAATGCTCGTCTGACAAACTGATGAAAAATCATTTTGTCTAACAACTCTGATTCATACTTTGATAGCATCGAAGATTAATGGCTGATATTGATGCTGTTAATAGTTTGATATTGATACTGTCAGTAGTCTAGATGTTCATACTATTCATATATCTTAATATTGTTATTATTATATCAAATTACCTATCAATAACAGCATTTTTTTAAAAATTGTTATTGATATGTATTTTGTTATAAAATAATACTCTTTAACAGTTGAATATCAATACTGTTCATAGTTCTAATATTGATACTATGGATAGTTGTTGTGTATTTATGCTACTGGCAATAGTTTCAACTCCCAATGGTATTAATATTATATTATTGGTAGTTTTGATTGATATAAAAATTATCAGTAGTTTGGTGTCATAATATTGGCAATAGTTTTCATATTGTTGAACATTGATGAATATGGCTAACATATTGGAAGTGTATACAGGGTCAGTCGGTTTTCCTTCCGCCGTAGGAAAACTAGTTTCACGTTGTTTCGCCAGGTGAGCGGTCTCTTCAACAAGAATTTCATGGGAAATATTCTGGGAAAACTTCGATGGCTTTTCAAGAATTTTATCACGAATCTTCCGGAAACATTTATAGATCTCCGAAGAATTTCATCGGAAATCTTCAAGAAAAATTTACTATTCAGAAAAAATTTACGATAATTTTCGAAGAATTTCATCGGATATCATTGGGAAATATCTCCAGTGACTTCAGGCGAATTTTATCAGAAATTTTAGGGAAAATCTTCAATGATTCCAGTCAGTTTTATCAAGAATCATCGAGAAGTATCTCTGATGATTTTGGAAGGATATCCTTAGAAAAAATGTTGATACTTTTCAGAGGTTTTCGTCAAAAATGTTCGGGGAAGATCTTCAATGATTTCTAAAGAATTCATTAGATATCTTGGAGAAAAAATATGATGATTCCCGGAGAATTTCATCGGAAGTATTCATAAAAAAGTCCGGTGTTTTCCAAAAGAATTTCCTCGAAAATCTTCGGGAAAATTTTCCAATAGTTTTTAAAGAAGTGCATCGGAAATTTTCGGAAAACAACTCCGATAATTCCGAAGAATCTCATCGAAAATTTAAAAAAAAAATTTCTAGTTTTTTCTAAGAAAGTTCTTTCTGAAGAAAGGCTTCAAGAATCATCGAAGGTACTTCTCAATGATTTCCGATAAAATTCTTTGGAATAATTGCAATTTTCCTAAAATTTCCTATAAATCTCTCCTGAAAACATAGAATAATGTTTTTCAGTTATGTCCGATAAAATTCATTAAAACTGGTTGGAAATTCGCTCTTAATAATTTCGAAGAAATTTGTCGGAAATAATCTTTGAAAACCATAGGAATCGTCCCGAATATTTTTCATTAAATTCTTTGGAAATAATCGAAGATTTTTTCTGAAGATCTTCGGTACGATCGTTCAAACCTCTTGGTGTTATTCCCCGAGTGTTTTCGATAAAATTTTTTAAAAATTATCAGGAAATTTTCTCGAAGAATTTTTATGAAATTTTTTTGAAAACAGTGGAGATTTTTTTCTAAAGATTTCCAAAGTTATTGGACATTTTTTCCGAAAATTTACCATGAAATTGCTTAAAAATCATCCGAGATTTTTTCTGAAGATTTACGATGAAATTTTTCGAAGATTATCGAACATTTTTCCAGAAGATTTTCGATGAAATTCATCAGAAATCGTCGGAGTTTTTCTCCGAATATTTTCTATAAAACTCTTCAAAAATTGTCAGGAAATTTTCTCGAAGGATGCTGATGATCTTTCTTGGAAAACATTGGAAATTTTTTCTTAAAATTTTCGATAAGATTCTTCGGAAATTATCGAAGTGGTTTTCCAAAAATTTCCGATGCCATTCTTTAAAAATTATCGGAATATATTCCGAAAATTTTTCCGGAAGATTCTTGATAAAATTCTACAAAAGCCATCGGAGTTTCCCCCGAATATTTTCCATGAAATTCTTATCGAAGGGACCGCTAGCCTGGCGAAACAACGTGCACCTGGTTTTGTGAAAAACTACTTTTCCTATGGCGGAAAGAAAACCGACTAACCCTGTATGTGAGGGCGAATACGAAAAGGGGCGCATACGAAAAGGAACCAATTGACCAATTTTTCGATTTTTACTTTTCTCGCTTAATTTTTGTAAAAACCCCTTAGAAATCGAATTGAATCAACCCCAGACTTCTTCTATCTTGAAAATTCAGAGAGATATTGTAGTTTTTAAGTGAGGCAAGTGCAAATTTATTATTTCAAAAATTTCAACAAAAAAAAAAGTGTATAAGGGAAATAACATGTTCTTATGTAAAATTAAATTGTTCGAAAACAATTTTCCATGAATACTGGACATATTTTCTTCTCGCCCTTTTAAATGCGAGAGCAGGCAAATACATTTACGCGTTGTCAGGATGAGTTGCCTACGTACCTGCTGAAGGAGAGTCGCATTTCTCGCTGGGAACCTCCAATCTTATAATGTAGGCAACTTATCCTGCTGCATGAATGCCTGTCTACTCTTACCGTTTAAGGGACTCGGATCCGAAGATTTACGATGAAATTCTTCGGAGATCATCGAACATTTTTTGCGACGATTTTTCATAACATTTTTCAAGACCATCGGAGTTCTCCCCCGAATATTTCTTATGGAGTTCTTCAAAATTTAAGTACCAGAGAACTTTCTCAAAGTTATTTGTTTAGATTCTTTGGAAAACATTGGTAATTTTTCTAAAGATTTCCGATAGGATTCTTCTGAAATTATCGGAATTTTTTTCACAAAAATTTCCGATGAAATTCTTTAGAAACCGTCGAAGATTTTAGCTACAGGTTTTTCGATGAAATTCTCCGGAGATCATTGAACTTTTTCTTTGGAAATCATTGGAAATATTTACTAAAGATTTCCGAAAAAACTCTTCGGAAAGTATCGGAATTTTCTTCAAAAAATTCTGATGAAATTCCTTGGAAATCATTGGAGAATTTTCTCAAAGATTTTCGATGAAATTTTTGGGGGATCATCAAACATTCAAATTCTTTGGAAAATATTGGAAATTTTTTCTGAAAAGGACGAACAATAGGCTAGGGGAGCGTGTGGTAGTGTGTAGGATTTTCACGGTTGAAATGTTGGTAAGTAACAGAACGGTAATTACAAAAATATACTCTCAATTTTGAATGCTTCTCCTGTAACATGTTACTTCTGGTCATTGATACACGATATGCATCATCGACATCTTGAAGAAGAACATAGACATCCCTATGTGCAAGCAGGAAATCCCCTCTATTGCAGCATTTTGGGCAATACAAAACAAACAAAAAAACAGTTGATAGTATCGAAAAATTGTTATTAATATTTATTACCTAATGCTCGATTGGATAAAAATATCGATGATGTAATCATAATTTAAATTTCAACTGCCTCCGCTGTTAAGCTTTCCAGCCATACATTTTCATCGGGGACATAATGGGTTAAATGGAAGAAAATGATAATAATAATAATAATAATAATAATAATAAAATAATTAATATGTATTCGTTTGAGAATTAATCTCTGAACAACCTCCGATCGATACTTTAATACCCCTCTCCCCTCCCCGCTTTACATTTCATCCGCGATAGTTTTAAATTTACCGCTAATAATAATTACATCATGGAACTCTCACATACATGCTCGAAATGTGTACAGGTATAAGCATTCCCCTTCAAACACCTAGTTCCGCAACACGACCTACGTAAAGTGTTCTAGGACTGGTATTTCATATCCCCTGTTAATATTAATCTAAGAATCCAGATTTAGGGTACTAGACTCGTATTCGCACGTTTCTGCTCATATTTTCTCGAAAAACGAGTTGAGTGTACAAAACGAAGCAGCGTATAGTGGTCTGAGAGCTCGAAAACGCGAGTATTACTTGAACGAATTGCGTGAAATTAGAAAATAAGGACGACCATAATCTTTATTTTTTGGGCATTCCAACCATTGTGTAAAGCTTCTTAGTTTCGTTCACCTGGCTTGTCGAGGTGAATGAAAATGTCTGAGGTTCGGCTGCGAAATGGCTACGTAGATATTGAAACCTTCTAGTTCATACAATTTAAAGATCAATTCTTATGCCTCCCTTCATTGGTATCTCGATCCACTCCAGGACTCCCCGAGAATATTCCCGTTTTTTGCTTGGAAAGCCATCGTGGTAGCTTTATTTCAATTAGCTGGATTGTATTTTTTGTATTCTGAACCAAATTTAATGCAGAAGATCTTTCATTGTGAAAGTTACCATGAAGAATGGGAAATTTTCAGGGTGCAGTTGTTTCCCATCTCTGTATTCTCAGCTTATAAAGCTTAGTTATCCCATTTCTTGTTCATATTCTCCTTTTGATCAGCGAAGTCAAATTATCCTCTCCGTTTTTCGTTGCAGTGTTGACGAGAAGAGCAGTAAGGACCTGCGTCAGTACCTGTTGAACATGGCCGAGCAGTGCGAAAGCAATAACAGCGGCCCCGAAAACAACGAGTTACCATCGGTGATAATTCTCGATAATCTGCATTTAGCTTCATCGCTCAGCGACGTCCTCAATAGTTTGCTGAACGTGAAGGCAGCCAAATCTTGCCCCTACATCATCGGTACCCTGAACCAGTCGAATTGCTCGGCCACCAATCTGCAGCTGCATCGGAATTTCAGGTTAGTTGTTGACATTGTATCTCCCTCTGTTACTTCGCATTAGTTTCTCTGGAAGTCGCCTCGCTAGCGTAGCAGTAAGAACGACGGCTTTTGAAATCTAAAGGTGTCCCAAATTCGAATACCGTAACAGCCAGCGTTTCAGGTAATGTCTACGTGCATTGTACAACTATCAGCTGGAATGTACCGAGGCGCAACAGTTAGCAGCAGAGGTAATGGAAAAGTACGCAATCTGTTAGCTTGTAAACGCTGTTGACTGGCTGGAGCGTTTGTGGGAGTGCTCCAACGGAGCTCAGGGTTGTAGTAACCCGGCTAGTGAAGTTGGCGTACTACTACATCGACAATGTAGAAAGCAACCTGGCGCTACTACGTAAGGCTCAACTCGTTAGGAGAGGCATAGTACAATGGACACAAAGTCTGAGCATTCGGTGTGACCACACCTACTCTTCCACAACATTTAACATTTCAAGGGTTGAATTTATTGTGAATTTGTTCTCGCAGATGGATCATGTGTGCCAATCACATGGAACCGGTGAAAGGCTTCCTCAGCAGATACCTGCGACGTAGACTGATCGAAGTAGAGTGCAAAAAAGGATCCAGGAATCCGGAACTGTGGAGGATTATCGACTGGATTCCGAAGGTGCAGCTCCATTTGAATCAGTTCCTCGAAACGCACGTATCTTCAGATGTTACCATCGGTAAGGGGGTTTCTACTTTCTATAAAGTTTCTGTTAAAGTACCCCACGGTGTTACAGTGATGCTCACGAATGTTGTGGTTTTTGTCGCAGGACCGAAGTTGTTCATGTCTTGCCCTATGGAAGTAGACGGATCTCAAGTTTGGTTCACCGACCTGTGGAATTATTCTCTAGTCCCTTACTTGCTGGACGCCGTACGAGACGGTCTGCAGCTGTATGGCAAACGCGCTCCGTGGGAAGATCCGGCCCAGTTTATTGTGCGCCATTATCCGTGGAGTAAAAGTACCACCATTCACGGAGGAATCGAATCCTTAATGAGGTACTGACCGACTTGTTCGTGCTAATTTTATAGAAGCTATTTTTTCGCGGAACATCTTGCAAAGGTGGATCGGCATTTGTGGCAATAGCGCGTAGCTAAAGTAGGAGTTTTAGTCTCTAAATGAGAAAATAGTAGTTTTGATTTTGAAATTAGGCTATTTAGAATCCGAAATGAGGGGGGGGGGTGGAATGACACCTTCGTTTCGAATTTGAAATTTTCTATCAAATTGGCAAGTTTTGTAGGATTAACATTTTTTAAAATTGAAATATTTTAATCAGATTAGCAACTTTTGTCAAAATAGGATTTTTTTACAATTAAATTGACATGTTGTCAAATGAACACAGTTCTTGTAGAAATGACAACTGATTATCAGATTAGCAATGTTTGTTAAATTGAAAGATTTTTTATCTTAGTGGTAATTTTCTTATTATGTTGACCGTTTTTTTGTTAAATTAGCTATTTTATCAGCATTTTTAAAATCAAATTGGCAGTTTCTAAAAGTATTATTGTTACGTTGGCAGTGTATTTTGAAACTTTTCTTGATTGACTGTATTTTGTGTGATATTCAGAACGTTTTCGTAAAAGTGATAATTTTTCTGCCATGTAACAATTTCTTATTAAATTAGCTATTTTTCGTCAGATTTGCAACTTGTAATTTAAATTAGCAATTTTTAAATTGACAGTTTTATTTTTCAAATTGGTAATTTTTGATCAAATTAGCCATTTTTGTCAATTTGGGAAAGAAACCAGACCATAGAGCAGTGGCGTAGCCAAAGGGATTAGGGGGATGAATCCCCCCCCCTTGAGATGAGAATTTTTTTATATGCTGGCAGTATCACAGTAAATGCGCGAAATGACATTTAAATCCAGGTACGTAATTAAAGTTGAAAATCACAACATACTGATACGTCAATGTAAAAACATACAGTTCATGTTAGGTGTACCCCCGCCCAAAATTTTGCTGATCCCCTCCTTGGAAAAATCCTGGCTACGCCACTGCCATAGAGGGTTACAATTCTCCCTTTATTCGCCAGTTTGAATGAACGGTTAAGGACACTTTGTAAACCACTATGTCTAATGATTGTAACATACTAACGTGTAACATCTTGATTTACAGGTTAAGACCGGAAGATGTTGGTTACGAAGTGAAACCTGAATCAGATCCTTTGGTAAGCATCGCAGTCGCCAATTTTATTAATTTATCAGATTTGCACAGTTTACTTGAAATAATTAGCAACCTAATAATCGATTTTGATTCGCAGTTGAACATGTTGATGACTCTGCAGGAGGCGGCTAACTACTCGAACAGTACTCACGGTAACGAATCGGACTCGGCCCCTAGCAGCGCTCTGGCAACGGGCTGCGCCAACTCGACTATCTGACGAACAATATTCGAATATTTTTCGGCGTATTTGCTAGTATATAGATTAAGGTCAAACAAATATCAATATTGGTCATTATTTATTGTATCGATTATTATTACCAAAGATTGTTAAGCGCTTCCATTGCTCATTTTTGTTCTTTGTTTTCTCCAATTTTTTTCTTTTGTTTGTTCTGTTTTTAAACTATTTTTTCCTTTTGTACTAAGCCCGTTTATAGACAAGCCGCTTTGCGCGATTATCAGACTTTTTTTAGAAATCATTTACTAATTATAATTTGAACGCGGTAAATAACGATAGTTGATATTTACGTTAAAACTAATTTATTCGTCCGAATGCGAAGACACGAACAACGATATTTTTAATTTTCAGCTAGAATTAGAACTTCCTGACGACAATAAAGTTTTTGTTAATGATGAGTTTACATTCGCGTGAATTTGGAATACTTATTTTGTACATCTGTATGACCTTTTTTTTCTCTCTGTTTGTTTCCTTTTACTTATTTTGTACATTTTTATAGTCATTTTTGATAATTTTATTGAAATTTGTTCAGCAGTTTTATAAAAATAAGACATGAAGTACAATTTGAAACCGTATGTATAATTTTGCTATGTACTATTTTTTTTCCTTGTTTTATTGTAACGATTTTATGTACCTACATTTGCGGTTTTATTTCGATGACGCGATTTTGTACCATAAATACGAAACGAATAAAGATTGTTGATGTCACGTGTCTTGAAACTGATTGATAAGATTCCTGAGTCTTCTCTGGTTCTCTAATGTAACAGTAAACGCTAAGGAATGACAGGGGAGCTCCTGCTGTAGCGTGATTCAATCTAAACTGTGTGATAAGCGCCTAATATAGAAAGGTTACGCAACTTAAATGACACCAAAATGTCTCGCCTATGTTGGAGCGCCTTAAAATGAAACGCTATGCTACTCAATTAACAATACCAAGTTCTGAAACAGAGACGAAATAACGTCAAAATCGGCTATTTCTATTAGGAGAATATAAGGAACTGGGAGGTCTCATGTTCGCCTAATATTTGCGGCTGCATGCTGCATACTGCGTGCTGATGGTTGGCTACAAGCTACTTGCATCGATAACTGGTGACAGACCTTACGATTAACGTCTTTGACTGGCGGTTATCAAGAGTTATCAACCTAGTGCAGCTTGTAGCTAGCCATCAGTACGCAGCATGCAGCATGCAGCTACAAATATTAGGCGAACATGAGACCTCTCAGTACTTTATATTCTCCTGGTAGAAATGCTACATTTCGGCACTATTTGAGCGAGTTTGTGACATTTTTCAGATGTTAATGGAGTTGCATATTAGCAACATTGAAGGCATTCTCGATACATTATGTATATTATGTTGCATAAGCGAAAGTTCGAAGGAATATTTCAAAAGTTTCCCGCTTTATCATATAATTTTCTGGTCAGACGTGTAAAATAAATTACGTGAGCATAGATTTGAAAGCGCTTACAAATAGAAAAACTTTTATTTGAAGTCGACGCTGGTAGCAATTGGTTGTGAGGAATTCCAGAGACTCCTGAAACAATTACCAGGACTGCTAAGAGCTTTCATGGGGCGGGGGTAAATGAAAATGTTTGGTCCTGTGATTTCCTTCGTAGCCTCATTTGAAATGAGTACAAATATCCAAAGGCGAACGGATTTTTGGGCCCCAGGACTCAAGCTTGGTGGAATCCCCACCCCACTTTTCAGGATTGGTGACTTTTCAAGGAGAGATGTTCCCAAATTTTGAATTATTTGCGTACTTGGTTAGCCGATCAATAATCCGCAAATAAATAGGGTTCTTATTTCGTCTTTTTTCCATTTCCTGGGGGCTCTCTGGTGGTGAGAGCCCTGAAACAGGGTTTCGTGTCCTGTGGATATAGTCCTAAGTCCGGTCGTGTCAAGACACTTGAGAGTTGGGTATGTATTTTCCATGCTCGATTGTACAACAAATTATTTGAAAATTCGATGGCGTGTGGACGCAAATCAAAACGGTAATGTGATGACGCCTTCAACGCGGTAAATATGCAATACCAACTACAGGAATTGACGTTTTCAAAATTTCAAATTTCCTGGGGCGAACTGATAAACTGCGAAAATCATGGGAATGGAGGCAGCTACAGCAAAATGGTTTGTAGCATTGGTAAGAGGGCATCTTCTCGCTCTCAAAATTCTAAACCGTTCTCCTCTAGCTTTCACCAATCCAGAGATTTTCGCGTTTTTCCAGTTCAGCCCAGGAAATTAGAAATTTTGAAAATGTCAATTGGTGTCGATCGTTTGGCATATTCGACGCGTTTAAGGCAGTACCAAATTATTTGGAAATTCGATGGTGTGTGGACGCAAATGAAAACGGTAATGTGGTGACGCCTTCAACGCGTTAAATATGCAATACCAACTACGCGAATCCAACCCCGCGAACTGAAGTTTTCAAAATTTCCAATTTCTTGGGGCGAACTAATAAAATGCGAAAATCTTTGGAATGGAGGTAGCTAAAGCAATACGGTTTGCAGTATTGGTAAGAAGGCATCTTTTCGCTCTTAAAATTCCAAACAATTCTCCTCTAGCTTTCACCAATCCAGTGATTTTCGCGTTTTACCAGTTCAGCCCAGGAAATTAGAAATTTTGAATAAATGTCAATTGGTGTCGATCATTTGGCATATTCGACGTGTTGAAGGCAGTAACAAATTATTTGGAAATTCGATGGCGTGTGGACGCAAATCAAAACGGTAATATGTTGACGCCTTCAATGTGTTAAATATGCAATACAAACTACGTGAATTGACGTTTTCAAAATTTCCCGATTTTCGCATTTTATCAGTTCGCCCCAAGGAAATTGGGAATTTTGAAAACGTCAATTCGCGTAGTTGGTATTGCATATTTAATGCGTTGAAGGCGTCACCACATTACCGTTTTGATTTGCGACACACATAATCGAATTTTTAAAAAATTTGTTACTGCCTTCAACACGTCGAATATGCAAAACGATCGACCCCAATTGACATTCTCTAATTTTCTAATTTTCTGGGGGGAACTGGTAAAACGCGAAAATCTCTGGATTTGTGAAAGTTAGAGGAGAACGGTTTAGAATTTTGAGAGCAAAAAGATGTCCTCTTACCAATGCTACATACAAACCGTTTTGCTGTAGCTGCCTCCATTCCAATGATTTTCGCATTTTATCAGTTCACCCCAGGAAATTGGAAATTTTGAAAGCGTCCATTCGCGTAGTTGGTATTGCATATTTGACGGGTTGAAGGCGTCATCACTTTACCGTTTTGATTTGTGTCCACAGCCATCGAATTTTCAAATAATTTGTTACTGCCTTCAACACGTCAAATATGCAAAACAATCGACACCGATTGACATTCTTTAATTTTCTAATTTTCTGGGGGGAACTGGTAAAATGCGAAAATCATTGGAATGGAGGCAGCTAAAGCAATACGGTTTGCAGTATTGGTAAGAGGGCATCTTTTCGCTCATAAAATTCCAAACCGTTCTCCTTTAGCTTTCACCAATCCAGAGATTTTCGCGTTCTACCAGTTCAGCCCAGGAAATTGGAAATTTTGAATATGTCAATTGGTGTCGATCGTTTGGCATATTCGACGTTTTGAAGGCACATACACATCATGTCTTTTTTGGGACGAAAAAAATTTTTTATGGTGAAGAGACAGTCTTATTTAAAATTGTCTCCTCTATCCAAAATTTCAAACTGTTTCGCTCTAGCTATCTCCAATCAAAAGTTCGCGTTTTATTAGTTCACCTCAGGAAATTATTGGTGCGATAGGTGTTGCATGTTCACCGTGTTGAAGGCGTTACCATATTCTTCGAAAAGTCGCATTTAATTGACCCATTTCGATCACATTTTTGAGTGTATCTCGGCAACGGGCGTCGCCGGCAAATTTGGACAATGAATTCGAACTCAGCGTAAAAAACTGAGTTGAAAACGCTCTTTAATTCAAAATTCTTGATTTTTTCGAATTTTGAAAATTTCTCCATATACACATCATGTTTTTTTTGGGGCGAAAAATTTTTTTTCCTGGTGAAGAGACAGTCTTATTCAAAATTGTATTCTCTATCCAAAATTTCAAACTGTTTCACTCCAGCTATCTCCAATCAAAAGTTTTTCACGTTTTATCAGTTCGCCCCAGGACTACTGACCGAGGTTAACACGCTCACTGACCTGAAATTTGGCTTCCTCACAGCCGGACGCGCTTCCTCTTCACTCGTCCCTCACCTCCTCGTCTTGGTACGTGTGGCGATGTAGAGGATTAAATAAAATTGAAGCTAGTCTGCAAATTATTGACATTAACATTCCCGTAACTCATTAAAAAAGGTACACATAACACCTTTGTTACCTAAGGTCTCGTACTTAGTACCTTTACAGAACACAGAAAAATCGGTGAATTTTCTGGAAAAGACGCGACAGGCCCGTAGGTCCTGACTGTTTACGAGAGGTAGGCCTAAGGATACACCTAGTATATAATGGGAATATTTCTACGAGGCAGTAGTGTAACCAAGGGGGTGAAGGGGCAAATGCCCCCCGCACCTGAAATTGAACGTAAAATATGCAAAATGAGCAAATTTTCGCCTTTAAGACACGTTTTTTGGAAAAATTTTCGCTTGAGCAATAATTTTACCTTCATTTTTATAAAATAGTCCTCTAATATCGGCGATTTTAAAAAAATACCTCAATTTACTCCCTTGAAAATCTTACTTTCCCTCCCCCTCCCAAGGAAAATCCTAGCTACGCCACTGATTGAATTTGGTCTCAAAATTCAAACTGGTGATTCGACTTACCGACAACCCATTGAAAAAAATTGAAGATATCGCGTAAAAATAGATTAACACTTTTACAACGATCAAATTTTCGAACTTTTGGAAGTAAAAAAATCCTATCTCTGTGGACTTCTCAAGTTATCAGTTCTCAAAGAGCCATTCAGGCATTTAGCCATCAATATTCAATGTGAACTGGATCACGAGCCTACCACGATGTTTGTCAATTTGTAAAGAACGACGAACACACAATTCGTCTATCTTTCAAAACAAAATCAGTGTTGCCAAATTTATAAACATTAAAATGTAGTGGAAAGAAAAGTTTTGAACAAAACTAGCGAGAAGAATACAAGGAATTCGTTATTTTTATTCACGAAATTTTGCCAGGGTGGCTCCGGCAAGCGCTAGGGGTGCTCAGAACCCCTAGCACCCCTCTGGCTGGGGGCCTGATACGCGAACATCTGAGAAAAGATGAATGTTAAAGCAAACCAAACAAAATTTTCAACTAAACGTTACAAAAGATTACCCAATCTTTCATTTCTTACATTTTGACATGAAATATGTCTCAGCTCTGGGGGTATCTCGAGGAGAGGTGACAACATGAAGTACGATTTCTCATATAACTGGCGGACGCACTACGTCCAATACACACAAGCAACAAACAGAAGAAGTCTTTTTACTTTAAGCATATCACTAAAAAAATGTAATAGGTAAGATAAATTCTACGATTCAATATACATAAAATAATTCATCAATGAGCTATACACACTACATACTCACAGTAACACAATTCAAAAGTAATACTGATATGCGATCACCACTCAGCATAATTGATGACCACCATTTGAAAAAGTAATAATTGTATTGGTAACAAAGATACCGATTTACATATTTGTGAAATTGCGGATCCTTGTTAAGCGTCTACACTAACGAAATGAAGCGCCGCATAAAGGTCGAAGACCTCGATGACTGCAGGGGACATACTGACTTCAAAGTCAATGGGAAACGGCAGCACTTCATTTCGCTGTTGTAGCCGTTAAATGGCCCGAAGTACAACCTTAAAATTTGAAATAAAAATACGTATAAAAATTAAAATAAATAAAATACACTCCTATTTTAAAATTGACAAATACTCGAACCCGCAAAAGAATACAAAAAAGAAAGGTCCAGTAAACTTCAACAGTTACGTGTTTTAATGTGTAAGCACTTGCACGACGCGCTTACACAAATTGCAATGCACAAAGGATACAAGTTACAAAATATTGAGGAATGTATCGAAGGTTGTACACTTCAGCTTAGAAGCACAAGCTATGTAGATACTATACGTCGCAGTTTCTATAAAAAGGGGGAACTTTGTCAATTGACTGAAGTCTCAGAAAACGCGGAAAACGAAAACCAAAATTTTGTGGTTGAAACAATCAATTTTGTGATTTTGGTCGATTTCTATAGAGAAAACATCCCAATAACAAAGAGACAAAATTTACGGATGTGAGAGAGAAGAGGGAGAGAGAGAAAAAGAATTATGAAAGAGAATGAGAAAATAATTGAAAATAATTGCAATGTCTGCGTCGCTTCTTCGCGGTTTTTCGGAGCTCACGAATAAATCCGATGTTTTGAATTGTTACCACGTAGAAGAGCGAAAAATTACCTTTCCAACAAGCCCTCATCAAGGCTGGTAACGTGACTCCGCGGCTCCGCGGCGAGTTGAGTTACGGCCGCTTGAAGGAGTGGGAGAAAAAGGTGTGTCTAACTTCAGACGCGTTTTTCTCGAAAACGTGTTTTCGCACGTTCTTGTTACACTCATCTTTGACCACTTGTATCTCTGCAAAGAAAAACGCTACAGATCTCGCCGATAGCTCCTTGGAACGGGTATTCATTCCCCTATTATGTACCATCCGTAACTCAAAATTCGTCGAATCGACAAAGTTACCCCTTTTTATAGAAACTGCCACACATTATATTGAAGCTAGGTTGACACGATTCTATTTTGCTGTCGGATAGTTTGCTGCTAGCAAATAGCGAACTATAGCAAGGTTGACACAATGCTAGTTGGGGAACGGAGCTAGATAGATAAAGTGCTATCCGGCGAGTGGTCGATAGTTCGCTATCTGCTAGCAGCAAACTATCCGACAGAAAACTTCACCGGATAGCATGCTTTCTATCCGCTAGCTCCATTCCCGAACCTTCCAATAGAAATCTAGCATCCTGTCAACCTATCTTTACAATGGCAATTAAAAGATGTTGAAATTATCAAAGACCTCGGAACGAAAAAGAAAAAGAAAAAAAAAAAAAAAACGTTGTAGACCCAGACACCAACTCACTATCAACTGACGTCAACTTTTTTGCCGGAATTGCCTTGAAATATTCTAGAAATAAGTAGAGTTTGATATAACCAGCAACTGGTCTGCATACTTGCCAGGCTAGTTGCCGCATCTGAAAGTCTGACAGCGGGTATAAAATTTTTCTGAAATCAGTAACATATCTCTGGTGACAAAACGATGCCCTCCCGAGGTCTTGATAACACATCCTTTTTTTGAAAAGTTGACAGTGCTTAGTGTAGGTAAAAATTCAATATTTTTTTTAATGTTCATCACACCCTTCGAATAATGAATCCTCCAAAAGGGAAATACAGAGATGCAAAACCTCCAAAACTAAAAAAAGTGTCCCAATCCATTCGATATGAACGATGAATGCTGATGTTCGTACAGTCTGATGGCCGAAAGATACTGAAGCAACTGAAGTCTGGTCTCCTGGTACCCTGAGCACTGCATTATATGATATCTACCACGTTGTGCTTGGTTAATTACAATCGGTAATTGGCATGAAAATAGGCAGCAGTCTTGGTTACCACGATTCCTGTGGAAATTTTGAGGTTTTAATATATTCAGTGTAGTAAAAACTAGTAGCTTGACTTGAAATGAAGTACCACTATTGTTGAAAAATACGTCTTCTAATTGAAGATTCGGAGTACAAAGGAGGTTTTATTTCCAACAAGTCCTTCCTATTCTACCACCTCCAACACCTCGCCCCTCTCCACCAATTTTCACCCATGTCGTCTCCACCCTTCCGCCTTTTCATCCCTCAAATCTTTACTCGTCTGAAGGAGCAAGCTGAGGTAGATGAATATGAGACCGCATGCCCCGCCTACTGTTTACAGTGGGGGAGGGGGTTCGTGAAGGGGGGTCGGTGGAGTCTTGGTTTTGACTATAAAGGACAAAGGACATCTTGAATAGGGACAAGGCTCGTTCCTTCAGTTCCCACTCCAGCTGCTTCCTCTTCTTCTTTTGTCTCCTCATCATCAATCTCCCTTCACTCTCACCCTCACCCGTCTAATTCTTATCTTATCGTCTGCCGTCTCCACTTCTCTATTTCACATTACCAGCACCCTGGTAATTCTCCTCCCACTACCCTCTCCCGTACATAACTTCTTCAATTTACCTTTCCCTCGTTCCTCTCCAGCCCCTTCCCCGATTCCACTCATGAGGCGGCAGAGCTTTTGTACATTACGCAGACAAATTGATGAGCGAACTAGATATCTACTCCAGTCTCCAACCCAGCTTCCACTCTTCATCTATCCACCCAACAGGTCACCTATAGCCGATTTCTCGACTACTTCCTAGTTCCTACTCACCCAATACCCACCCTCTTCCTTTTCCCCACTTCGCTTACAACCCCCACCTCATTCATCTCCCTAACCTCACCCCTCTTAGCTTACTGTGCCCCGCAACTGACACCTTTATTTTCACTCCCCACCATACGTCCCTACCTACACCCTTATATGCACCCACGTTTCTACTTAACTGTCACCACCCCTACCCTTACTCGCTCTCTCTGCGCCAACCCTATCTGAAGACCAAAGTAAATGAGAATTCTCAGATTCCTAAGAGTTTCTTTTTTGAGAAATAATTTTTTAGTACACCTAAAAAGAGAAATTTCTGAACAGCTTGCCGATAGGGGGCTACCCCCCCCCCATGAAGTTTTCACTCAGCAGTTGGGAAGATTTACCATTTATCAGACAAGTTGGAAAAATCTAATAGGTCAAAAGGTTTTTTTTTTTGCTTTGATAGTTGGGAATTGAGTTGAGGAATTGGGAAAACCTAACAAGGCAGGTTTTTAGGGTGTTTGCCCGCGCGCAGCGCTGCAAGCACCCTATTGCAATCGAATTTTCATCATCATTTTTTTCTTTAAATATGACTGAATTGTTTGTAGCTCATAGTTCAGTTTTAGCTCAGTTGCGTTCTCCATCAACTTCTGCCATCTATCAATAAGTCGGTTTACTATTATTATGAATGCATCCTCTCTGTTAGTCCCATTTCACACTACGCCGTGTTGCCGGAATCTTCACGGTTGCTGTGCCGACTCGTGTGAACGCTCCCATTCTCTACCTGTGATATTGGGCCGTCTTCACGGCTGCTGTTTCGGAAACACGGCGTAGTACAAAATGTGGCTTATGCTTTCAATTTAGGAATGCAACTTGTTTATGTTCTATTTCCTAATTTTGTATTTTACTCACAACACTATTGTGCGACTCTTACTTTTCTACAAAAGGAACTATTTCCTCAAAGAAAGTGAAGACATCAACTGGATTTAGAAGAGGTAAGTGTATGGTTTGTTTGTATGAAAAGGGTTCTCAGTTGAATTAGCATATAATGTATTTGAGTCAAACCAAGTACATGCAACATTCTGTGGTACTCTTATCTGGAAATTTTCCGAGGAATAATGCATGTGAGTTATGTCTCATAAATATATGTTAGCAGTATTAAGTGGTAATTTTGGTATTCTGTTTCAGGTCTTTAACAAATATTCGTTTCTTATTTGACTATTTAGCTTTGTCTTTTCATTATCAGGAACGACGAATCATCCAAAACCATCAACATGCCTTCAACCACGAATTTGAACTTCTATTCGGACTTCCCAAGATTCAACAGAATCTTATTAACGTTAGGATTACATGAGATGCTAGGCATTGTTTACGTACAGTGTATCCTAACATTGATAAGAATTCTATGGCACTATTTCCTGAAGTGCGGAAAAGGAGGAAGGCCCGATGCTAGCGCGCCATTGGTCTGGGAAGTCCGAATTATAATTGTGTAGCAAAATTAACAAAAAAACGTGAATAAATAATTTATTGGCAGATCACGTTTTGTTTTTGAAATGAAAGATTATCTTTCTCGCATTTGAATTGTTCACGAATGTTTCACACATTGTGTGACCAGGAGTGGAGCTATAATGTCTTTGCGTCTTATAAACATTGTAATGAGGAGTGAGAACACATTAATGTGCGATTTCTGAAGCGAGAACACAACTTTATTTGAATAAAAGTAAAATTCCTCGTTTATTTGAATTGAAACAAAATTCCTGTCCCTCTTTCAATTGTTATCAGTTCATATTCATTGAAACTTGTAAGTTTTGAAATTCCTTGGACTTACATCCTTTGAATTTATTTGTCCTGTAAAGGTAGAGTGTTTGATTTCTGCTTGCCGCTTGGAACGAATTAAACAGAAAATGGAAATGTATTCCAGTATGTTCAGTGTTGTTCAAAGTTTGCTGCGTGATTGGAGTCTGCAGCTTCACAGTTTGAAGCCTTGGACTTCCATGATCTAGGGTTTTTGCTGTGTTGTTGCGTGAAAAGGGCCATTGTCTTGATTTAAAATTTTGAGTTTGCGAGTCTGGTACACTATCATCAATTTACAAGGTCTACAGACTAAAGAATACCGCATTACAGAGCCCAGAGATCTGATAAATGTGGAAGCAACCTCAAATTCTGTAGACCTTACCAATCAGAGGTACTGTACTGGCAAACTCAAAATTTCAAGATCACCACAAGGGCCCTTTCCATGGGCATTACGTCACAAATAATAAATAAGAATTTGCAAACACCTTATTGCCAGGTCCTGCGGACCTCGCTTATTCTGCTTTTGCTTTGATATTTGGGAATTTTGATTTGAGTCACAGTTGAAAAAATCCAACCAGTCAAAAGATTTCTTTTTACTTTTTGCTTTGATACTTGGGAATTCTGAGTTAAGTCAGTTGGGACTTTCACAATTTTTACCCCCCTGGAGAAAACTCTTTGGTACGTCCCTGACAGCTGCAGATGTTGGACGTATGCATTATGACGGGAGAAGGTGGTGGTAGTAGAAGCCACAACTGCCACCAATACGTCAGGAAGAGGTGGGTACAAAATTCAGAATTAGCGGTACCGAATGAATACAAATTAAGTACAGAATTTCTGCACCTTCAGCACATCAAATGACTCCATATGAGATGTAGAGGATGGTGCTGAGGGCGACAGTACACAATTCAAGAAAGGAGGTTCAAAATAATGCTACATAGGTAAAAAATTTCCGGACCATTCCGGATGCCAAATGTCTCAAATAATGGTGGGGATGGTATGTATGGCAGGGGCGGTTACTCCATTCGCCAATATTTTGAAGAGGTGATAGTCCAAAATACGTGATTTAGGGTATTAGAAAAATAGGTACAAAATTTCTATACCATATTTTTGATGCAAAATTCCTGCATGAGGGGGGTGCTTAGGTTCCCTGTCCTGTCTCAAAACTGGTTTCTTTTTTTAATTACAGTGAAGGAAGCCAACACAATGCTCGAGAAAGGTGGTACAAAATTGCACTAAATTATGACATGTTTTGCTTTCGTAGTTTTACTTTTTCTTTGGGGGGGGGGGATGTTTTAGCGAAACGGACACCACTTGTTACTGTTTCAGGGCATGCAGCATCAACAGAGAGGAGGATAATTAGAGCTCACTCAGGCACAAAATTGCTATTACTCGAGATTTCATTCAAATGTTATTTGCGTTATATGCAAAATGAATCAAATAAGCTGACTTTATTTTGCTTGTGACAGGGGGTGAGGTGTGCACAAACTGTGGAGTACGCTGCACAAACGATTGACATGGTTTCCAAACCAAGATTCGAATTGGGGTCATCGTGTCTACAGGCTATATTATGGGGTGGGGTGTGCACAAACGGTGGGGTATGGTGCACATTTCTGCACAAAGGATGCACTAACGATTGACATGGTTTTCAAGCCTAAATTCGAATTGGGGCCATCGTGTCTACAGCCCCCCCCCACCAGATGCCTCTTCATCTGTGTATGGAGATGTGCTAAAACGGTAGGGTATGTTGCACATTTCTGCACAAACGATGCACAAACGATTAACAAAAGGATTTTAAATTTTGCGGGGTGGGGGCGTGGACATGGGACCCTAAGTCCTATAACTTGTACACGTACCTTATTCTGTCACAAGATTTTCGGACGAATTTAATGCAACAGAAGCGTATAAGCAAAATGTGCTTCAGGGGAGACGGTGGGACTGAGTTACTCGTATAAAGTCACAATTCTGTTATAAAACTTTTTCGACTACTCTTCAGACTCATTAAGACACATTAAACTCTCTTGAAATTCTGTAGGGTACTTTAACTTATTCAGACTTAGTTGAGACTTACTGAGATTCAAAAAGCGGCGTCGGGATGATCTAATTTTGGGCTACTCAGGGTCTTCAAGTTACACATAAACAACAACCTACAAAAAGCAAAAGTACACAAGTTCCAGGGACGTAGCAAAGAGCTTTTCAGGGGGGGGGGGCAAAATTGTTAAAGTCTTAAAGTCTCAACTGACTCAACTGAAGATTCCTTAATATCAAAATCTTTTTGTATTAGCTAATAAGAAAAAAAGAAAGAAAGAAAAAAAAATGTTTTTACTTGTTGGATTTTTCCTGCTCTTAATCCATCAATTAAAATTCCCAACTCCGGCCCGGCATGGAGGTTGGGGGAGATGTGGAGGTTAGGGCGAAAGCGAGCTGCCCCTCGTTTTGAACTCACAGGGCTCTCTATAATGACTCTTTACACGCGGGTCTGAGTGAGACTCACTGGAAGACAAGCGGCGAATTCGAATCATTCGAAGGGAACTCGATCTTCTCATCCGGAGAAGATAGCCACAAAACGGTTACAGCGATAGTGACAAAACAAAACCGCGAACTAGTCTTAGGAGCAACAGCGCAAAGGGATCGAATGCTGGTCATCAAGATTGCAGCAAGACCGCCCCCTCCCCATGTATTACAACGAGCATGGCATACGACCAAGAAATCGAAGAATTCTACAGCACTCTGGAGAAAACGCTAGACAACCTACCAAAGAGCGATGTGAAGGTCATACTCGGTGATCTGAATGCCAAATTCGGAATGTCAGGCACTGATGATTGGTTCTATGGACAGGGCTGGGATCACGGAACGAACGCGGAGAAAGACTGCTGCAATTTTGCATGGAACGTCAGCTAGTCATAGCCAATACCTGGTTTCAGCAACATAAACGCCGATTGTATACGTAGAAGTCAATAGAAATCGGCGATCAGCAGAGTGGAAACATACCCAGGTGTAGATGCAGCGACAGATCACCAGCTCCTGGTAGCCCAGCTCAGAGTAAGATTACATGCCAAAAAGATGTTGAAAAAGAAACAACGAGTGCACCTGACCGACCACAACCGGAAGAAATTCACTAGTGAGGTCAATATGGAGTCGATAAGCAACATGGAAAACTATGACCTGGGTTCTATATAGGAGGCGATCAAGGTGGAATTCACGAGAGCTCGAGATGCAGTAGTCGCACAGAGGAAACCGGAGACAAAGAGACACCAGCCATGAATAACAGAGGGAACTCTCGAGCTGATGACGCAGCTGTGCTAAATGCAAAGGTAACAATGAAGAATACAGGAAACTGAATCACATGGTACAACAGGGCTGTGGACAAGACAGGGACGAATACATAAACAGGATGTGTGAAGAGAGGCAAGAACATGCAGAAAATAATGAGACCGGCACACTATACGAAAAAATTAAAGAGATCACCAAGACTTCAAGCGACTGGTCTGTAACCTCCGGAATTTTCCAAAAATTGAGTAATAGAATGCAAGAAGGGCGTATTGGCGGATGTGCTTTTTTTGATAATTTTGATAAAATAACGCCCATCCAAATCGGATATCTATATTTGTGGAATTCCCAATGATATTCACGCATATTGTAGTGATAACAAGTGACTTCTGCTCATCATGATAACAAGCTGAAGTCCGCCTGCTGGTGAAACCTTGAATACTATTTTGAATACGTAAAATTTTGTTTGTCTAATTTGTTTAAGTGCTTAAAACTGCTTTTAAAATACTAAATAAACTTTAGTTCTAAAAGAGATGAAATTTTTAAAAAGAGCGTGTGTCTCCCCCCCCCCCAACAGCTGCTATTAATTTCCTGAAAAAAATTAAACTGGGTAATCAATGATTTATTTTATTCATGAGGGTAGAAATTATGCTTCACATGCACTAAGATGTTTTATTCCATGGCGCACAGTGTACTGAACAAAAACAACACAGCTCTTTACGAATATGCCATTCTTGCTCTCTAGTGCTCAATGGTTGCCCAGTCGAGTGTTCAGTGAGCTGAAAAGAAATTACAACAAACTTCGGAAGGGCTTTTCATTTTCAAAGTCAATAAGAAAATAGTCATCAGTATAAATCGCCTAAAACCATGTGCATAAAAGAATTTTTCTATTACTACTATATTACCATCGTAAGGAAAGATAAAAATCCATTCACTCAAGGGAGGGGGTAGAGTAAAAACTAATAAATGCTTAGACATTTTGTACTGCCCTCGCGAGACTGTTTTCTGGATCATTCAATGGTCTGCATTAATAACTCACTGCCAAAGTCTTACCAAGCAAGAAAACAAGAAAAAAAGGAAGGAAGAAAGAAAGAAAGAAAGAAAGAAAATAAGAAGGGAAAAGAAGAGTTCGTTAAATTAACGAACATGAATAATAATTTGGCTACGATGCCTAAAATAAGTACATAGAGCGATACAAAAATATTTTAATTTTCAGGGAAAAGCAGGTACTTCGTCGCACATGTCAAACTCCTACGTACCCTACTGCTGTTTATATGTATCTGCAACTATTTCATTCACACCTCTTTCAAGTACCTAACGCACCATATCAGATGTTCATCGTCTATAATCGTGTTCGCATAACCGCGTATTTAAAAATTAATTTAGCAGTGTCTTCCTTCTTAAATGGGTCATAACTAATGGCCGAGAGCCAAGGCAAGTGATAGGTAATTATTTTTTAGTTGCATACAGCATACATACGAATTTTGTTATTGGGACACGTCAACACTGGTTGTTTCCTAATCCAGAAGTAACATGAGAAAAAGCAAGGACCATATATCAAAATAATAATACCTAATAATAAATACCTGAGGGGAGTTACAAGAGATTTAAAACATACGTGAGTAGCATGGGCTCACAGCTACCGGAGAAATTAACACCATACTACTTGAAACCTAATTCAGCCATAGCAGTTTTTCGGAGCTTAGCCGTATCAAGAATCACGAATACCCATCTAATACTTCTAATACTCACTCGATCAGCTGTCTTCGTCCTCCAGTTTCGCTTGGTTCACCGTATCGGGCAACTTTTTGTTCAATGTTTCCGGGAAAGATGTGGCCAAGCCTCCGGCTATTATGGAAATGACACCGAATAACATGACAGGCGCGTGCTTGCCGACCACATCTCGCTATTTAGAAACACGTGACTCGGGTTAAACAGACAAATATACCACGTGTTCCAAGTAACAAACATGCCTAACTCGCGTAGACATTTGGCGCTGATTTCCAAAAAAAAAAAGGTCGATGATACGACGAATACGTACCAGCAAAATAGTCTGCGGCGCGATCATTGAACCGATACGTCCGAACATGGACGCGAAACCGCACAACGACAGGCGCAACTCGGTTGGGAACATTTCCGCCGAGTAGATGTAGATAATGTTGAAAGACATAGTGATCAGGAATTTGCTGATTAGGAAGAGCACGATTTGTACCAAGAACATGTCTGAAAAAGTTACAGCCAAAAGTGATTTCTGGTTCTGATTCACGAACCGACCGAATGGGTATGACTTGATAACATTGCACTACGCAAGATGCTCAAAATTAGCAATGACATTTACCGTAAAATCTCGTAGATAATGCGCACTGTTTTTCTTAATTCTTGCGATCAAGAAATGGGGTGCGCACTATACACAAGTAATTCAATTTCATACATTATTTTTCCGATTACTTTCGACTTTATAAGTGAAGAAAGAAGGGAAAAGAGGAAGAAACGTGCATGTTACAGCAGAGCGGTCGGAAGATGATGTGAATCTATCCGACATTGAAAATATTCTCTCCAGCGAGGAAGAAGATTGATTACCTAAGTAGTAAGTGTGGTAGTCAATTTGTAATTTTATGGTGCGCACAATATACGAGTTTCCTCTTATTCCGGTATTTTTGCTTTAAAATCTGGGGTGCGCACTATACACAGGTGCGCATTATCTACGAGATTTTACGGTATAAGTTCTAACAATATATAACAACACATACAAAGTAAATACAAGAAAACCATATTTGTGTTTGCAAAATGCACTGAAGTAACTCAGTAGAAGAGAGCAGTATACCCTGGGACATGTTTTACTTTTTCATCCTAGCTCTAGGAATTTTCACAGAATTGCATTGTATATTATATAACATTGGATAGAGCTAGTTGAGCTGCATCTTATAAACCATTTAAAATCAAAAACTGCATTTATTTTCAACTACACAGCTAGAACCAATTGAAGAAGTAGTCAAAATCGTTTCATATAACACCACCTTTCCAACTTACAGATTCACTAATAATTGAAGGGGAAGGGGAGTGGGGCATTCTCATCCAACGCAGTGGAACTTGTACCATGGCGCAGATGTTTTTCTTCTCGTTACCGGCGGAATATGCGAAAACGTTCGATAAACGGCAAGAACAAATGGACGCCTGTATAGCTATGAATGACGCTTATTTTGAAAAAGATATTCGTGTGTATTTAATGAAGATGATGATTAATAAAAAATGTTGTAATCGTTTTTTTCCTTCTTTAAAAAAATCTTTAAAAAACCTGGAGGGGTCAACGCATATGGTTTCTTTCAAATTGGTCTGGAACAGCTAGTTTTCAATCAAATGAGCTCGGCGTGATCTCATTCGATAGCTAATGAATTAAATTATTCCCCTACTGTGTTGAAACGCCGATAGGTAGCGTTGATGGGCCATACAAATTCTAGTCTCAGTTACTTAGCGACAGCCTATGTATAGTGGAACACGACAGGGTTTTCAGTGGAACTCAATAAGGGGACACAGTGGAACATATATTTAAGCAAAATATGTTACAGTGTCCATGTTGGAGTGTGAGTGAACTTGGTAATATGCTGTTTTTAGGGTGTGCCAATTTCACTTTTTTGTTTCCGTTGTCCATAGCTCTTTCGGCTGTTACGCCATCTTCAGTGGAGTTCCAAGATGTTGCAACAGCCGAGAGCGCTATGGACAACAGAAACAAAAAAGTAAATTGGCTCATCCTGAAAACAAAAGGTGCTAAAATTCGTAAGAAATGTAATGTACTCTTTTCATAATTGTATTACTTACATACCTACTTATCAAAAAACTAATATGTTTCCAAAAATACCCGATTGACAATTCGTTCTACCTACTCATAAATGAAGGTGATAAAACATGACTGATCACAAACAATCATAAGCCAGTCAAATATAAATGATACTGCAATATTTCAAGAAAGTTTCGATAAAATGATTAATATGTGACTGAAAAGTGATTAGAAACTTTATCAATTGACCACTTGACACGCGTGAAAAATATAACAGTGATAAGTCACTTCACATGTCAATCGGGTACGGACAACTATAAGTATTCCACTATGTACTACCCTCTGAATCCCTCCAGTCACTGACGCGATGCTTGAAAGGGTAGTTCCTGTGGCCGGGGTTGCGGTGTCATAGGGGCCACTTTGGCATGCGTGCATCGCCATACGTCCCACCACACATGACTACCCTCTGAAATTCCACTCTTTATACGAGTATAAGCAGTATTTTTATGAAATCAGCTGCCATACTGTCAATCAAGCAGATTACATTATTTCCCGCCAAAAGTTTGCCCATACACAAAAGAAAAAAAAAACAAATATGATTATCATAAAGCCTTACTTTATAACTCGAACTCAATATCAGTTCAGCAACTCAATACGGCAAATTCTAGTTGAAGAAATATTGAATCTCGCAAAGTCTCATTCCGTTTAAAAGTTTTTTAGATCCGCGATGACGTATTACAGTCTAATCAGTATTATTTTGAACTAAAACCAAAAATTCCACCTCCTATTTAAAATATTCCGCGGTATACTACTCTCCACCACATGAAAGATCCTCTTCTATTTACTATACATCGCAAATTATTTATCGGGGACAGGACGATTAAGACTGTTAAATAAGTAAAGATAATGGCCGCACCAGATGGTATGAATTCGCAGGCGATACAGGCGAGGCCGCTGAAGAAGAATGCTGCGCTCTGCGACACTCGCCTTTCAACTTTGTTCATGACGAAACCGGAAAGAATGAAAGCAGGTACTTCTACGGCATTGCTGAGAATGAAATTCAAGTATTTGTTGCCGACTAATTCCACCGAATTTATGGACAGTCCGTAGTACACCAACGTATTGGTGAACCTGAAGACAATGAGATACAAAAAATCAATGAAGTTATGCGTAAAAGTTGACTGTACTCAGTAACTGTTTTGAATATCTTTATACCCAAGGGAGAAGTATCTAACAATTAGCTTTCCTCTTCTGAACGAATGACCAAATAAACATGTGATAGAAAAATATCATCAATGGATACGTTCTGGGGGAGGGGGTTAGTTATGTTTATGATATACCCACAGCAATATATGAAGTAGAGGTGTATTAAACTCTTTCTAAGGCACATCTTGTATTTCCACCAACTATGATACATATCAGAGAATGTACAAAATATACCTTACAATGTGCTGATATCTGTTCCTAATAGGGTAAATTATGAACGTAATCGAACAAAGGAGGCTTAAAAGCACCACCACTGTTAAATTTCAATGAGAAGATATACACTTTTTCAATACTAATCGCTGAAAAGCATGTGATACACCAACCCCCCGAATCTGCGGGAAAAAGTTAGAACTTTTCTTCCCTCTTTTGGCATAGTTGGTCGAAGGGGGAACTTAAAATGAGCATTAAGGTGGTCGTTATCTAGGCAAATATCAAAATTTATTGGCAGCATCCCCTAGAATCGAGATATATACCATCGCTATCTTTTCAAGATTCTTTTGAATTCGTTTAAGACTAATCCAAGCTTGATTGAAACTTTTTTACATTATTATATGCTTGACTGAAACTTTAAAGATTTTTTCAGGTAGACATGAAAACACGTCAGAATAATCTTAAGCACATTTGCAAAATCCTTTAGGAATCTCAAAGAGATTCTAACCCATGCCAGAATGATTCTTGAAGAGTCTCAAAAGTTTTAACCAATTATGGAATAATTTTAACCAAGCTCGGATTAGTCTGAAATGAGTCCAGAGGAATCTTATACACAGAGTCCGGAAGAGTCCTAGCAAAATCTTGAAAGGTCCTGGAAAAGTTTTGAAGAATCTTCAAGAAGTTTTTGGAAGTCTTAAGCCAGTTTGGATAACCTTAAAGAGGCTCGAGGCCTAGATGAGTCGCAAAAAGTTTAAGCCCAGTCTAAAAGTCGTAAGTGCTGAAGAAAAAAATTTTATTTTTGAAATAAATATTGAAAATCTGAAAGAGTCTCCAAATTCTGTCAGGTCGTAAATCTTTTAACAAGTCCAGAAAAGTTACAGAGTACTAAACATATCTTGAAGAACATTTAAAAAACAATTTATAACATTCCTACAGGAGTTGTATGGAAATCTCGAAGGATCCTGAAGTCCGGAAGAGACCCGAAATTCAAAAATTCAATGCCATGAAGGGGGGGGGGTGTCTAGAGACTCCCGAGACGACTGACAATCATATTGTGAAATTTTGATTTTATGGGCCTAAAAATCAGAGCCAAATGAAAAAAATCTAATGTAGATATCGAAATCAAAAACCAAAAATACGTATTTCAATAAAATATAGTTCAACTTGTGAGTTTCATGTCAAGTCAATTTTACCAATTTTAAGTGGTCTTTTGACGCAATGTGCAGTGGAGGAGAGGAGATTTCGATTATTTTACACATCAGAATTACGTGCAATATCAGCCATTTAACGACGTGCTTAAAATTCAAAACTTGGGAACACGAATGAGCCTTCCCAGGGGGATGGATAGATCTTGCTATCTGAACGCTCTTTTCCATCACATGCTCACATGATCGCACTCGTTTAATGAATAAGAGAAGGTATCATATTACACATCTACCAAGGTATATTTGGGTTCTAAATTTTCATAGTGTAATAGGTTATACTCATGAGTACGGAGAATTTTCAAAGATACTCACCACGAGAATGAACAGTTTACGAGCCTGAATAACAAGGTCTTTGATTCCATTGCTGTTATGAGAGGCTTCCAGAAAGGTTCTTTGTTTTCAACCTACAACATACGATCACTATTTGTGTATTATACTACCGAATTATCGAAAAACTATGCAACATGTAGGTAGGTACATAATTAAAGGCAATAAAGAAATGAAAAACTATAGCGCCATCAACTAGAGTAATATTGGACAGTGGTGGTGATATCGGCCATTCATGATTTGCTAGCGCTAGTATCGTTATCAATAACGTCAACTGGGGTAATATCAAACACCGTTGGTAATACTAGAGCTGTACAACTTTGTGTGAGTACAAAAGTCTACCATTTTGACGTCAACCTTCCCCGTGGATGCCGAATTGACTACACCGTGTACGCTCTGCATAGTCGGATTCGGCATCCACGGGCACGGTTGCAGTCAAAATGGTGGACGATTGTACTCACACGAAGTTACAGAGCTCTATGTATTGAGTACAATCGTTCGCCATTTTGACGTCAACTTTACCCGTGGATGCCGAATTGACTACGCAGTACCCTCCGCATAGTCTGATTCCGCATCCACGGGCGCGGTCGGAGTCAAAATGGCGGACGATCGTACTCACAAAGTTATAGAGCTCTAGTAATACTGGCCACTCATGACTTGTCGTTATCAGTAAAAGGAAATAATATTTAGCACGGCTGAAAAATGTTGATGCACAACAAATACGTAACAATGAAACAATTATGAAGGACAGCAAGCTTGCTGAAAATGAACGACAGTTGTCACACAACGCCTAAATAGGTGAGAACGGTAACCATGTGTATTAGATCAAACGGAGATGATGAACTTTCATTCAGGGAGAAGATGTCAGCCGGAAGCCGGTAGTCCGCTGGTTTTGAGCAAAATTTTAAGAAGCCGGAAGCTGAGAAGCCGAAATACATAATTGGAAGTTGGTAGCCGATAGAGAAGCCAATAGACGGCATAACCGAGAGTTTTTAAAGTTGGTAGCCCTGCGCTGCAAAGGTGATCGTGGATGTTATCACCATAAGAATGCGTATAACTTGAATTCGCTTTTTCTAGTCAATAAAATGTTTTCTTGCGGCTTATAATAGATGAATTTAGAGATTGAGGTCTCTAGTTTTCCTTTATGAACTTGACACGGCTCCATTTTTTATGTATTAGTTGCTTACAAGCGCGTTTTGTACCAACGGTAAATTTCCATAAGAAAAACAGTAATTTGGAAATCAACTTATTCATCCAACTAGAGCGAATAAAGTGCATTAAATTATTACCTTTCATCATGAACTAGAGACTTCAAGCTTTAATTTGACATGTTATATGACTCAAGAAAACCTCTATTTTCAGCAATTATGGAAGTTTTAAAGTATACCAACTTTACACGTCTTCTTATGGGAATTTGGGAACATCAACCTTGATCACCTTTGCAGGAGGTCGACACTAGCGAACCTGGTCACGGTTACGCCGCCTATAGCTTTTCGGCTTCTAAATCAGTTTCTTTGTGATTTGTGACTTCTGCTTTTTGTCGTTTCGGATAATTATTATGATCTCTTTCCAGTGAGCTATTGCACAAGTACTGTGAAGTGTCATGGCCACCTCTATAGAAGGCCGTATATAACTAGATGTTTGGCAACGCTGCGTGAAGGTCTATGTTTACACAACATGTTGTTATGGAAAAAACTTTGAAAAATACGAATAATCGGTTCTTTTGCGAATACAGTGAGTTTCGCGAAAAAAATTGAAGAGAAAATAATTTAAAGAGCAAACGATTTTCGATTTTTTGAGCCAACTCTCAATGGAATCGGTTCATTGTGGAACAAGTATCGATTGTTTGAAAATTAAAAGTCGGATAGAGGACGAAGTGCGGTACCGTTACACTTTGCCGATCGCACACCGAAACGTCTACCGTAGTAGGTCGAATTCAGTGTTGTTACATTAGCTTATAGGGCCTTCTATAGAGGTGGCCGTGGAAGTGTCCACTAGCATAACATTTTGACGTCTGAAATGGTACCTTATGCAGCCCAAATTTAAGCACATTATCTTTAAAACGCTCTCCTGTAAAATTATAATTTTAACAGACCCTGTCAAGGAAAGTAAGAGAGACAGAGAAGTAACTGGTAGTTGATACTTGGTAGCCAGTAGACGGGAGTCCAAAACTGGAAAAATGGTAGCCGGAAGTTTTTTAATTTCGGAAGGAAGTCGGAAGCTTTATAACTTCTGCAAGCATTCCCTAGGTGTTCTTATTCATCTCAAAAACTTGCAGAAGCTCCACCAGCAGCTCGTAGCGTACCGTTTGGTCAGAAACGCAAAAGAGGTTGTTCTGAAAAGGCCAAACGGGCTCTAATTAGACAATAAGATTTATACTCGTTTTCTGTCGTGATTAATTTTACTCATATTTCCAGACCGGGCACTTTTGGTTGTTGTCGTGCAGCTATTCTTCTGCCGTTCAAAATTATTTCACCGTGCCCTTCTTTCTTTAACCGCTGATTATATTTATTTGTCGTTACCTATTTTCTTTTCTTTCCGTTGGACTTCAATCATAATAGCCGTTATTTTATCATTTTCTGCCGGGCGGGAAAATGCATACCATCAGTAAACAAGTCATAAATGACCGATATTATCCCAGTTGATGGCATCTCAAAACTGCATATAAACACCGGCTGTAACACTAAAAATGAGGCAGAGATATCCATCTAATTCTATCATCCCTCGTCGGTATGTGTGGTGAGTATCGTTGTTCTCTGTTCGTTCTGCCATCCAAATCGATTCAATGATTCTATTTATTTTACAATGTCTTCAAAAACCGACTTAAATTATGAAGGTAATTCGAAGTCTTCTACAAAGGACATTTTAAATGGTCGGTTGTCACAAAATCAATTCGAACAGCAATTTTACACTCATATCAAACAGCATTTCAAAGTCAAGCTGCTGCTGACAGTGTAGGTATTTGTGTTAATCACAAATCCGGAGTGCTTTAGAATGTTCCAAATAATACTAAAAGGCTGACTTGGGTTCTTTGGAACAGCCCAGAGAAGACAACCAGATCAGCTTTCTACAGAACTAAGCCAAATCTTGTAAACGTCTACACGTCTAAACTGATCTAATTTTTAGCTTCAATCAAGAAAACTACCTCCATAAGAACTCACTTTCTTTTCTTTCAGCTCATTTTCAGCCGACTCTCGCTGCAATTCATACACCTCATCGGAAAGTGGTATGTTGTTGGCGTTCGAAATGTTTTTCAACACTTCAAATGCTTCGGCGAAACGACCGTGCATCTGCAGCCACCGTACTGATTCTGGGATCATCCTTTATGCGATTAAATAAAAATGCGCCATTAGTAAACAGATCCACAAACGAGCACACAATTTAAAAACGTGTTGGGCATCGCGGATTCTCGCATACGAGTCAGGTATACTTTCAAACAGCATAATATTAAGTATAGATATACTGAATTTCAATTACCAATAATACAAGCTGAACAGTAAGCCGGGTGTGTAACAGGCGATGAGTAATTTACGCCAATCTTGGAAGTACCAGGCCACGGCACCCATGATCACAGCTCCGACTGGATAAAACACGCCTATTATGGTCGCGGCCAATGGCCTCATTTTCGGATTCACCAACTCTATACCTGGAAATATAGAGTCACGTCAACTTCAGACAGATATTTCAACATAATTCACACGAGGATGAACAAATTAAACTCAATCAGCGGTAACGGACTGAAGTCAACTGAACCAGCAATGCTGTTTACCTTATTTCACCCAGGACTACCTCAGAATATCTAGGTACTGCGTTGGCTCTATTAATGCAGTTAAAATAGACTGAAACGAGTTTTGCCAAATTTAATATTTTCAGGGCTTATTCTTAAAATAATTACTGAATTTATCACAAGTCATAGAATGAAAACTTTAAAGATGTAGCAGAAGTACAATATGAAATACAATGACAGGTCACTGTCAGCTGATTTGGCAACACCACAACCGAAACGTGGCAGTACAGGCGGCAGCACTGTCGAGACGCCTAAAAAGTACTGCCAGTTAGTCCACTATCAGGTAATATCTGACTTTAGCAGCGGGTTGGCAGTGCTCTATGACAATACTACACGTGTAACTGGCAGTGAGCTAGCGGTATATGAACTAGCAGTAGATTGGTAGTGCTCAGTAGCACTATGGGAGAAATCAAATTGCGGCCCGTTCGTAAGTTCTAGAAATCGTACTATCAAATTGGGTCTCAGAATGTTCATCGTCAAATTGCGACCCAGTTCATTTAGCGTTATCCAGGACTGCATCACGTGAAGGCGAACTGGTATTGTCGCGCTGGCAACCAACACCATTATAGCTCGACTCGCTACCAAGGGTCTGGAGCTGAGGGCCAGCAAGACGGAAGCACTCTTGCTGTGTTGCAGGAAAACCAAAGTACCGGACTGGATTCAACTGCCTATTGGAGATGGGACGGGGTCCGCCCGACGACGCCAATGCGGTACCTGGGAGTGATTTTGGACGATCAACTCAACTGGGTCGAGCACATCCGGCAGGCAACTGATCGAGCCGCCAAATCGCTCCCCGTTCTGACTCGAATATGCACAAACATGTTCGGGTGTAGCTTCAGGGCGAAACAGACTATTGTGCAAGGATGCGTGCAGACACACCTCCTATACTGTAGCTCTGTTTGGTACCACCGGGCACGGCTGCCGCTCATGTCGGTGCAGAGGAAAGCAGCACTTCTCTGCATCCGAGGCTACCGGACAGTCAGTCAGGAAGCAGCACTTATTCTGGCTGATCTTGCGTCAATAGACCTTGCGATCCATGAGCGGTCAGTCCTCTGGCTACTCCGTCGTGGCCTGCCAGTTATCAACTGTTGTCCATATACCAGAGTTGCCCACACCGCATCCGGCAAGTTCCAGATAGTGGTGGAGACCGCCGCTGATTATACCGACAATGAAGCAGATGACGATCTCACCAGTGGCAGCGAAGAGGAAGACGGCTTCACAGGAGGAATGTAAAGTGTAGGCCGAATTCACGGCGAATCCGTTGTTCCCAGCGGCAACTACCACCACGTCATCACCACCAGCACCAACCAACGGACAGCGGGAATCAAGGTGGACCCGTACACGCTGTCCAGATGATGCCGTCGCAGGCTCCAGCACCGGGAATCAGGGTGGACCCGTACCCGGAGCCCCTGTCGGCGGCACACCAATGCTGACTGGCGGAAATTAGGGAGGACCCGTAGCCGCAAGTCGAAGAGCTCGCAAGAGGGCGGCCTCAGACTGATGAAGAAACTGAAAAATGGCGGGCCAAACGTCAACCAACACCAATAACCGGCAATCCACCGAAGCTGTAATAACAGCAGAAGAAACAATGACAGTAGCGGGGGGAAAAGGTTGCGAGAGGAAGGAGAAGCCCAGTGGCACCTCGGCACCTTTGAGCGTCCCCTCCCGTCCCGAGGAGCGTCACTGGTAGGGGACTCTGGAACCCGATACCTGACTCACCTGCACGACCTACTTTGTGGAAGCGACAAAGTACTTGAGGCTGAAATGTTGTGGTAACCGCTTGACCATGAAGGCGGCCTCCTCTACTCAGAGCGACCCTCCCGTCTTGGGTATGTTACCAATGTGGCGGGTGAGGAAGGAAGATGGAAGCCGATAGGGAAGTGTCGTGAAATCAAAGGAGACAAAAGACAATCTGAGGCAGACTTGATATTAACTGACTGATTGACCAACAGATAGATAAAATAGTAGTAATCTAGCTTCTAAGATTGTAAATTTTATATCCCTGTATAATATAAGTATTTTGCATGCATTATGTAGTTTTTAAAATGTGACGTTCCCTTCCCTGCCCCGCGCTAAACCCACTCGAAGGTATGTAAGGCAGTGGAGGGAGTGACATGATAAAGTTTTATTTCTATGTACGTAGTCTAATACACGGAGCCACCGGAGAAAGTTCCAGACTGGCCGCCGGGGGACAAAAAGAAGTACAACTGGCTTGAATGGCAAGTAAGCTGGCAGTGTGTGAACTGGTTAGTCAAGGTGTCTGCCAGATCAAAAGAATTCAAATCCGTGACCTTGCGGGTTTTCCGTGACCTTGCGGGTTTTCCGTGACCTTGCGGGTATTCCGTGACCAGTAGACACCCTATTAGTGAACTCGGCAATTATTAAGTAGTACAGACGATGTAAATGGGCTATCAGTAAAACAACCAGAATACTTTGGCAAATCACCGCTGTTTTTATGCGACCACTCAGAATCTTTCAACTTTTCTCGCTGAGTTCTACACAGCTCTGTATTAATAGTGGTGTTAATAGTGGAATCTCCGGCATCACAGCCACGGCTTTCTTCACGAGCAATAGTTTTTGAAATCATACCCCCTTGACATCATGTTCAGGGGGGAGATGATAAGCGAAGAATTGGTTGAGCAACATTTTGAAATAACAGTGTTATTCTCATGAACAAGCCTACCCTTCTCTTTCCATGACTGTTTTACTGCATTTACCAACATATAAAATATAATGTCAAGCAAAGGCTATCAGTGCCTACTTAAAGAGGGGATGTATGATATTTTAAAAACTTCTCCAGCTTGTTAGACAGTCATAAGCGCAACCAGGGAGGCTATGGGGTTACAGCCCCCCCCAGTCCTAAGCATTTCTTGAAAATCTTATTCATCCTCCCCCCCTTTTCTCTGGTTCAGACCCTTTCAGGTAGACAGCACCTTGGGATACAAACAAACAGGCACTGGCTCAAAATCATATGGTAGGAATAACTGAAAACAAAATGACTGTTTAAACTTCATTCATACATAGGATGAGGCATCCCAATTATAAGACCTACTTTCATGATAACTAGACCTTACATAAAATGAAGAATATTTACCTAATATAAACGCGGCTCCATAGATGGCGCTGCCAAAAAACGAATCTAGGAACTCGAAAGCCGCGAACATCAGATAACTGGTCGACAACCCTCTCAAAATGCCGAATATGGCCGACATAATGCAGCACAGCAGAGTTACGAACTTCCTTCCATATCTGAAAGAAACCAATATGCAATAAGACGTCGTTTAGAAAATTCAACGAACAAACACACAGTCAATCACGCTACATCTCACAAACGGGGGGAAAAAGTGAAAACTGAAAAACGAGCCATGTCTTCCTACACGACTCTTATCATCTGTAAGGTAATCAATAATGATTACATTGTCATTCAGACCGAACGAATTCGGTTTGTGTACTAATGACGATATTCTGTTCAATACCAAAAAACCTTCAACGATCGGGAGATTGGAGTTAAATTTTCAATAGTGAGGCTACGTTTTGGGGACAAAATAGACAGCGCAGAGCTGAGGTCAAATACACCACTGGTACGCAAGTGCACATCACCATAAAGCTCTCCTCCATATCAGCAAAAACTTTTCTATTTCTTTATTTCTTTCTGCCTAGCTTTCTATTTTTCCATTCGGATTCAGTTCAGTTCCGTTTAAAACAAGCCGAAGTCATTTGTACTTACGAGGAAACAGAAAATGAAGACTTACAAAGGAAACTAATGCATCTGGCAGCCTACAGACACAAATTTTCATTCACTTCCGCATACATGGAGTAATTCAGGTTCATCCTCGAAGCTATCCCTCCGATTAGCATTTTCTAAAGAACCACCGAAAGCACAAACAATGTTTTTAACATTCGCACTGTACTAAGCTCGATAATTTTATTTTGAACTGCGAGAATTTCCTTAACCTCAGGTACGATAGCGAACAAGTTTTCAGAGCAGTTGCATAAATTTTCCCAATCGCAGAAACGCGGAAACCAGTTTTACTCGAATGAAAATCAAATTACCTATAGGTACCTACGTAAAATATGGAACCGTGTCGAAGATATATGTAATGCATGTATCTACTCAATAAAACGAGTAAAGAAAGAAAAATAAAGAAATTATGTAACGGAATTGAATACCAAAGTAATTAAAAGTACCTAAGCTCTTGAGAAATCTTAATTCTGATAGCAGGTAAGCTAGCACACTTGTGATGTTCGACGCCCTGCAATGGGGATAATTTTTTTGAATAATAAAGAATTAAAATTCCTAATAGCAATTCAGAATGATTTAAGAAACAGAAGAACCATTACAAAAAAACAAACAAAAACTGGTCCCAATTATAGGTAAGAATATAAGATCACGCATCCAATTCTGGCCACATGAATACTAGCTACATTGGATATTTTTCGCCGGAATGAATTCACTCGATCCAAATAATTGAGCTTAGACGCCTAGGGCACATGCTTGAAGCAGTCTGGACACATCCCGGACTCTAATCCCAACAGGTAAACGTTCTTTCGTGGATGCAAAAAATAAAGGAAGTAAAGATCATACAAGATTAAGAGATAAAAACTTGTAACAACTGAAGAAATGAAATGTTACAGAACTGGTTTAGGCCGGGTTTGGATAAACACATAAGCCAGGGGTTACTGGTTTGAGCCGTCATGAAGGTGAAATATTGTAGAGATTTCCAACGTTGTTATCGGTACCTATTTACAAAGTAATTCTGTGGAAGATGCCGCGTTTTTCCCCGTTTTTTTTCTTCCTTCAAATTTGCGATAACGCATTACTCAATAATATTCCAGACGATTTCTGGTTATCATTCTGTCAAGAAAAGATAAGAGAATATCTCTATATAGTTTTCCAAGTTACAGTGTCAGAACGTTTTAAGAAAACTATGACAACATGATTTCGGCCATCTTCTCAATATTACTGAGTTGATACCGCATCATGTTCGAGAAGACAGCTTAATGAAAATAACATTGGTTATGAACTTTAAAAATGATACTTAGGTATATTTTGTGTATTTTATGTCGAGCATGCGAACAATTACTGGGTCACAAGGACAGTAAGGACGGATAAAAAGTTTTGTCAACACTAGCGGAGCTTAGTACTCGAAGGCTAATACAAGGAGCGTTACGAGCCGGAAGCGCCTCACGCCTGAGCCTCGATTCATACGATTTACATTTCGCTCAGTCAGACAGTCAGTCAGCCAGAGTCAGTTAGAGTCAGTCAGAGTCATCAGTCAGTTAACAAGTCAGCCAGCCAACCTAGCCAGCCCGTAACGCTTTTTTTGCCACGCTCTTTTCGTCACACTCAAGAGTAACCCTTTTTTTCCGTTGCAAGCCAGCCAGCCTAGCCAGCGCGATTTTCGTAACGCTATTTTTCCAAAGTAACGCTTTTTTCCGTCGTGTGCCAAAAAGTAAAAACATAAAAATGTCAAAAAACTAAAAAATTACAGAGAAAGATCAGTTACCTTCTCCTTCATTACTGATAAGACCTAAAGACAGACATGACACTGTCAGTCTATGGCTGATAAGACATAACGACATAGTGAAAGATATAAGATAGATATGAGACTTACACTGTATCGAATATAAATTATATCACTAACAGTTACCTTCTCCTTCCCTACTTACAAGTTATTAAGGCAATCTCCTTTCCTTAACATACAAACATGAGACTTGTCTGTATATTTTTGATAAAACAAAGGAAATATTTGAAAAATTGACAAGCTACTGTCTCCTTCATTACTGATAAGATATAATGACAGGTACGAGACTGGTCGATAAGACATAAAAAAAATTCAATAAAATTGCAGGGACAGATCAGTCACCTTCTACTTCATTACTGAGATAAGACACCTGAAGACAGACATGAGACTGTCAGTCTATGGCTGATAAGAGACATAAATGACAGAGAAAGATATATACGATAGGCATGTAAAGTCTACCCGATATAAATCTGACAACCACCTTCTCCTTCCCCACTGATATTACAGCAGTCTCATTTCCTCCTGATAAGACATGAAGACAAACATAAAACTTGTCTATATATGGCTGATAAGACACAAAGGAAATAGTCCAGTCAGTCAGTCAGGTCTATACATATTTGATTTGACCGATATAAATCTGACAAACTTCTCCTTCCCCACTGATATTACAGCAGTCTCATGTCCTACTGATAAGACATACCGACAAACAAAAACTTGTCTATATTATTTATATCGCTAATAAAACACGTTTCACGCGCTTATATTATTATTATTATTTTTTTATTAACAACGTGGCGCGTGAAACGACCCGCGTGAAAGTAACGGCGTTTTTCCGGTTTGTGTGTCAAAGTAAATAGACATAAAAATGTCAAAAACATTTCAGATTATCTGATTCTAATCGGATCAATAGTGACAAGTTGTTAGTAATACATTAGGCTGATAAATCTTGAACAAACAAAATCGCTGTTAAAATAATACGACGTGGGTTAGAAACATATTAGTGACACTAAAGCAATTTAACCTGAGGGTAGCCATACGCCACTTTGAATCCAATCGCGCCCCTGGATACCGAATTAACTACGCGGAACGCTGGGCATAGTCGAATTCAGCATCCACGAGCACAGTAAAAAATTCACAATGACATATGGCTATGGGTTGAAGTGCTCCAAAGACAGCGTAAATCCGCCGTAATAGCAGCAAATTTCAGAAAATCAGTAAATTTTGAAAGCGCGACATCTTTATCGAATTACCTTAACATAGCATCAACGTCATTTACCTGTCTGAAATGATGCCAAAGAGTGGAATGCCGAAAAACTGGCCTATGTTGTTTATGGTGCCAATCAACGACAGTTCCCATTTCGTGTTTTCACACATAATTTCGAACTGAAATAAAACAAAAAAATCCGATTAATACTCCTACAGGGCTTAACATGTATTTGCAGATTCATACTTAGGTTAACTACTGCTTATACTCGTACCCTCAGTGATAGTAGTTACTCAGTTCAATTATATTTTTACCTATTTATGTTTCAATAGGGCCTGGTCGAGCAGTTTATGCTAATCTTTGTTATGTTCTTATTAAATTACGAATTGTTAATATGTGACCCTGCAAGTTAAAAGGGATACAGTGTGTCAAAACGAGTTTTCAAGGGAAACGCCAACTAGAGCGTGGGATTTTTATATCGAAACTTTAAACGCGTTTCTTAAAAACTCGTGACACACTATATTCCTTTTACTTGCAGGGCCACTTATAGTTATTTTGTAGGTACTTAGTAATTTTTTTTTGTCCATCAATCCTACGCAATCATTTAAGAACTTTTGAAACAGTAATTAGTTTCCATAGCCTTTCATAGGTAATCCTGTTCCTCTGTTATAAGTCAATTAATACAGGTGGTATCGTATGGTAATACTATAGAGTTATCAACTGTCTCATACCTGCATTAATATTGGTGGTTTTGGTAAGATCTAGTGACTAATTTTCGGGGGCTACTCCCTGTTATGTTTTCACATTCAGTATTCCCCAAGTTTTCTATTTTGTAAGCTATTTCAAAACTTGAATTGTATGAAGCTATTTTGTATCAGTAATGAAATATAGTTTTCACAGGGATAATGTCATGATATTATAGTCTATGAGTGCTGTTGGAAAAGTGATTTGCCATCTATGACTTTTTGTTTTATTTCATATTTTATTCTTGTTACAGACATATATTCCATGAGTTCTACTGAGGGATGCATACCGACTTGTGTTGATTGTAGGTGACATATTAAAACCCCTGCTTTTAAGACAATTATACAGGGTGTCTCTTTTGCAATGACCTACCTTCCACCTGGTAAGTAGGCAACCTATCCCGACACCATGCAGATATGTTTGCATACTCTTACTTCTGGAGGGGCTGGGTTATGGTCAAATTTTGAAAAGTTTTCTATCTTTGATTTTTTTTCTCAGAAAAATGGTACCAGTACGTAATAGTAAAGGCAGTTGTAGTAACCACAGAAAAACAAGAAGGTCGACAGGGTGTTCATAAAATCAATTTTAGTACAAATTATATCAGAAAATTTTCACATTTTTTCAATTTCCTGTGAAACTTGCCCTCTTAAGCTACTGTTTTTTTATTTTCAATAAATTTTACAAAAAATTTCCCATAAAAAAGGTCATTAGCAACTTTCTTGTCTCCGGATTAGAACTGCTCAAAATGCAGTTCAAGATATCCCCATTTAAAATTGTTACTTTTTAACACATATGCACAGACCTTTTATGAAGATATAATCATCTTTTTCAACTACTTTACAACTTCACAGATTTATATCGTTTATGGGGCTTATTTACCTCCCTCCTTTCATCTATTTACCCCATTTTTGAAATGGAGGTCCATAGGGGAGGGCGTTCTAATATTTTGTAAAGTTTAATATGGGTAGGTATTCAATAATTGGTCCCAAAGGTCGCTAAATTCGGTTTTGGTAACATTTTGGCCATATTCCTCGAGCTGTGGCGCATACCGATGAGGAGGTGCAAGATGACAGTTGATGTGGTAACTACACAGAAAAAAATTAAAGATCATGGAAAAAGGTTGAATATGATTGGTTGCTTATTTACCAGGTGGAAGGGGGGTCATTGCAAAAGAGACACCCTATATATCAACGCAAATCTTTTTCTATACCACTGTCTGCAGATCCTACGCATGAAACCTCGGTTATGTAACTACTTCGAGTAGCATAATTCTAAATCACTTTCGCTAATTAATGTGTACACAACGAACTTCCATTTCTATGATGATACAGCCACGATCTGCCACAAGGTTAAGATTTTTATTATTTAGGCGTCAAAAGACCCTGGCCGTGACCTCTACTCGACAAGTGTTTTTTTTTAGATCGAAAGTTTCTCTAACAATGTTCACGTTATCTGTACATGTAGCATCATTACAAGTACCCGAGGGGCATATCCGACCGACTTCAGTAAAGTACCTACTACACATCTACATTGATTTACTTTCTTAACAAATGGGCTCCACGACAGGCATTCCCAGTCGGAATTGATAAGTGCAAAAATATATCATATTTGTTAGGTACTCTTCCGTTCCGTGCGTCTCTGAAAATAACTAGGTACTTCATTGTTCTGCTTTTGAAAGACTCAATGAAATTGTACACTAATATAATATGACAGAATGATATATGTATAGAGCAACATGATTTTCTGTTTCGCCAAAATTAAGAATACCCGATATCGTTTTCGTCTTCAGTAATTAATTACAGCTGTTCGAAGGTCAGTTTGCGAAGATCCGTATTTCCCAATTGGCACACACAACAATAACATCTTCTTAAGAACTAAATTAGATGATGTTCTTTCAGAAACCTATATGCAATATTTTGTACTCACAACTTTCTAATTAAATGGACAAGATTTACTAAACACTGTAAAATTGTCATGTGAGGACAAATGTGTTAAGTATCACAACGGAAAAATAAGAACAGATTTTGTATAGGTACCTCTCTGACGATAGTATTCTCGTCATTGGCGAATACCCATGGACGACACTTCTGTGTTTTAGTTTTATTGAACTGGTCGGCCGAGCACTGAGTACTGTTGTGCAAAGTCTTATTCGTAGATGGTTTATACCGTATACATTTCCAGGGCTTCGAATCATGATATGGGACGGCGTTGGGCAACCACGAAGGTTCGTACTCTGCCATCTTCGGGTCCGGACCATCGCACTTTGGTATGTGGCAGCTGAAATAAACGAAAATGAATGAAATATGTGGATAGCAAGATAGAAAAATACTGTAACTACAGGTCCACATTTAGATAGAAATATTGCATGTACTTGAAATCTCAATGGGAAGTGTGACATTTCTAATATGTTGGTTTAGTCGAAGTAAATGAAGAAGAAGGAAGATATGAATGAGGAATGTTGGCAAAAACGTTTTTTCTTTTTTGAGAATAGTTATTGTCAAACGTGAAGCCGCGACCTTCACGCTCCATTGACGTTGAAAGTAGTCACGATCGATACAGAAATCGACTGTTTCGTCAACATTCAAAATTTGTCACTTTTTCAACACGACACTGAGATCATACTTAATGTTACAAAATTCAATGTAGAAGTCGATTCAATATGCCGATATCAACTTTTGGATAAAATTTGATAACAAAGTCAATGCACAAATCAATCCACAAATTGATGTCGGCATGGTACCTCGACTGTATCAAATTCTGTGTCAAATTCGACCACAATTTCGTATCGAGAAAGAGGCGGATTTTATGTATCAACATTTGAAGGGTAAGGAATCAAAACTCACATTTGCCATTTTACTTCAAGGGCGCAAATAGGCAAAATACTGTACACGGTGCAGGAATATTTTTGCTGCGCCTGTGAATGTGGAGTATGTTATACATATCGCACATTCACAGGCGCAGCAAAGATATTCCTGCACCCGTGTACAGTATTTTGCCTATTTGCGCCCTTGAAGTAAAATGGCAAATGTGAGTTCTGATTCTTTACCCTTCATTTCCTCCTCTTGGGTGATACCTTGCCATGGCGAGGAGGTTTACGCGTAAAAAAAAAGACTCTCTATGAGGTTATATATTGTTAGAATCGCGACCAAAAGCACCTAAGAGAAGGCAAACTCCGACAGATAAACACTGTTGAGAGCAATGAAAAACTACAACAGTATCTCTTTCCAAGAAATGTAGCTTTTCCAAAAATTAATTACTGATAAAGGCGTTCCAACAGGTAAGTAAATAATTTTTCCGGACGTAAAAACCTCCTCATTCGGATGTCCGAAAGGGAGCTACTTGGGGGAGCATCATCATTGGAAAGTTTTAAAAAGAAAGGCGCAATTAAAATAGGAAGCTTTAATGGAGTTGGAGGATTAGAGAATCTTAAAAGAGAAATGAAGAGTATTAACCCAGGAATAGTTGGAATAAGTGAAGTAAGGTGGAAAGAGGAAAATGATTTTTGGTCAGGAGACTTTAGAATAATAAATACAAAGGGAATAAAAAGGCAAGTAGACGCCGGAATTGTTCTGAATAAACAAATAGGTAATAAAGTTATATATTATAAACAACAGAGTGAAAGGTTAATCTTGATAAAAATCAATACCAAACCAGTAGGTACTTACAACAACAATACATATGCCTACTAATACTCACGAGGCCGAAGAAATTGAGGAGGTATATGAAGAATTAGAGGGACTTGTGAAGCATGGTAGAGGCGAAGAGAATCTTATTACTATGGGTGATTAGAATGCTAGAGTTGGTGAAGGAAAAGAAGATAATATAGTTGGGGATTTTGGATTAGGAATGAGAAATGAAAGAGGAGAGCGTTTGATACAGTTTTGTGCGAAGTATAACTTAGTTATAGGAAATATTCTGTTTAAGAATCATTATAGAAGAAGGTATAGTGTAAGCCGGTACACAGTGACACGCGGTACACAATGTCACACCCGTCTTTTCTCCCAAACCACTAGCGCTTCATGCGTGATTTTTATATAATATGTAACAAAATTTAAGGTACCTATGGCCTACATTACCCCAGTTGACGGTACGTGTTACTTAGTTGAATCTAAATTTCGAACCAGGGTTGGCAATCTATGGCTCTGTGGCGCAGCGGTAAGAACTAGGCTTCCTAACCCGAAGGCACCGGGATCGATTCCCAACGCCGGCATCGTTATCAGTAATACAAGAAAGAACTCGTCACCCATTCTAACACCGCATTCTGATAACGTACACAGAGTCACAACCACTTAACAGCAGAGGCTTCCGAGAAGTGTGTAATCGGTCGCCAGTATCTGAAAGCTGTAAATGAGTAAGGCGCTACCTGCCGGTGCTCGTTGACCTCACCGGCATAAACCACGGGCTACTGATACGGGTATTCGACAGAAACATAGCGCAGTTGCGACCTAGACCGATTCCCGGCAAGAAGAGAAGAGGGCTGAGGTAGCCCTAAGAGGCTCCCCGATGCCCTGAGGTAATGCTCGAAAGGGCGGTTCCAGGGCTCGGGTGAGAGCAAATGAAACGAGGGTTGGCAATATGAAACTGAATCTGAATCTCGAAGTTTGAGAAATTGTGCTGTCTCTAAAGCCGATCCAGAAGCTATGTGTAATCACCTTGCGAGGGAAAAGCCGAAACTGAAGTTCATAATGCAATTTTACTGAAGCTGAAACGAAGCCGTAATGTATTAGTAGATTTTAATGGCTTCGGTTTCCACTTAATGTTATACTGCCGTGATCTGTGATACGAGATTTTGACGTATATCCCCTTGAAAATGTACCAGGAAATGTACCTCTAAGACTCGCTAGTACTAGGGTAGTTTCTCTTTTTCAATGGTCGAAAGATCGAGCCTTTCGTCTCAGATCAGTCCAGTTGTAATTGGTGAACATTTTTGGTACTACAAAAGAATGAGATGACCATACGACGAGAAGTCAAAACTCGAATCGGAATCCGAAACTGAAGCTGAGGTAATCATATCAGTAAAGTTGTATCCGAAATCGGAAGTACAACACAGACATTTCTGAAGCCAAAACGAATTTGAAAGATCCTTCCATCTAGAAATTAAGCTGAATCCGAACATAAGTTCATAAGTTTCGGTTTTTCCAGCCCTGTTTCGAAAATTCGAGAAGTGCAAGAAAACTTGAAATACATTACATTGACGTGAAAAATTAAAGCCTGAATAGGAACCAACGTGTTCTAACCAGTGGCAGTAATTTAAACTTCGTTTATGTGTAGCCAATTTTTTCACATTTTTGTACATTTAGCTGCAGAAAAACTGCCATATCAAGCTAAATTGTCAAATATACACTTTTAGTTATCATAAACAAATTTTTCAGATTTTTCTCTTACGACGTGCACTAAAAAGCTAAATTTTAGTAAACCAATATTTTATGACATAATTATACCACTTATTCATGTTATGTTGTTTTGCCGTACGCAGATAATTTTTTGTTTATAAGTAAAGCAGCGTAGACTAAGTATCTACCCATAAAAAATGAGAACACGAATGAGTGAGCCACGCCCGAAGCTCTGCAAACTAAGATTAGATAAGGCTGCACTCACCGGTAATCCAGATCTCCTGCAGTCAATGTGAAGCTTAACGGGAATAAATTTGAGAACATGATGACCGAGCCAATAAGGCATAGATTTACTAATTGATAGCGACCAAATTTCAGGTCGGTTAACACCTCGTCCAGATCCCATGCCAAACTCTTCTCCTGAAACAAACAAACACACATACTTATTCATTTACAAGCAAATATGAACATCATCTTCAAAATTACAGCGCATTCGTGTACCTATAATTCTATGAAAGAACATCTGAAATAAGTACATATACAGAACGTGTCTGTCTCATGCACTACTTTCAAAGCTACTAAGGACATGTGCAATTTCTTCACGCGAAAAACTTCCTCAGGCGCCATGACTCTCCTGGGCAGGTTAGTCGAGGTAGTTTACCGTAGCTTTCGTCACGGTTTTATTACGAGAGTTTTTCTTCTCTGTGCCGAAGAGTGTGCAGCCGCAGTTCGCTTACTAGCCACGTGTTTCACGACGTGCACACGCACAGTACTAATCTTTCTGATCTGGTGGTAACATACGTTATAATGCGTGCGTGGGTTACAGGACGTGCTATGTTTCCACCTCGATTGATCTGACACCAGTTAAATACCAGCAAAAAGTCAATCTGCAATAGGATGACACATCATTTTTTAGCATTTTGACGTGTCTGCGCCTACAATACCTTCTGACACAGATTTTCAAGATCTATAAGATGACATATTTAGATAAATTATGTCTGACAGTCAAGTTACCAGTTATAGGCAGTGTTAGTAATAATGATACACACAGTGTTGCTGGGTGTCACAATGGGATAATATTTCTTCTTATATGCACTTATTTAAAAGAAGAGAGCTGGATTTCAGGTGTAAGACGATTCCGAGACTGGAAGCCTGTCACATAGCGATAATTACATATCCACCAGCAACAGTATGAACCAAAAATTACCCAAGATGCTCGAAAGAATGAGATACTAATAGTAAGATGTACAGTGGTGGGATAGCTACTCATTCTTAAAGGAATTCTAACTATGTTGTTATTTGGGTGAACTAGCGGTAATCCCCACCTTATTTAACTTTAATTGACAGTAAACTTTAATACGTTTGGAATTCACTTTCACATACTTTACTAAATCAATCAGTGTAAAAAACTTAAATTGATTGGCAGAAAATGAGAAAAGTCCTCAACATCTGAAACTGAATCATCCCACTAATGGTATTACAAACATATCAGCGGGCTACACACAGCGATTCAAACGGAATTATTGAAAAACACACTGAGGATTAAGTTAATAAAATAGAATAATTATTAACTGTCAAACATATCTGGACAAATTGAAACTACAATTTCAGAGGACAAGTTCACAATGGAATTTAGCAGGCATATAGGTATGTACCTTTTTAATAGCCATGACTCGATATTAACAAACACAAAATACCACCGATAGAATTAAACACGAACGAACGTCTTACTCAGCACTTATTCCACGTTCGAACAGGTAGTCTTACCTAAATAGATGTATTAATAACGGTAGCATTGAATAGGTTCCACGCACCTTTCCATCTATCGATAACTTTCGCATATCTTCATCAGCGATAAACTTCTTAATTACACTCTAGTTAGTTCAAGAGTAAAGCTTTCCGATGAACTTTTCCGTTTAACGACGTGTAAGTACACATAAGTTAATTGAAATTTTTATACCCAACAGATAACTGATTTTAAAAGACAACTCTGTGCCTAGATTAGATAACATAAATGATATAATTCAGTAGCACTTAATACAGAGGCCAAAAACAATCAAAAGTTCTGGTTTCTCACAATTCATAGCCCTTGGAAGGGGTTCTTTCAAAGCAGTTAGGCTGAAACTTTGAATTGTTGTGTAAACAGACAAGAATTAAAGACCTCCAAGATTTTGAGCCAATTATCCTGTAAGGAAAGGAATCAGGGGCCAGAAACTAGTGAGAATTTCAATGAAATTATATACTTTAACTGATTATACACATTAACGGTAACATATATATACATGCATACGATATCTATCTACTCGAACAGTACCTACTCAACTACATGCACCAAGTTTCACCCACGTAGGTATAGATTTAGTATTTCTAAAAATAAATTAATGCCAGCACCATACTTGCATTTACAAGACTGGAGCAAGTAGCGCAACCGCAGCACAGTGTTAGGTACTTCATGTAATATTCCGTCGCTGTGGAGAGGAGGGAGTAAATCAGTTATGAGGACGTGTGGTGTATGTCGGCGAGGAGTACTTCCCGAAAGCTGATTTTCCGGAATTCATCTACTTATTAAAGAATGTGAAACCTTCAGAACGAAAGCACCCGGAATCTCTCTAGATCATGCATAATTTTCCAGCAGCCAACATGTTATGTTATAAGGTATAACTCAAAAGCCTCTGCCACTCAAAAACGCGACTAATCTACGGATTTGGGCTGAAATTCGAAGCACAACAATGGCTAATAGATAATACGATAACGAAAGCAGGTAGAAAAAACTCTGGTGATAAAGAGTTGGCATTTCCGAGAGAACTGTCACCTCCTGCGGATTTATCCAAATTCAAAACAGTCTTCGGTTTTGTTTTATACGGTATTACGGATGATAAAAAATTTTATATTTATCAAGTACCCATTTTATTAATAAATTTCGTTTTACGTTGTTGTTATTACGAGTCACGTGTTCAGTAATTATACATAGGGAAAGGATTATAAAGAGAGCGCACCTATCAGAAAAAATTTTATTGCTCAGTAAATTTTATATGGAATTTGTTGAAATTTTGATATAATGTGGAAAAACGATCAGTTTTCACGAGGTATGTTTTTTTCTTTTTCTTCAAAATTTTAAGCCGCTAAATTAAAGTGATATGACAGTTTTCCCAGAAAAAGTTAGATGCGCACTTTTGAGAACCCGAGTTTCCAAAAGTGGACAACATGTATCCTAGAAGTGCGCATCAAGTAAATTCGCCAAATAGGAAAGTCATCCCCATTGTTGGAATTGTCTTTATTCAAAATGAAACTGAAACATTAAGACCAGAAGTGACAGACACTTTTTGACACTTGAACCCACGAATTCTTCCACGTCATTTTCAGTCAGTCCAACACATTCTTTATTAACATATTATGTGCCACATGTAACACAAGTTTTTCTTTTGTCACCTGATTTTCATCGTTTTTCGGCATCTAAAAGTAAATTTTTTTGGTAAAACACGTTGCGCACTCATAAGATCCATTGCGGTGGTGGAAGAAAATAATCATAAAGGTTTTCAGGCAACAATATTTGGGTAAGGTCTGTTTAATTTACCGGATAGTACTCTTACTTTTGTCTTTCGTTTGATGACTGAACTGTGCAAATTCGTTCAAAAATCAACCTGGTAATTATTACGAGTGTATTCGACCTCGAAAATATCGCAATGAGAACGACGAAAACATTGAAATTTGAAAATTTTTTCATTACGGGGTAAAATACTTTGGTAGGTATTAGGTAACTAATCAATGTAAATATTAGATTCACACTATGGGGCTTCGCCGCGCCTCATCCGACCATCACAGTCCTCAGTGTTTGATCTAAAGCTTTTGTTCCTGAGTTGAGGTTTGCTTTGCGATTCTTCTGCTCCCGCTCTATCAGCGGTCCTCAATCTTCCACCATGAACCCCCTTCCATCCTTTCTTCATCATGAGCCTCCTTCTCCATCACGACCCCCTCATTCACCACGGTCGCTCTCCGCCTCCACGGTCACACTTCAATAGTCGCAGCCCTCCTTAGCCACAAACTCCTCCCTCGCAACGGCCATAATCTCCTACCAGAGGCTTCAATGCCCACCCCAAAGTCTTTTCCTTCCGCAGTATACCCCCCTGCGAACACTTTCCTTCTGCACATCCGGGTAGGCCCTCTCCCTTGGACTTCCTCATCCTCACTCGAAAATCCCCTGGTTCTCTACTCAGAAGCTCCCACCACCATGATCACCCTTCCCCTTCAGACCCCCACCACCAGCCCCTCCTGCACCATGGCTCTCATTTCCTTATCCCAATCCCTCTTTCACCCGGGATTTCCTCCTCTACCTGGACCTCTTACTCACCATTACCTCCACCGCCAAGGGCCTTTATCCCCCTCCTGAGGTCACGCCCCCATGGAGTTCCTCTCCATTCTAGAGCTTCCTCCACCATAAACCACCTCCTAGGGGTAGGCTACCCTTGGATAAATGAGCAATTAGTAGGGTAAAGTAGACAATCTGCAGTCTCTACTCCCTCCTCAGCGGCCTTAGTCCCTCTCTACAGCCTTCCCCTTCCGCGGTTCCATCACCTTAGAGCCTCCTTGCTCAACCACCTCGAAGATCCCCTGGTCCACCAAACAGGAGCTTCTACCACCATGACCACCCCTCCCCCGCGGGAACCCTTCCCCTTAAGACCCCCTCCCCGGGACCAGAACCTTCCGCACTACAGCCTTCATTTGCCTTCCCGGCCGCTTCTCTCACCAAGGACTTCCTCCTCCACCAGGACCTCTTACACACCATTACCTCCCCCCCACCCAAGGACTTTGATCTCCCTCTACAGTCTCTGTCACCGCCATGGATTTCCTCCCCTTCAGGAGCTCCCTCCTCCACCATAAATACCTTTTACAACCCGGCATTTATCTACCAAAGTTTTACTGTCTCTCCAGGATCCTCACCCACCACTACCCCCTGGGCATTATCTCCCTCCAGAGCCCGTCTTCACTATGGTCCTCCGACCCCCTCGAAGATCCCTGGCAATCCACCCAGGAGTTCTCACAACCGTGACCACCCCTCCCCCAAGAGCCCTTCCCCCTCAGTACCCCACCCTGCCACCAGCCTCTCCCGTAGCACGGCCATTTCTCTCCCCGGTCCCCTCTCTCACCAAGGACTTTCTCCTCCACCAGGTCCTCTTGCTCACCTTAACCTCCCGCCCCACCCAAAGCATCCATCTCCATCCACAGCTCACGCCCCCACAGGGGCCTTCCCCCTTCAAGAGCTTCCTCCTCAACCATGACCCCCCTTGAGGGTAGGCTACCCCTGCAAACTTAAGCAATTAAGAGGCTGGGTACGCAACCCACTCCTTTGGAGAAATAAGCAATGAAGGAGCAAAGTAGGCAACCCACAGTGCGTGATGATGATGACGTCATAAGGACCTGAGATCTCAGAGTAAGGTAGCTGGTCTGCCCTATTCATGAACACTATATCTGCCTTTATACATTTTGTAAGTTAGACTATGTGTTATATCTTGCGACTTGAGATCTTGGAGATTAATATGGGTAGTTATTATGTCATTATACGTCTTTTTATGTCTTATTATTTCGGTTATATCTTAAAACATGGAGATCTTTTATGTTAGAACAGATTATGTCCTTGGAAGTAGCTGATCTGCCCTGCAATTTTTCTGATTTTTAGGTAGGCAACCCACAAAGCGATTTTTTCTCCCGGAGGCGGTCGTGGCGGTGGATTTTACTTTTTTAGTATATAGAAAGAAGAGAAAGTATACTTAGATTCCTTCAACAGCCGCAAGAGGGCGCACTTTATCGAGAAATCAGCCTTGCGCACTTTTAGGACCTGAGCATTCTTATGGTGTCCTTTCCCCTGTGTATTAGGGTGGTCCCTATTTTTGAACTTTTGATTTTCGATTAGTTTTTATTCCCGAAATCAGTTTAAAAAATATATATACAAAAAAGAAAAGTCTGTCGCTATTCTTTGGACGTTATTATTTTTTAGAAATTTATTAATATCACCTTTCCATCTTCACGTTTGTTTACCTCTTCTTCTTTTGCTGTCTAGCGGGTGCCAAAAGATGGCACTGTAGGTCCATCGGTCATCTCGGATACGGGAGATGTGTCCCGCTCATCCCCATTTTATTTTTTTGATTTGCCAAACTGAACTGTAACTACTGAATCTTAATTTTTTTTTTATAACCGAGATTCTTACCCTGTCCCTTCTTGCTATCCCCTGCACTGATCTCTCCGATTTCATCAAATGGTGTTTTTCTAATTTTATTGTAGCGCCTTCTAACACAGTTGGTCAAAACCAGGTCACCTCAAACATTAGACTGGCTACACCACTGAAAAGCACTATCAGAAGATTATTCGAGAGAGTATTCTGTGTGAAGAAAAACTGATGTTTTTCTGTACTGACTTACGCTGTTTTTCCATATTGGTGAAAACATTTTCATTTTTGACCTGACATGTTTTAAAACTATACAAACATTTGTCTAAACTGGTTTGAAAACGCTTCTCGCAAAAAAAATCTTTAGTTTTGTAAAATTTTTTTCCAATGAACAGAAAATAAAACAGTACAGAAAAACGTAAACATTTTTCTTCGAACAGAATACTCACTTGAATAATCTTTTTATAACGGTCTCTACACCACTCTTGTCATCACTTTTGCTGAATAAGGTCAACAGTAATTTTGCCGAACGCTGAAAAAAAAAATCATATATAACTTATGCAGTTTTATACATTGATCGTTTTTTTAAATCACCTCCCTAGTTTTAAAAAAAATCTGTTATTATCAGTCGATACGACTCGTTTGATACCACATATTACAACCAGAAAAAGAGACAAAAAGAAAGCCGTATCAACTGTTAATAATCAGTCGGTACAGCTCGTTTTTTTACCACATATTTCGCTCCAAATAGAAACATTTTTGCAAAATCATGACTTATGCTGTGTACTGCGGTTCATAAGATGTACTTCGTTATTTGTTTTAAAAAACTTTTACTTACTTCTTAATCGATATCGAACACAGCGAGCTTTATCAATAAATTATTGGCAATCAGTGAATCAATTAGACCCGGTCTTGATAATTACACACGGACTGAACATTTAACTACCGTAGGAAATCTACCTTGGTTCTTCAGATTCTTTAGTAGAGAAAACAAATCCGAAGATTCATAAACGCCCGGCTGCCCAGATCATACTCTTTTTAGAGGAAAATACTGTTTTGATACTGTAAAAAAAGAGAACTCCATCTTTTCCCCAAAAATGTCAAAAAATACTCTGTTGTTATGCTGAAGCTGATAATAAAACGATAACCATATCCAAACAAAATAAAAAAATTATTACATGCGGTATGTACAAAGATGGAATGGCACTCAAATATCAATTTCGAGATTATCACAAAACAGATTAAAGCAAATGAAAAGAAATTTAAGCGTGAACATTTTTCCAGTCCATTTTTCTTTTTAACAAACAATACTTGGCTAGATCCAGGGAGAGAAAAAAGGAAAAAGGGGGAAGAGTAAGCGAGAATAATTTATAACATAGGCCAGGCCCGTACCGACCGACAGGGGGTCAATCTCCTTCCCCCCCCCTATTGGGGTATTTGTAGCTCTCTAAATCGCAAACCCTCTTACTTAAATTCTGGGCACGGCCTTGCTTATATTCAGTTTACTTCTTTTTTTTGTGGGAGCGGGGGCTTTCAATTGATTGGGTTCAAGCTCCTTCCCCTATTTTTGCTAATGCAAAGGAGGCAAGGTAAAGAGTCAAAATTTTGAAGTCATACATCTGGTTCGCTAGAAGGCATGGGAGTTTTACTTTTTCATCAGTGTGAGGCAGACACACAGTACTTCAATATGATCTGTGCATGTTCGAAGTGAATTAGATGATTGGCGTTGAAGATTATAATAAGCGGTGGAAAAGTTTGTTCCTTTTGGCGTGATAACGTTCTCTTATTTTCGAAACACGTCATCAACATCGAAAAAGTAAGTACTTAGGCTATTAATTTCGGACTTTTTGTAATCGTGAGTTCAAATGATATTATACTAAAGAACATTTTTCGAACAAGGTACCTACGGCTATGAACGCCATGTGGGTATAACGCCATTTATTGGTCGGTAGATGGCGTGATATACAGATTCTTAGAGGCTGAAAAAATGCAGGAAATTAACAGTGCAGAGGAAGAGTGGGGTTAAACAAAGGAGGGGTCATTAAAGTCAGCAAAGAAAAATCTAGGTAAAACTAAGAGAGAAGAAAAGAAACCATGGATGGAGGAGGAAATACGCAGAAAAATGGATGAACGAAGAAAATATAAGAATGCAAACGATAAGGAAGGTAGATTAGCTTATCAAAGGTTAAAGAATGAAATAAAGAGAGTGTAAAAAGGCAAAGGAGGAATGGATGAAAGAAAAAGTGATAAGATAGAAGAAATTATGAATAAAGGACAAACATACTTGGTCTATAGAAAAGTAAAAATGGGGTTTGGAGAGAGAAAGAAGAAATAAAGCAAGTAATACAACAAATAAGGAGGGAGAGCCTACTTACACAGCTGAAGGAAAAGTGAAAAGGTGGGTAAAGTATGTAGAAAAACTATATAGTACTAATGGGGGCGAAGAGATAAGAATGGAGAGGGAGGAAAATGTGGAAGATGAGAGTGGAGACTCAATTTTAACAGGTGAATTTGACAAAACATTGAGAGATTTAAAGAAAGGGAAAGCTCCAGGAGTGGATGAGATACCAGCTGAATTATTACAGAACTTAGAAGAATATATGTACTTGATAGATTTTACAAATTTTACATTTATGATAACGGGAAGTGCCAGAGGACTTTAAAAAGAATGCTACTGTAACTATACCAAAAAAAGTAGGAGCAGATAGGTGTGAAAATTATCGAACAATTAGTCTTCTTTGGCATGTGTCAAAAATATTAACTAGGATAATTTACAGGAGAATTGAGAATAGAATAGATGCAGAATTAGGAGATTATCAGTTTGGATTTAGAAAAAGTAGAGGTACTAGAGAATCAGTGTTAGCTGTGAGATTAATTGTAGATGGGAGACTCAAAAAGGGGCAGGATACATATGCATATTATGTCTTTTGTTGATATTGAAAAAGCTTTTGACAATGTTAAGTAGCATAAAATGTTTGATATTCTAAAAAAATATAGGAATAAAATTATTTAAAGAAAGACAAGTTATTTTAAACTTGCATAGAGGACAGAAAGCCACATTGAGAATAGAAGGAGAAAAAGGGGAGGTTAATACAGAAAGAGGTGTAAAGCAGGGGTGCTCCTTATCTCCAGTATTATTTAATCTGTACATAGAGTGGGTCATAAAAGAAATAAAAGAAAAATTTGAAGCAGGTGTCACTATACATGGAGAGCGAGTAAAGATCCTCAGGTTTGCAGGTTTGCAGATGATGTTATCTTATTAGCTGAAATGAGTATTGATTTGGAAAACATTTTAAATGGAATGGAGGAGATTTTGAGTGTTGAATATCGCATGGGAATAATTAAAAATAAAACTAAAGTAATGGTATGTAATCTATGTGAACACGATAGCTTAAATATAAATATTGGACAGGAAAAGATTGAGGAAGTAAGTGAATTTTGCTGTTTAGGGAAATATAATAACAAAAGATGGAAGGAGTAAAAGGGATATTAGTAGTAGAATAGCGCAAGCCAAATTTGCATTCTATCGAAAAAGTAATCTTTTCAAATCAAAAATAAAACTGGAAATCAAAAAATTGTTCATGAAAACTTATGTTTGGAGTGTAACCTTGTATGCAGGGATGTTCCCATAGGGGGGGGGGGGCTACCGGGCCTCAGCCCCGTCTCAAGAATTTTAAAGAAAATCGAGGAAAGGCTCAGCTCCTCCTCGAGAAATTACCTAAAATAAACAAAATTCTGTCTTGTAAAATCAAAAATTCATCAAGATACTAGTCGATGATTAGACTTTGAAAAGTGTTATGCAAAAAAGTCCGACTTCAGTGTTACTATTGGTCCCTGTTGTAATTTTATAGTGTTGTTAATTGTTGCATAATATTTTTTTTCTGTTACATTTTTACGTCTCCTTAACCTACCACACTGATAGTGATAAAAATACTCAGGATTAAAAAAAAATGTTTTTACTAAATAAACCTTTGTACCCACCGTAACGTCTGTAATTATTTTAAATTTTAATCCATTTTGTTGAAAATAAATTTTTTTGTACTTTTTATAAATTAATTTATTGCGGTTTTATTGCGAATTTATAAACGATGACCTATTTTGAAGCGAATATGACCTTTGACTGACATGTTTTTTTTTAATGAGGGAAATTATTCATAATTTAGAGCCCCCCCCCCAAAAAAAAAAAAAAATCATGGGGACATCACTGCTTGTATGGATGTGAAACGTGGACCTTAGGAAAACCAGAGAAGAGAAGGGTCGAAGCTATTGAGAAGTGGTGCTATAGGCGGATACTTCGCATCAAACAGACGGATAAGATAAGAAATGAGGAAGTACTTAACAGAGTAGGAGGTAAAATGGATATTTGGAATTGTCTGAAGAGAAGGAGAGCTAAACTAATAGGGCATAATTTGAGGCACCCAGGAATAATATCACTACAGCTAGAAGGAAGAGTGGAGGGAAAGAATTGGGTAGGGGTCGGCAAAGATTCCAGTATGTTCGATAGATAATTAAGGATGTCAAATGTGTTATTACGAAATGAAAGAATTTGCACAAGATAGGGAGAAATGAAGAGCCGCACCAAACCGGTCGTGACACTGATAACCTTATCATCATCAGCATAAAATAAAGTAATTAGGCCAAATTTCAAGTCCATACGTCTATCTGTGTTTTTTAATCATCATTTCCGGTAAATAAGGTAAGCTTCAGTATTTTCTACGGATTTGAAAAGCTTATTTCATCTACTTCACGATGTCACTTTGTTTTATTTTTTTCAAAAAGTTCAATTGGTGAAAAGCTCTAGGCGAATTTGTGGAGCAGAGGCTGATAACGTCACATAACAAAATCTTTCATTAGGTCATCTTTTTTGGCTACTTTCATCAAATGGACATTTGCTGACTAGGCCCCTGTTTAAAAAGGCTCCTGTGGGCCTCCCTGACTATTGGAGAAAAGCCAAAATGGCCCAAATCCATAGAACCGGATTAATGAATTAAGGCCGTATGACTTTTATTGATGGGGATGATAAGTACTAACTTTTTTGTAAGGGAGGGGTTTACTTACTTAATTATTGCAATTTTTTGGGTGGGGGAGCACCTACCAGAATTATTGTCATCTTCGAGATATTTCGGGGGCAGATATCGAAAAACTGTAAAAGACCATTTGTATGTAAAGTTGTTGAGGTGGCTACACTGATATGCGAGTTGCCGCTCTAAAAGATAGTCTACACTGCTGCCTATCCTACCGCCTAGCCTGATTTACGACCTAGACGGTGCCCTCTCTATTCAATTGTGTAACGAGTTCGGTGAACTATAGACGACACTTACAATAGCACGATAAGTACGTTTGTATGATGTTCAATGTTCAACTAGTTACCTTATTAATACACGAAGTTTATTAAACCGGTGTTTGTTCCTTCAACGGAGTGTTTCAAGAAGAGGTCGGGGGCTCGTACTTCCCCTCCTCCCCTCGATGTCTTTAAAAGTCCACCTTAAGAGTAATTTTGTTTGAAATATTTTTGGATTTATAATCAAAAATCAATTTACGAGGCGTTGTTTCACCCCCTAAAGGATGAAGCTTCAGTGGGATTCTTTGAGACTTTTAGATCGTTCCTCAGTACGCCCTTGTGGCTCTGTGGCGTAGCGGTAAGGACTCGGCTTCGTAACCCGAAGGCACTGGGTTCGATTCTCAACGCAGGCATCGTTATCAGTAATGCAAGAAAGAACTCGTCACACATTCTAACACCGCATTCTGATAACGTACACAGAGTCACAAGTCATAACCACTTACAGCAGAGGCTTGCGAGAAGTGTGTAATTGGTCGCCAGTATCTGAAAGCTGTAAATGGGTAAGGCGCTACCTGCCGGTGCTCGTTGAACTCACCGTCATAAACCACGGGGCTAGTGATACGGGTATTCGACAGGAAGATAGCGCAATCGACCTAGGCCGATTCCCGGCAAGAAGAGAAGAGGGCTAAGACAGCCTTAAAAAGGTTCCCCGATGTCTCTGTAATGCTCGAAGGGGCGGTTCCAGGGCTCGGGTGAGAACAAATGAAAAGAGGAAAAGAGTACGCCCTATTGACCAAATATAGCAAAATTCAACTTTACGACTGTTTTGTCAAACTTGGTGTCTTTTTGACGTAATTTTCCCAGACTACCAGTCTGCACAAATAAAAGGAAATATGTTTTTGATAACCAGCTGGAGTTGGGTAGAAATTGTTTAGTAAATGCCGTTGCTCCCCCCCCCCAGTTTTTTTGCATTAGACTTTTCCTTTTCTGTGCAGAAGAGTGTGCAGACTCACAGTGCTGCCAGACGTGCGGATTTGTCCGTACAAGTACGGAATTTTCCAATTTTGAATATCGACTGCATACTGAGTAATAGAAGCGCGTCCTATCATTATGAACCATGATGAATAAGTCTGTATGGATAAAGTACGGATTTGACCAAAAAACGGATGAAAATGGAGAATTTAAGCCAAACGTCGAAAATCAACTAACATTGAGTTGAGTAGTCGAGTTGGAGTGGATAAGATTTTGAGTAGAATAGGTACCTAGTTCTAATTTTCGCAGCAAACTATAGGTAGCGTATTGTTAAGATGTTAGTCACTTCAAATGAAGCCCTGCGTGGCAAAGGGCCCTCGTTTCATAAAAAATGACGAGTTATGTGTCAAAAGGGCCCTGTCAGCAATGATGATTTTAAGAAAAATAACTTCATAGTTTTCAAGCTGAAATACTCCTTTCAGACTGATTTAATTGAAAAATATGTTATTATAAAAAGTGTTGACTGTGATTGAATTGATAGAAATGACTAATTAATAGTTCAGTCCATTCAAAAAGGAACGCGGACGAATTAAGAAAGAAGGAAAATGATAGGAGCCCTTTTTAGAGCGATGGGAAAATTAGCCAAGTGGGACCTCTAGTGGTTTATCAGTAGCTGTTTCCCCAAGATAATACCGATGAATTTTATGCACTACTCTTCTCTTTTGCTTGTTTCCATACATTCATACAACTGATGAAACAAAATACACAATTCCTGACTCGTTGTAAGATTAGTTATTGTAAATCCCCGTGACTGAAGCTAATGTAGTAGTGAAGATATCTCTCCATGCTGATAAGGCAACCAAAATGTGTAATTTTTGAGGCGCATTATCGTGGACGAAGTTACTCGCTTTTCACTATACGATATAATATAATATATGCTTGGTTTCATTGACAGTATGATAAGTTTGTACACATCTCAGCATAGAATCGATGTTAATACAGTGCGTTTGTAATCATTTATCGGCGCCAATTTCACTGAATATCATAAATCCTAATAGAGTGCGACACGAAGAATTCGAAAATCAGCATCTCCACAAAAATATAGGGGCCCTTTTGACAGGTAACTCCTCAAATACATAGATTGAAGGCCCTTCTTCCACGCAGCGCTTCAATTATTGAAGTTTTTGCGTCATAAGTGGATCAGCGCATTTTTTCTGGCATTTGCTTCGAAGCATCAAGATTCAAAAAAGTTTACGTTCGCCCTGCCATCTGTGATTGCATGTTGCTCGTTTGATAACGAATATTGAAAAAAAATTGCCATATCGTACGCAAACGTCAAAATACGGATTTTTGAGAAAGCCGCAGTTCGCTGACTAGCCATATGTGTTTCAAGATGTTGAGTAAGCTGTCCACGACGTGCACATGCACAGTACCAACCTTTCTGATCTGGTGGTAACACGTCCTGCAATTGCATATAATGCCTTGTTTGTGTGAACTAGCCGGATTTACAAGACGTGTTATCCTTTTCCCCTATTTACTGCTTTTAATCTTTTATTAAAAGAAGATATTTTTTAGTTTCACAATTTATTTTTTGCATAACATTTTTTTTTAATTGACATTCTTTAATATCTCATGCCGAACACAAACCAATCAATTTCCCCATGAAAACCTTCGCAAAAGTAATAAAACTGATAACGGAAATAACTGACGTTCATACACTTCCAAGTTGGGTAACAACGCCAGGAAGTGATTCTAATTTTGGTCCCTGCCAAAAATGGAAAGTCTTAAAAAAGGATCAACCTTATAAAATGTTACAAAATTCATCCCGTTACAACATCACGTCGCAAAATCCGCTTTAAAAATTTTGAGGGGAGATAATCGCCCAGGGAAAATGGGTGGCATTATTACCCGCAGGCATAATTAACAGACGATCGAGTTGCTACTTATTGAGAATTTGCGATGGAATCCGGTTGTGGAACTGATTGTATTTCGGTCCTATTATTATGTGTTTTGATTTCAGTAAGTTAGGTAGCCTATTTGCGATTCGAAGGATATATGGCATTGATGAAATTCAATAAATAGAAAAAAACCAATCGGACTAGCATTTGGTCTGACCAATATGTGGCTCCAATTCTTTTTAACCAATGAATGGCTAATGTTTTCTTCCTCTTGTTATCAGTCTGCCGAATGAAATGACGTTCGAAGAAGAAAATTCCAACTCATCACTGATTCCAATAATAAAATTTTTACTTTCTTCTTTCAATTTTGTTTTTAGATACTGTTTTTCAAATTGTGCCAAATGATCGACCAATGATTGGCAAATTTTAACATACATACTACATAGGTTGTCGCTAAGTAATTGAGACTGAAATTCGTACTACCCACCAACGCTACCTATCGGCGTTTCAACGCAGTAGGGGAATAATTTGGTACATTAGCTATCGACGGAGACCACGCCGAGCTCATTTGATTGAAAACTCGCTGTTTCAGACCAATTTGAAAAAACCATATGCGTTGACCCCTCCAGGTTTAAAAAAAAAAAATTTTAAGAAGAAAAAAAGCATACAATTACAAATTTTTTTATTAGTCATCATCTCCATTAAGTACAGGAATATCTTTTTCAAAATAAGCGCCATTCATGGCTATACAGGCGTCCATTCATTCTTGCCATTTATGAAACGTTTTCGCGTATATTCCGCCGCCGGTAACAAGGAGAAAAACATATGCGTCCCGGTGATGACTTCTTGATTCGCGTTGAATTGACAACCGCGTAAGGTTGCCTTCAGTTGAGGAAATAACCAAAAGTCGCAGGGGGCAAGGTCAAGACTATATGGAAGGTGGGGGTGAATTGTGATTATTTTCAGAAGTCACCACCACGGTGCAGATGTTTTTCTCCTCGTTACCGGCGGTGGGATATGTGAAAACATTCAATAAACGGCAAGAACGAATGGACGCCTGTATAGCTATGAATGGCGCTTATTTTGAAAACGATATTCGTGTACTTAATGAAGATGATGATTAATTTAAAAAAATTTGTAATCGTATGCTTTTTTTCCTTCTTTAAAAAAGCTGGAGGGGTCAACGCATATGGTTTCTTTCAAATTGGTCTGGAACAGCGAGTTTTCAATCAAATGAGCTCAGCGTGGTCTCATTCGATAGCTATTGAACCAAATTATTCCCCTACCGTGTTAAAACGCCGATAGGTAGCGCTGGTGGGCCGTACGAATTTTAGTCTCAGTTACTTAGCGACAGCCTATATGTATTTTCAAGACTTCACCGAAAATAACACTTCAGCTCGATGTCAGTGTGTGTAAGTGGACGGCATACACTACCGATTAAGAATGGAAAATTCTGCAGACCAGTAACTGGCAAAACAGTTGCCGAATATTGGTTTTTAGACTCTTCGTTGGATGCCTGCGGATTATCCAGTGGGTTGGTGATAGCAGCGCCATCTTGTCATAAGTTATAGAAGAAAGATGAAAGTATCCTTCAATTCCAAAATCAACTCCCCCATGTAGTTAGAGTTCGAGATATGACCGTACAAAAAACAGGACCAATAAGTGGTACTTTATCTAAAATAGAATTTCTGCAAATCGGTCGAATGTTAATGGGTTGTTCGTGGGCACCGATGGAACTGTGGAAATCGGAACCGCCAAGTTCAACGACTTCAGTACACTAATTACCGATATCCCGTCGTCGACAATAATGAACTTGAAATCCACAAAGCGAGGACGTGTATGTCAGAAGAGAGTACGAGTTAGCCTACTGTTAATTTTCATTTTATGAGATCCTCTACATGGCATCGCGTGCTTTATGTTCAATTAATTTGCCTGAAACAATTGTTAATTATTTCGTAAATGATACGAATGAGAATTTATCATCGTGATTCATCAAATCGTTTGACGAGATGTTCCGAATATACTACCATAGGGGCAGGAGTATGAATACGTATAGCGCCAGCAAGCGACTCGACTCTCAGTCGATTCTTCGTGAAGAACTGGAAGTCAGACGAACTGATTCACGTTGACCTTGAATTCAGAAAACTGTAACTGTGTTACTGTTTTCTTTTCGTTTCTTATTTCTTCGAGTGAGACGTAAAAAAAAGAACCGAAAACTGACACGGAGGCTACAAAGTTGTAAAATTATGCGGGATGGTAAAACATCAAAGCTGACTTTGACATGCAGAATAAATTTATGGTAAGTATTTTCATTTGATTAGCGCCGCAACCAAACAAGCGATATTAATAGACTTGAGTTTTTCCAATTGAAAAACTAGATTTTGCAAACTGAGAATCCGATATTGTCAACTGACAAAGACATTTTTGAAATCAGCGATTAAAGCAAGCAAGCAAAAGAAACTTTTCAAATCTTTCCAGGTAAAGGGCAATTTTTTCCAATTTGCCAAGTACGAAAAGTACTGAGTGTATCCACTTTTCAATGGGGGGGGGGAGAATGTTAACTTGTAACACGAGATAAAGAGGTAAGATAAACTCTGTCAACTCCCGAATTCCAGTGAATGAGCAAAACATTTTTATGTATGAACTTGCAAAGTAAAATCTTCTCGGAAGAGGGGGAGGACGTAAGGCCGTAAACTCAGTGAGAGAGACAAATCGTAAAATTAGCGAGGAGGTAATCCCCCCCACAGAGCACCATTCATTTTCTTCAAAATTTCCCCAAAATCCTTTAAGAGTCCCAGGCACACACCGAAGAAAATTTTTTTGGTAGGGATCCCAGCTTTTCTACATGGAAATGTTAATTTTGATGACTAAAAGAATGTTTTGAAGAATTTCAAAATTATCGACTCATATCATCCCCTGCGCATTTTTTATAAGAGCGGTTAATTTTTTGTACCATAACTTTATACTATGTTGCTAGTTTTGCTATCAAATGGTAGCCACCTTCGGTTCAACTCACAATTGAGATTTAAACTCCAAGTTTCAAGCGTTGGCAGCCCTGTATATGCGTGAGTGATCATTTATGATTTACTGTAAACCTGTGGCTAACTTCAACTATCATTAAATCGATTAGAAATTCACTTTCAAAGAAAATGTATGTCCACAGGCGCAAATAGTGGGGGGCTGGGGGCTTAGCCCTCTCTCAACTTCTAAATATCCCCCTCCCTCCCAAACACTGAGAAATTACCAAAGAAAATAATGCGGAGGGGTGATGTTACTTCATAATACGGGGGCTTAATAAGCCCCCTCCCCCTAGTTCTGAGCCCTATTTGCGTTTCTGAATGTGTCTTAAATTGAACTGTACCATCATCAAAAAATTGAATTATAATCAATTCTACTGGTACTACTCGGTTTTTTACCCTGCTGAAGATAGCAGTGTTTCTATTTGAAAGTACACATGATCACTCATTCATTTTCACCTGAACAGGTAATTTTGCAGCGCACTCTAGTGCAAGTTTAAATCCCAATAGAATAATAAGCGATAAAACAGTGACCAGGTTCGCTACTGTCGACTCCTGAAAAGGTGATCAAGGTTGATGTTCCCATAAGAATACGTGTAAAATTAGTAAACTTTAAAACAATTTTTATTTAATTACAGGTTTTCTCTCAATTATACTCACTATCAGTATATGACGTCATCAGGGCCGGATTTAACATGCTTGCGCCTTTGGATAGGATAAAAATTAGCGCCCCTCTCCCAAGGGTAGGCTAGAGAAAATGAATGACATCATAAGGACCTGAGATCTCAGAGTCCAAGGTAGCTGGTCTGCCCTATTCATGAAGACTTGTCATTTATGTCCTTATGTCGGTTATGTCTTAAAACTTGGAGATCTTTTATGTTAGAACAGATTATGTCCTTAAAAGTAGCTGATCTGCCCCTGCAATTTTTCTGGTTCTTAGGTAGGCAACCCGCAGTGCGTTTTTTTCTCCCGGAGGTGGCGCTGGAAGCGGAAGATTTTACTTTTTTAGTATATAGAGAGATAGAGAGATAGAGAGATGTCTTTTTTATGTCTTATTCGGATTATGTCTTATTATGTCGGTTATGTCTTAAAACTTGGAGATCTTTTATATTAGAACAGATTATGTCTTTGAAAGTAGCTGATCTGCCCCTGCAATTTTTCGGATTTTTAGATAGGCAACCCGCAGTGCGTTTTTTTTACCGCGGAGGCGGCGGCGGTGGCGGCGGCGGATTTTACTTTTTTAGTATATAGAGAGATATTGGCGTATTCCCTATAGAAGGGACAGTTTCATTTCTATAGAAAAAAATGATCATAACAGACAACAGCAAGATATTTTCGACCAGTGTGTTAATTTGAAGGAATTTTTGGATAGAAAAGATTCCGATTTTTTTACTTCAAGCTGTAATGGAAAAGCCTGTGCCTTCACAACAGCAAAGCCTAACCAAAGTTCCTACTCTAACTTATACAAATCTAGTACTTTTTTGCTATCCCTGCATGGTAAACGGATTTTTTCCAAGTTCAAAGTGCAATGGAACAAAGAACGTAATAGATTTATTTGCAATTTAATGCTAGTAACCTTTAATTTTAAGAATTATTCATGCGTTGATCCTGACAAGTTCCTAATAAAGCCAGAAAATAAGAAGACATCACAACAAATTGGTTCTTCAGAAAAATATAACCAAAAATGCCCAGTCAAACATTTTTCTATGTTAATTTTTAATTTTTTTATTTTCTTAACCAAACATAATAATCAGGGCCCGGATTTTTAAGCGCTAAAGATTTAAAAAAAAAAAAAAAGCCGAATTAAAAGTCTCCACCACACCTAAATAGTCCATAAAAAGTCCCTATAAAACTAAAATTAGTCTCAAAAAAGGAAAATATTTTCAATTGTCCATATAATAGGTACTATGACCTCATGGGCACCGAATTAAACGAATTAGAAAAATAACACGATTGTTACGTGTTAGGATTCTTCAATTTTTCGTTCAAGTAAATTAGATTGAAAAAAAAAATGTTCTCAAAAAATTGACAATTTAAAAATTTTTTCTCAAAAATTTAAAATTTAGAATTTCTTTTTTAAAAAAGATTGGATTTTTACCCGAAATAGTCCCAACAAAAGTCTCCAAAAACATCAATTATAGGCGAAAATGTCATTTATAAGGGAAAATAGTCCACGAAATGCCTTATCAAAGTTAGCTCATTGGTTTCAGAACAGAATTTCCCGATTCGTCCAGAAAGCCTTAATATACCAAATAGACTAAACTAGGGGGGGGGGAAAGAAAGAAAAAAAAAGGTTTTTGCCTAGAAATCCGAGCTCTGATAATAATTATTTACCTATTGTGATTTGTGATTGTGAATCAGACCCGTAATTAACACCAGTAGCACATTCTCAAAAAAAAAGTAATAATAATAAATAGAAACAGCTGAAAGTAAAAAAAAATATTTGTGTTGTAACTGTAAGGCAATACTCAGTTTTCACATATTATAAGGAGAAAAAAATTACATAGTTCTATGTTAATTGGTTTGTTGAATGTACTTCAATTAATAAAATTCTCAATTTAATAATTTTCGTTCAGATTGTAACTTGAATCAAGAAGTACCTACATAATGTAAAATAGGTACTCATTCAGGGAAAATCTATACGTACCTATGTGTCGTGCACATCCTAGCATAATATGTGGTGTCTTCTGAAGTTCTGACAAAAGGTTGTCGAACACCACAAAAAACATGTTTTTATTTGCAATTCTTAAAATTCGAGTCTGCGACTCTCAAACCTAGCTTGTTATAATAATAAAACTGTGCCACAGATGAAATTGTACATTTTCTCTCGTTGAGAATTGCAAATAAAAACAATTTCTGTTTTCTCGCTGCCAGATGACACCTTTGGTCAGAAGGCATCACGTATGTAGGAATGCCTCGTCTATTTTACATTGTAACTAATTTTTTTTAATTAATTTTTTTTTTTGTCTGAGTAGTTTAGGTGAATAAAAGAAATGTACAGGCTTTTTGCTTTCGAAATATGGTCACTCTCGTCTTCGACAGTTCCTTTCATCATTTTTTAAGGCAAACTGAAATTGAATTCGCTATTTTGGAATACCTGCTCGCCGCCACCTTTCGCTTTGGGTACGAGCCAATTAAGTCGACAGGATAATGTAAAAAATGTTCGAGTTACATCATTGTTTAACGGTGGAATAATTGCGGTGCAAGACAGCCGAACTGTGACGTCACAACAGCTGATACAGCGATACGACAGCGCCAGGAAACGGTGGGTATCCCAAAAACGTTCCACTTTTGTCACCGGATATGGCGGGAGACGCCGAAATTCGATATCCGGTGCAAATCTAGGTTCGACCCACGCGTTTGCGGGACAAGTAGATCGAACGGGGGGCCGTCTAGACACCAAAATAGCGATATTTTCGGGAAATAACTACAGGGTGATAGAGAAAGATCCGCGAACAAACTCGTCGTAGGCTATAGCCTGGTATGATATGTAATGTGAAATAAGAAAGCAGACCTCACGTCAGAAAATTCAAATTTGGGTTTATGACATACATTTGCAGGAACTGCATTACTCTTTCGTATAAGAACATTACTACTACGTAAAAGTGATTCTAAATAGCGCTGGAGTCGGAATTTCTCAAATAAACTCGAAAAAAAGTTGAATAAGAAAAGCAACCTAATGTTAAACGAATTTTTACACGAAATTTTGTTTTGTGACTAAGGTCGGTTTTCTTATTCCACATCACATATGTGAATCGGCCTAAGTCGATTTAAAAAAAAATACTTCGGTCCTCTAGCTGTAGTGGTAAAGAAACTGTCAGAATCCATTGTCACAATCCTACCTCCCTCCAGAGATGTGTGAGTGTGACTTCGAAATACATAATTTTCACACTTTCAGCTCAATCTAGGGCATTTTCTAATTGAGTGGTATGAAACTTGTAAGTGAAGGCTCTCAGTGTAAACACAATAAAATTTTTTGAATTTCTTTCGACCTTTAATATCGATTTCGAAATTCTAAAAATGGCACCCACGTCACCATTTTTGAGCTGGCAAAAAAAAAATGCCAACTTGACCATTTTTGAGCTGGCAAAAAAAAAATGCCAACTTGAGAATATTTTTCAATGTATTTCTCACATTTTTGACAATATTTAGCATTTTTAAACTGATAGCACATACCTAAACACTCGAAAAACTATTTTTTTTTCTCATTGATTGAAGCTGAAAAACCGAATCCGGCACCAATTTCCTCTCAAATAAGAGCTACATCCCTATAAAAATTTTAGCTACCTACGTAATTTTCACCGAAGGTGTGGTACTGTTTTATTTTTACGACATTGATTTTTAGGTAGATACATGATCGAAATGAAATTAAAAAAAAAACAAAAATAAAATAAAGTGTACCTACAAAGGCTTTGAATAACACTGGAATAAGCAATGTTGTTGGCCTTTCATTTGTTTTAACAGGGTATCTACTGGTCATCTAAACCATCTGTCATCAAAAGTCATCTATTTTGAAGAAGAAAAAAAAGTCATCTAAGACACATAAAGTGATCTTTTTTTCGCTGTAGGTCATCTACAAAATTCTTATTCTATTAAATAGTCGAGAAAACTGTCAAAAAAACTTCAGCTAAGGAATAAGCAGTCAGCGAGTATGAATGCATTAGAGAAAAAAGGAGAGATGTTTTAAATGCAACATGAAGTATAGAAGCAAAAGAAAAGTAAGTGATCGGAGCAAGCAAAAAACTTTTTGAGGCTATCAAAATACTATATGAAGGTCATCTAAAGTCTTTTCTTTTTTTACTTAACAATCCCCTGAGACACCCAGTCTAAGTATAAGCAGTGACGTTGCCACGGGAAGTGTCGAGGAGGTCTGGACCCCCTTGCGATTTCGTCAAATAGTATTTTTCTAATTTTAGCAACCCGTCTAACACGCTGCAAGACCAGACCCCGCTAGAATACTCGACTGGCTATGCTACTGAGTATAAGTTTCAATGAACAAGCCCCACACGATACCAAATAGGTTTTTCTGCGCAAAGAATTTTGATTTCGTGCCTTGCGATTAGACATATCCAAGTCAAACTCATTCAAAAATATAATAATAGGTCCAAAAGTTCAAGTTAATCACCGAACTGGAAATATAAAATCATGTGTACCTTATTTTAAGTAAGATTGTAACGATGGGCTTTGCAACTTTCTTTTACCACTACAAATAAAAGACTGAAGAAAAAGTTGAAAAAATCGACTTAGACCGAGTCACCTATAATACCAGGCTATAGCCTTTGTGCAATTTTTTGCAATCACCGTGTACAACTATCCGTACACCAGGGTTGCCAATAAGGATGTCTTTTTTAAAGTTGAGGATTTTCCAAATGCTGAAATGCTTGACAAAACATGAAGATATTATTAAGGATTTCAGTATTTTAAGGACTAAGGACTCATTGAAGATTAGGGACGTACCGATAGGGAGAGCGGAGGGGGAACTCCTCTCCCCCTGTAAAATTTACCATTTCAGTCAGGCAGAGTAGGAAATTTTCAGTAAATGGACCAAGAATCGGAAAAATCCAACAAGTCAAAACGTTTATTTTTTGCTTTGATACTTGGGAATTTTGAGTTGAGAAGTTGGAAAAATCCAATAAGTTAAAGGAATTTTGAGCTGAGTCAGTTGGGACTTTCACAATCCCCCCCCCCCCGAAAAAACTAAAAAACTCTTCGGTACGTCTCTCGATTAAATATTAAATGCATAACATTGACGAAAATCTTATTAAATGTTCCTATTCTAAGGTTCATGAGTATTTATTACCTTGCAGCAGCTTGATATTGGAAAACGGCCCATGTGGAATGTATAATGTAGGAAAACGAACTCAGAAAGATGACAGTTTGATATTTTAAGGTTGTGGCATGTTTTAAGGTTCATTTTTCATTGCTGCGCTGCTTATGCTGAAGATTATCGTGAATTACCAAAAATATAGACGGTGGAAAGGTGCAAGATTGTAACCTGGTTGTAACATTCAGTTAAGCTGTTCGGGAGAAAATACCTAGTTTTCAAGAATTGCTTTCAATTATTTCATGTTTAACGTGCAAATATATAATTTTTCTAAATAATTAATACTGGACATGCTCAATGAAGTCTCTACAACAATTTTTGAATCTTACTGGAAAGTACTGTTATAGATGCTGTTGGTCCTACAAAGTAATTTTCAGAAATCAAAAGTCAAGTTACAGTTTAGGCAGAAAGGCACTAACTTGTAATGAAATGATATTTAAGAACCAGTAATGCAACATTCAACAATCAGCTTTCTCCCTTTCACCTTCGAAGTTCAATTTTATGATTTTCTTCCCATTATAACATTACAGGGTGTCTAACCAAATCAGAAATAAATGACCTTTAAATACATCCCCCCCCCCAAAAAAAAAGATTCAAATACGATATGGGTATCAATTTCAAGGAAAAATTAAGTTGGATACACTAAGACAATATTTATCCAATTTCAAACTTAATGATCTAACAAAGTACCTACTTAAGAAGTCCAATCTTCTTTTCAATAGGAGATGCACTTAGGCCCGACGCGCAAAAACCCGCTAGTTACACGCGGAAAAGTTACCCTCGGAAACCCTTTAGTTACCCGGGTAATCGAAGGGTTACAAAAGGATAACTTTACCACGGGTAACTGGCGGGTTTTTGCTCAGGGGGGGGGGGAGGAGATATTGCTCTTATTTGTAATCTCTTGATGATTGATGAACGTGAAGTGGGCAAGAGAAAGGGTACTTCACATGCAAAAGAACATATTTTTCTAAACGCTTTTCTGCTGATTCATTAATCATAGTCTTTTCGATTTTTTGGAGTAGGGAATTATTTTTAGTATTTTTGAGTAAAGAATTAGAAAAACCCCTATCTGGAAAAAAAAAATTGAAAAATAAGCAGAATTGGTGCAAAATATGTAGTAAATGCCAAAATATGCGAAACATGCAAAATGAAGTGTTGCTCATTTGACTCAGAATTCTGTGATTCGTGAAGAGTTGTAAATGATGTTACTTTTGAAGTAGGTAGAGAAATCCAAACTACTCCTATATGCAGATAACATAAAAATATTCAAAAATACACCTCCATATCAGACTGTATTGAGCTTCAAGCAGATCTGAATTCTATTGTTTGTTGGAGCGATTGGAATCTACTGCTCTTTAATAAATCCAAATGCCAAAGCATTACTTTTAGTCGTATAAAGGAGCCCTTACCACACCCTTATACAATAGATTATAGATTGCCAAGTATTCAGGAAGTAAGAGACCTGGGTGTACTATTGGATAGCAAATTATCATTTTCTAGACACATAGACCTCATCACCTCAAAATGTATAGGAATAGCCGATATTATCGAAAGGAACAGCGTTAATTACAAGAAATATAAAACTAAGAAACTATTATTTTTTACTTGGTAAGATCAAGATTTTGGAATTTAGTGCAATTATCTGGGAGCCACACGATACAGATAAAATTGAGAAAATCCAAAAAATATTTTCGAAATATTTATATTATGATCCGTTTACATATTATCCATACAACCTGAAATATACTGAACTATTGCAAGGGTTTGAGGTGATAAGCTGAGCCAGCTTGGTATCAATGACTTCCTCTCTCTCTCTCCCTTTCCTTACACTCTCACGCTCTTCTTCGTTGCCATTTTTATTGTCATTTTCTTCTTCCCTTATATTTTCCATTTGCTTCCAGTATTTTCAGGGTACCCGGGTCTTTAGCTCTCCAGGCAGATTATTTCCCATCATTTTCCCAGGCCCCCTATTCTTCAATTAATAGAGGAAAACGTGCAATGCACTGTATAATGTCCCCTCCTAATCTGTTCAGTTTTGGCCGTAGGAGGGGACAAAAATATTAAATAAATAAATAATAAATGATTTATGAATGTGATGTGGGCAAGAGAAAGGGTATCTCGCATACAAAAGAACATATTTTTCTAAAAGCTTTTCTCCTATTCAATAACTATTAGGCCTTTTAATTTTTTTTTCTCTCTCTTTTTAGGAGGGAATTATATTTTTAGTATTTTTGAATTAAAAACTAGAAAAATCACTCTTTGGAAGAAAAATAAGCAGAATTGGTGCAAAATATGCGGGAAATGCCAAAATCTTTGCGAAATATACAAAATAAAGTACTTCTCATTTAACTCAGAATTTTGCGGTTCGTGAAAATCTTTTGAAACTTCTGGAGTATAGGCCTACGCCATAGATAGAAACATACATTCGCATAAAAATTGCAGCCCTGGTCATTATAATAGAATTTTCCAATTCTAAATGCTATGTTCTCTCTTTCAAAGTATAATTGGCGGATTTTTAAATTTTTAAATGACCATTATTAAAAATAAATGAATTTAAATGACTTAAATGACCTTCTTTCAGAATAAATGACTTAAATAACCGTTAGACACCCTGTCATTACATCAGTTGGGATAAAGAAAGAAACCCAAGAGCATGGCTACCACGCTTAAAGCGCTCGAAAACATGCTCGAGGATCTTAAATGTTAGGGAACAATGGCGTAGCCAAGGAGGTTGAGAGGTCTGAAACTCCCCCTCCCCCCCCCTCAAGACTGCATCAAATAGTGGTTTTTCTAACCTCAGCAACCCCTCTAACGCCCCCTTCACATTGGTCGGTACCAAACTTCCTCGGACACTATATTGCGGGAATTTGAGAAATTAGGATTTCTGAGTATTCTGATGTGGCAACTCTGCTGTACATACAAAGTTTAGCAAATTGAAAAACGATGTAGAAAAGCGAACAAAAATTTCTTATCAACGTGTGATAGTTACGCTTTAAACGCCAATGTTACAGTTCACAGTTACGTACTTCCTCGGGCCGCGACATGATGCAATGTTTGGTCGATATGGCGGGCAAAAGAATCCAATTTCGGGTTTCGGCGAACTACGAAATTGCTAGAGATGAATTCGTCGGCATCGAAAACAGTAAATTCGCACTCGCGAGTAAAATAGTGTACATTTAGCGATATCGACTCGCAATCGCTGGCTTTGGTCGCGACAAAATTAAAAATAGAACCACCAGCTGCATAACCGACCACGTGCTGAAACCTGAAAACGACAAAGCGAGTCTGCATTACGCGATGGTAACTCCCGACTCCGCGAACGAGTGAATCACTTAGATGAATCCCATTTTCCAGTAGGGAAAACAGCGCGCAATTTGACTCGGGAGCTTCGACTTGGCACCGCGACCACGTGTTCAAATTTTATGCCACGACATACATGGCTGCTGATGTGCTGACCATTCAACCTGGTGACTGTCCTGTTGCGGAGTGATTGCGTGAATCGAATGAAGTCGTGAGTCGGAGGAAGAGTAGAGGTCACTTCTTTCGGAACGGCGGCGATCATTTCTCATTGAAGCTTTGGGGTGTATTTCGGTGAGGAGGGGGCGATGAGATTTAACGGTTTTATTCACGTTGCAAAACCGTATCGCAAACTTTCCTAAAATTACAGCAGACCTACTGAAATGTTGAAAAATGTTCAAATGTCTCCTGAGGCTTTTGAATTTCATAAAATTTTTCAAATCCGTTCTTTTTTCCCTTTTTTCATGATTTATTTTAAATTTTTTCGATTGAGTTCATAAAATAATCATTTCCAAAATTTCATCCTGAATTTTCTAACAAATTATATAACTTTGGAATGCTAATTCCTCTGAAGTTTCAGGAGACCTGCTGTAATTCTGAGCAATCTTCTGAATGCTTCCTACTCTCTTAAATTTCATAAAATCCCCTAAGAATCATTTTCTTCTGATTTTTACGATTTTTTCACCAATTTATCCCAACTTTTTGAAATCACTTTTCTATTGAATTTCAAATCTCTCGAATTTTACAGCAAATCAAAAACGTTTCGATTTTCGAATGCAAATTCTCCAGAAATATCGAAAGACCACCTGAAATTTTAAGCATTCTATCAAGTGCAGAGTTGGGCATTATTCGAATAATGCCCAACTCTGCACTTGATAGAATGAATCATTATTCGTTATTCATTATTCCTTATTCATTATTCGTAAACACGTAAAATTATTCATCAATCATCGTTATTTGTTATTCATTGCGGACGCAGTAACAAAACAAAAAATTTAACGAGGATCAGTGGCGTAGCCCGGATTTTCCAAAGGGGCCGGGGGGCAAAATAAGATTTTCAAGGGGGAAAAAGTCAAAAATTGAAGTATTTTTTTAAAAATCGCCAATATTAGAGTATTATGTAAAAATATTGGGGAGGGGATCTTGTGTGCGTGGGGTAGGGTAAAAATATTCGTTGGGGTGGGGGTGAATTTTTTCTTGGAGGAAATATTTTTTTTTCGGGGGAAATATTTTTTTATTGGGAAGGGGGGTAAAAATATTTTTTTGGGCGAGGGGTCAAAATATTTTTATTGGGAGGGAGGGGGTGTAAAAATATATACTTTTTGGATTTTTTTGGGGGTAAAGATATTTTTTGGTGGTGAAATATTGTTTCTCCCTAATCTTACTGGAGTGATTAGAAAGTAAATAAAGTTTTCCGATTTTCTCGGAGGGGGAGGGCAAATAAATGCACCAGGGGAGGGCAGCGCCCCCTGGCCCCTCTTTGGCTACGAGTCTGATTTCATTATTCGCGTGATTGATGTTATTGAATAGGTACTGATTACTGAATAATGAATGACTTTTCGTTATTCATACTTACGACTAACGAATAAGCTATTCGTTATTCATGGGCTTACGAATAACGAATAAATTATTCATTATTCATGAATAATGAATAAAGGTTGCGTTACTCATTATTCAGTATTCGAATATTATTCTGCCCAACTCTGATCACGTGTCTTGTAAAGTCTTAATTTTCATAAATCATTTTGGAAAACTTTTCTTCCTAATTTTTCAAGTTTTCAAACCAATGTCTCCTGAATTTTTGAAATTACATCTCTTGAATTTCTAAAAACAAATGTTTTGCAAATGGAAATTCTTCTAAAATTTACGGAGACCTGAAATTTTATACAATCTTCCAAATGTTTTCTAAGCTTCCAAATTTACGCAAAATCTTCTGAAACAGATTTTTTCTTGGTTTCTTACAATTTTGAACCAAATTTTTGAAATAATTTCTCCAAACTTTCTAAAAGAAATCCCAAATTTTTCAGTCAACGGAAGATTTTTGACTGCAGATTCCCCTAAAATTTTGACTAATATTTTTAATGTACCAAGCACGGTCACAAGGGAAATGGAAAAAATTCCCCCCCCCCCAAAAAAAAAACTGTGGGAAAAGGAGGAAATTTCCGTGGAGAAAGGAGAAAATCTGTGGGGGAGAGGGCAAGCAGAAACATGCGCTTTTCTTTCTACCATTTCTTTTCTCAAAATGGTCGTTTGGATCCGCGCCTGATGTACACAGTGCTAAATTTTTATGAGATCTACTACAACATCTGATTACCCTCATAAATCGCAACAATCTCTCACACCTTATCTAGACTAATTTTATAACTAATTTAACAAATATAAGATGTAGATACCGAGATCATGGCCTACAGGCGTTACGTGTCTCGTTAAAAAAAAAAAAAGGAAAAAGAAGTTTCTTTAAATAATAACTTTCGAAATTTTTTCCTGAATTTCTACAAAATTTTCCGGATTTTCTTGGAAATTAAAAAAATGTTGAATGTAAACTCATCTGAAATTTCCAAGGACCTACTGGCATTTTGAGTAAATCTCCTAATTGTCTCTACAGAAACTTCTAAATTTTTGTACAATCTCCGAAAACCTTTTCTCTTGATTTTTTTAATGGTTTTAAATGAATTTTCCTGAAATTTTTGAAATTACTTCCAATATTTTCTCCTGAATTCCTATGGAATTGCACGCAGCATTTTCCAGCAAGAAAATAATTTGCGAAAGCAAACTCTCCTAAAATTTACGGAAATCTGCTGAAATTTTCAGCATTCTTCTGATGTCTTCTAAACTTTTAAATTTCAACAAAATATGTACAGAACGTTTTCTGATTTTCTTACAGCTGAAGACCTGATTCACAAAGTGCCCTTAGTCCAAAATAGCAAAGTTTGGGAAATCGAAAAAGCCCTCTCATTCTTTATGTGAGATCAAAGTTTGAGAACTGTTGCCTGGTAGTTTTCGAGCTGTAGGCAGTCTGTGATTATAAAGACACGTGAGCTCTCTGTGTAAATTCTATTTTGTCGTTTCAAAACAGTCCCATTGAAAATTTTTCGTTTTCTGGTCCGGATAATGCATTTGGATCTACAGTATCTAGCTTGGTAAACATAAAAAGTGCGATTTCATTCTTATCAGCTCTCCTGAGAACGTACATGAATTCGAGATTCATCCTGTTCCACGTACGAAAAAAAAAAATCAGTAACATCTGGGAGATGCGTAATGACCTTATTCACCAGATAGCGCCAAAAAACTGAACTTGGTAGTTTTGGACTAAGGGCACTTCGTGAATGGAGTCTTAATTTTAAACTAATTTCTCCTGAATTTCTGAAGTAATTTTTCCTAAATCTCTAAGAAATGTCCCTAATTTTCCAGCAAATTGAAGATTTTTGAATGCAAATTCTCCTACAATTTCAGATGAAGTCCTCCTAAAATTTTGATTAATTTCCTAAATGCCGTCTCAGCTCTCAACTTTTTACAAATTTTCCTGAAAAACTTTCATTCTGACTTCTATAATTATTAAACCAATTTCTCCTCAATTGTCGAAATTTTTGCCTACTAAAATGAATGCAAACTCACTTAAAATTTCAGAAGACCCGCTAAAATTTTGTGCAATTTTCTAAATATTTTCAGATTTTTTAAACTTCTATACAACCTTCTGAAAACCTTTTCTCTAAATTTTTCTTATGATTTTAAATTAATTTCCCTTCAATTCTTAGAATTACTTCCAATATTTTCTCCTGAATTCTTGAAAAATCGCATGAATTTTCCAGCAAGCAAATAATTTGCGGACGCAACTTTTCTAGATTGAATGAAAGTTTAGGAAAATCTGAAATTTTAAGCCCGCTTCTCAAATCTTTTACAATTTTGAATTTCAAAAAATCTCCTACAAAACATTCCTTTTTCGTTTTCTTACAATTTTAAACCAATTTCTCCCGAATTTTTAAAATTGGGTCTCCTAAATGTCTAAGAAATTTCCGTAATTTTCCAGCAAACTGAATATTTTTGACAATAAAATTCTACTAAAATTTCAAAATATCTAAAACTGTGACTAATTTTTGAAATGTCTCGGACAGCTATCAGTTTTTTACGAGATCTACTAAAAAGAGAGAAAAAAGTTTCTATTAATTTTTGACGATTTTCAATCGATATCTTTTGAATTCTCGAAATAATTCACGAAATTTTCGCCTGAATTTCTACAAAATTTCTCAGATTTTCCTGAAAATTAAAAAAATTTTGAACATAAACTCAGCTGCAATTTCTAAGACCCTACTGATAATTCATACAAGTTCCCAAAAGCCTTTTCTCCTGATTTTTCTTATAATTTTAAATCAATATCCCTTAAATTCTTGAAAGTACGTGCAATATTTTCTCCTGAATTCCTAAGAAGTCGTCTGAATTTTCCAGTAAATTAAATAATCTGAATGCAAACTCTTCTAAAATTCACGAAAATCTCCTGAAATTTCAAGCACTCTTCTGATATCTCTTATACCAATGAATTTCAACAAAATTTCCAACAAAACATTTGTTCTTGGCTTTCTTACAAAATTTTAAATCAATTTGTCCCGAATTTTTGAAACTGTTTTTCCTAAATTTATAAAAAATTTCCCTAGTTTTTCAGAAAATAGAAGATTTTTTAATGCAAAATCTCCTAAAATTTTAGAGGCCCTCCAAAAATGTTAAGAAATTTTCCAAATGCTTCCTAAGCTTTCAATTTTTTTACAAATTTTCCTAAAAAACTTTCATTTTGACTTCTATGATTATTGAATCAATTTCTCCCCAATTTTCAAAAATCTTTACCTAAATTTTTCTGCAAATTAAAAAGAATTTACACTCATCTGAAATTTCAGAAGACCTGCTATAATTTTGAGCAATCTCCTAAATGTTTTCAGAACTTTTCTGAATTTTCATATGACCTCCTGAAAACCTTTTCTCCTGCTTTCTCCTATGATTTTAAATCAATTTCCCTTCAATTCTTGAAAATACTTCCAATATTTTCTCCTGAATTCCTAAGAAATCGCACAAATTTTCCAGAAAGTAGATAATAATTTGCGAATGCAAGCTCTCTTAAAATTTACGAAAACCTCTTGAAATTTCAAGTACTATTCTGATGTCACATGAACTCTTAAATCTCAATAAAATCTTCTACTCAACATTCTTTTCTTGATTTTACGACAATTTTAAACTAATTTCTTCCGAATTTTTAAAATTGTTTTTCCTAAATTTCTAAAACATTTTCCAAAAAAATTTGAGGTATTTGAATGCAGATTCTCCTAAAATTATGAGTCATTTTCCAAACGTGTCCTAAACGTTTGACATGCTCCTGAAAAACTTTTATTCAAACTTCTCACGATCATTAAACCAATTTTTCCTCAATTTTTAAAATTTTCGCGTAAATTTCTACAAAACTGCTTGAATTTTCCTGTAAATTAAAAAGAATTTAAACTCGCCGGAGATTTCAGAAGACCAACTAAAATTTTCAGTAATCTCCTAAACGTCAAACTTCTAAAGTTTCATACTTTTAATTTTCCTAAAATTCTTGAAATTACTTATAATATTTTCTCCTGAATTACTTCGAAATCGCCCAATTTTTCCAGCAAATTAAATGGATGCAATCCCTCCTCAAATCTACTTTTTGAGATTTTGAGAAATCTCCTAAACGTCTCCTAAACTTTTGAATTTTTTCATCGGCACTTTCCCCTAGCATAGAAAAAAAATCCGATTACTAGTGTATGCTGGAGGGATAGCTTCACGTCCAACCGTTAAATTAAGTTACACATCTTCATTCTCGTTAAAATGGTCTAAATGGGCATAAAATAGTCTAAGCCTCACTCTTGATAACATCATTTTTGATGAATTTTCAAAGTAAACGTTAACTGCAGTTTATAGTGCCAAATGAAAGGTTAACAAGACAGCAAATTTGTTGCCCCCTGTGACGATCCAATACTTTATCTGAAATAGGTACAATACTGCCCTCGAGCCAGTGACCTTTCGTTCCCAATGAAACACTCAACGAGCCGAAATCGTAAATTTCGGAGTTGGGCAGGTCACAGTAAATCAATGGTACGTGTGTGTGTGTGTGTGTGAATCTCTAAATAAAACAACATTACGCAAATACCAGTCATGTGAGGCGACGTTGCAAATACAAATATTTTTGCCTTCGTTACCACTCCCACCATGGAAGAAAAGAAAATAAAAACGCATGTATACCTATGACGTAGATAAAATACAGGCAGAATTCATATAGAGGTGTGAATTAGTACACACAGCACATTCCTTGAAATACATTGTGATAGAAACAGGTGACTATCAACAGGTCTCATTAGAATACAAGCCAAAGAGAACTGCCTTTCATAATCGAGTTTCATGAAATTTAGATTAAAAGTGTCTATAATTAAAACTAGGTGTCCGACCTCAACAGTGATACGAATCAATTATTATTGAAAAATAGGCGAGCCCACAATCGCAAAATGAATTCACTAGAATCGCTTTTATGACAAATAGTTCCAACTAGGGACAGGAGTACACAAAGTAACAAGAATTTAGAATAATTTAGATATGTTTGAATAATTGATTTGAAATTTTGACTCAGATTAATCTTGATAATCAGCCCCATTATATTCTAGCTTGTTGACTACCCGGATTGATGTCAGCCAAATTAGAGATCAATTGGAAAATAATCTATAATCAGCAGTAGCGAACTGTGCTTTTCCCAGGAGAACGGGAAGGGGGGAGTAAAACATCCTCCAACGTTTTTTCATCAAAGAAATAGAGAAAAAAAAAGTTTTTTGTAGCTGAAATTGGGTGAGGACAGCTGATACTTTGAATCCTTTTCTCTTCCTATCAATATTTTCAATTTTTTAATAGTTCAATCCTTCAAAATTATTACTTTAAATTATACTTATTTCACCTACTATTACGTACAAATGTTTCATATTTACCCGCGAAACACATTCATATGAATGTACCACAAAATGTCCACGGGGAAAAAAGAGACTAGTTTAGTAGACTTTTTCCATATCATTATTTGACATCTACTAGACATTTTTGTGAAATAGACCGTTTACAAAGAATTCATATTAACCCAGAGGTTGAAAAAAAGTAGGCATGTATGACCACTCAACTACTTTTGACACGTGGCAACTTTTATTCTTTTCATGTGCTCAACTTGATTCGACTCTCTCTTCCCCTCTGAGCGTCTTTTGAGTTACCTCTATCCTACTCATCCACATAAAATATTAATTTTCTCATTGACATCATTAGCCAGTGTCGAGTCAATATTTTATACGTAGGTACATTCATGTAAACACGTCTTACTCAAACTCTCTTATAATTTCTATTATTCCACGAGATAATATTTTATTTAAATAATTTATTTCTAGTTATGGTTCCATATGTCGCTATTCTTACAATACCAATAAATTTGTAGAAAAAAGAAAACGAATGTCCATATTTCTGTCCACTTCAATGTTTCGAGGGTAATAACTATAGAGATGGCGTTCAATTATCATTTTTCTCGTTCCCCTAACTCCCTTTCAAAATCGCCACCACTGAATATAATGTAGTGGATGAGATCCTCAGATCCATCGTGCTACTTTATCCCCCAACATTCAGTACTCGGTCCTATATTTTTCTCTCAGTAAGATCAATGTAAATGGAACTCCAAAGAAAGTGATACCTAAAACAAAAAAGTGACGTAGGATACGCTAATTTGTTGATTTTTGCTGTCGTCAAATTAGGAAGATAACGATAAATTTTCGTCCAAATGGCGATCGGTACTTCAAAATATCGCAGTCACCCATTATAGATTAGACATTAGAGTCATTAAAGACATGCAGAGCATTGCACAGAAAATCGGACAATAACACTCTTTAGTATGACACGTTTTGTTTTGCTTCAAACATTTTCCACGCGATGCGAGCTTCTACTAGAACAATATTTCGTCGTTCTTTACTGTTGGATTTATGAAAATATGCGAATACTCTCTGTTTTGAAGTTGGATACCTGATGGCGTTAGATTCTTGCTTTCTTCTATGAGTATCTTTCCTCTGCTTTCTCTGTGTTCCCTTTCATCAGAAAAAAAAGTCATAAATCAAATCAAAGTTATTCCTCCAGCAAAAAAATGGGAGAAAATAAAACAAATCTTAGTACCCTCTACTGTACACATACATGTGCGACCGTGAGGAGGGCAATTAATACCCTCGTACAAATAAAAATGAAGGTAAAATTAACACAACTTTTCCTTTAAAAACAACTAAAAGCTAAGGCACAGTAGAAACAAAACAAAAGAAGAAAGAAAAACAGAAAATCGAATTCCCTCTGTATGAGATAATATCTATGTAAATTTTAGCCTTCAGAATACAACTGCTAGATTTAACCATCCGGTTTGATAATTATTACACTACCCAACAGCCTAAAACACAATGGGATAAGATTATACGATTTTACGAGTAGCTGTATTCTGACTGCTGAATACGATGGCGTTAACCATTTTACTCGAGAGAACGTCTCGTTTTCCATATTTAAAATTGAAATTTTACTAAGATTTTCACTTTTTATCCCTTTTTGTCGTCCAGGAATAGCTACACTGATACGGATAACTATACTGAACGCACATAGTTGTTCGATCAGTGGTATCATCTTGATAATACTAAAATTTGCATTTAAGATGGAAGCTTGGGGGGAAAAATGAAATATAATCAAAAAATTAATATCGGCATTAAATTCCTCGTTAAAAATACATAATCGAATATTCTCGTGTCATTATTTAAAGAAAAATCTCAAATTGTTGCGTAGTGTTATAGAAGGCTACTTATTGCTCTCCCAAAGTTGATCCTCTAGCAATGTGCGAAACTGATTTACAACTATGACTTTTAGACTTCATCAAAACTCTTCAACCCATAAACATTTTTTCCCCAACTTTTCCATTCTTATTTAAGACTTTTATAAGATCTTAACACACTCTCCCAGACTTACTGAAGACTCTGCAATTCTTTCATTTGAAACGTCGTAAAGACAGTAGCTACAATTCTTCAGGTCATGGGATTTACCCCCTCCCCTCAATTTAATTTTTCCCCTATGTATTAAACTGAGATATGACCCATAAAAATGTTATTTGAAAATCGAAAGCTCCCCCTAAAAAACAAAGAAATGGTATAACTACTCCGCTGCATTTAATACTCTTTCTAGGACACTCTCAGACCTATCTAAGGCTCTGTATTTCATTTTTTAAAACTACGTAAGACTATAGCTATTCTACGATTCATTGATGCTCATTTAAGACTCTCTCTAGAGTTCTCCCAGATTTGTTTATAACTCTGTAGAGCTTCTATGTAAGGCTCGTGTGAGTCGTTTACAAGACTTCCTCAGACTTGACTAATGCTCTTTGAGGATTTTGCGAGCTCGTTTAAAACTCAAAAAAATTGTTCGAAACTTCAAGACTCTTTAGGACTTTTCCACGCTTCCTTAAAATCAGCGGCATACATAGGGGTACGGGGTCAGACTATATCACCCCCAAGCCAAAAATAAAGATAAAATTTTATTGTCAGTTCATTTTATTCTTCAAAGTCAACAATGGTCAAAATTTTGATCCCAACTGTTTTTTTGCTAGTCAAATCAAATTTAAAACGAAACTTCGTAGATACGTCCTTATTCTAGCTACAATATTTTTACCCCTCTTCCCCCAGGAACTTTCTATGTACGCTACTGTTTACAACTCTGCTTCTTTCATACTTATTTAAAACTACTTAGGATTATCAACCTTGCTTAAAATTGCTAAAACTGTTCAAGAGAGAACTCTTCCAGACTTCTTTAGAATTCTGTGAAGTTCCTGTTTAAGACTTGCTAACAGTTCAATTTTAGAGTGAGCTTCTGAAGATTTTCCGGGACTTGCTTAAGACTTTCTGTCATTCCTATTTAAAATATGCTGACCGTTCAAGCTGTCTCAGACTTGATTAAGGCTGTTCGAGGCTATTCTAAACATTGTTTAAGATTCGGCAAGACAGTTCTAAACTCGTTTAAGAATCTGCCTGACTCTTCCTGACTCTATTAAGACTCTCAGCCGTATAGCTAGAATTAAAGTACGGGTAGGGGCACAAGACGAGGTCAGATTTTTTAATGTTAAAAAAACACTTTTATAGAGCTTTAATGAATTTGCATGGTCGTCAATTTTACCGCACATTCAGTGGCGTAGCCAAGGGGGGAGGCGAAAGGGGCGAATGCCTCCCCCAAGGCACCTGAAATTGAATGTAAAATATGCAAAAATGAGCAAATTTTCGCATTTAAAACACGTTTTTCCGAAAAATGTTTGTTCGAGCAGTAATTTTACCTTCATTTTTCATAAAATAGTCTTCTAATACCGGCAAATTTTAAAACTCAATTTTCGACTTTTTCTCCCTTGAAAATCTTACTTCGCCCCCCCCCTTGGGAAAATCCTGGCTACGCCACTGGGCACATTCAGCACAGTTAGGTATGAAAGTATAGCGGCGGGTTGCGTATTTATGTCTGTGTGTATAATGTATATACATATGGGGAGTATCAATTCCACAACAACTTGTTCTACACGTTTGCCCGAGCGTGGGGCAAAAAATGTTATGGGGGCCTGAGCCCACCCGGGCCCCCCTTAGCTACTCGGTGGAAGACTCTTCACGTGCGATTAAGATTTTTTACAACTTTTTATGCTTTTTTTAAACTTATATACGATCATTGCAGACTCGTTTGAGACTCTGCAAGACTCTTCATGACTTGTTCAAAACACTTCCCAAGATCCTCAGTCTTTTTAAAACTTTTCCAAACGTGTTCAAAATTCGATACGGCTTTTCAGAAACCTTTCAAAATGATATAAAACTCGAAAATTGGAAGTAACAAAAACGGCAAAGTTATGAGAATAACTGCCTGTCAACAGAGGATGGGCGAGGGGGTGTGCAAATCCCCATTTTGTCAAATTACTACCCTTGAATTTGCGAACAAAACAGTTTTCCACTCGCATAATTTCGTCAAATAACCACTAATTTTGCCGAGAACACGAATAATAGCAGTTATGCATGATAGGGAGGAGGCACATCCCATTCCCCAACCAGGTCTTTCTTTGCCTGGCTATCAGACCGATAACACTCCTTGCGGGTAATTCCACTAACTATTTATCTCTGTACCTCGCTGGATCTTGTGGTAACAGATCTGTCATCAGCAGTTTCCCAAATTTCCGGAGGGTAAACTTCCACGTGTTTTTGATATTAACGAGGGAGAGTAGATCAGACTCTCAGTATTTGAAGAATTAATAAGTAATTTCTCAATTGCTGCTCATGGAATTATTCTAATTCACTGGATTTCCGTGTTGACCAACTACTTTTGAAGTATTTTAAATGAAAATATTTCGCTCTGGGAGCAGGAGCGAAAAAGGTCAGGGGGCAAATCTATTTTTACTAGGGCATTTACCACTTCAGAAGTTGCAAGTGAGTGACAGATTTCAAATTTTCAACACTTATCATACGGGATCTGGTTGGCCGAGTGGATAGCGCACTGGTCTCGGAATCCGGAGATCCCGTGTTTGAGCCCACGTAGCCACACTCGCTACCATTCGACCTAGGCCGGTTTTTCGGCAGGACGAGAAGAGGGCTAAGACAGCCCTAACAGCCTTCCTGACGTCTCTGAAGTAATGCTCGAAAGGGCAGATTCCAGGGCTCGGGTTGAGAGCAAAACTAGAAAAGAGGACAGCACAGGTCACTTTTCCGGCCAACAGGCCATTAACCTCTCAGGCTAGAGGAAATTTGCCCTTTGCTTCTAACCAGCTCGCCCCTATCTGGGAGGGCCAACCCCTCTGTCCTCCCCTCTCTGTGCATCTGAACCTCAGTGGTAAAGAAAATACTTAGACACTTCAGTGCGACAGTCAACAGCAGTTGCAATACTACGGCCTATTAAAAATTGTAAGTACTTCCTTTCTGCAAAATCAGTGATAGGTAGCAAACAGATCCAGAAATGAGAAGGCCGAGCATGCTGAATAAATTTATGCTCGAGCAATTGAGTATAAATTGAGCGTATTTTCCAAGATAAAGCATAAATTCAAAACAATTTTTCAGTGCAAAACAAAGGAAGAACGATAAAATATTTTAGAAAAGTAGAAAAAAACAAAAAATATGCAAAAAAGTTTATCTGAGAGTTCTCATAGTAAAAGTTTAACTCTTCTTTTCAGAATAATGTGCTTGGGCCATGGCCAGTGGAATGGCTATCTACCATGTCGTGTTTCTGTTCTTGTATTTGCAAAAGCATTCCAGTTCCTGAATATTACTAAGTACATATGACAGTAGGAAACGGGATAAAGGGATGGAAACTACATATGTATATCAAAAATACTGAAGAAAATACCGGGCGGTGATGCAGAAGGCCAGTAGAGGTGTTACTCCATTTCTACAAGGTGCTCTTTGAGCTCGCTTAGCATGCTCGAGCATAAACTGAACGAGCTAGGTGAAATATATAATGCTCGAGCACTTCTCATTTCTAAGATTGATATCTCGAATTTAACTCAGACAGAAAAGGAAAGAGGCGTATTTGGAGACAAAGCGATTAGATTTAACAAACTGGGAACTTGTTCGAGATTCTTATCCTCGTTGCTGAACAACGGTGGAGTTGAAGGGGCTTGAGCGGCTTTAATCGCTCAGAAGACTCCATTCTCCGTCGAATTCCTCCCCCCGTTCCAAAAAAGTCCCACGTTTCAAAATAAGTTGCCAGAATTTGGAGCCTGGCTCCTCTCGAAATATTCCTCCATCTCATCCGCCTCGGCAGTTGATCTTTACAATCCACTCGCTTCCTGATCGCGGTTGTTTCACAAAAATCAAACAAGATTGCGACTGCTGGTTGGATGTTGAAAACTATGTAGAATATTAATTACCCTCGTTTAACTTCGCTGTATATAGACGATCATCTGATACTAATTTAAGAAATCATAAATTTCAAGAACAACAAACTAATTAGCGAGCCGCCATTGGTCACTGCGAGCCCAATTTTAATTGAAACGTAATGGGACACTAGCAAATTTGTGATTAAATTTTCGAAAGAGTGCTATATACAAGGTGAGGCACGAAAATCCTCCCCTAGTATTTTTCTTATTGCGAAGTCGGATCGAGGTGGAATAAATGGGGATCTTCAAGTGCTAAGGTCTAGTTTTTTTCGTGTGGAAAAATGTCTCTCCCCCAAAAGGAGAGTTAAAACGTTCTACCAACTTTGAAATCTTAAATGGGACCATATCAAATAAAGTAACGGAATAGCGATTTTTTTGGTCGCAAATTTCGAAAATCTAATCAGATTTTTGATCGGCCCCAATTGAGGTTCTAAAATGTCAACTTATTATACAAAGTACCAGAAGTGTGTTTTTTCAGATACTGATTTCGAAAGTCCTGAATTAAATTTCTTTCCCTCTTGAAGAGCCCAACTGACTTCACTGAAAAAATTTAACAAGGTATCAGAATTAGAGATTTTTTGCGTAGCTGATGTCGAAAATCAAACCAATTTGAGCCTCGAGTACGACTTTTTTCCTATTCAAAGAGCCACTTTGTCAGATGTTCTACGAAAACAGAAAAAAAAACAACAAAAAAAAACTATCCGTTCCCAAAATAAGAACCTGGATCCTTTCCACGAGGAAACAGAACAGAACTGTATTTTTAACTTCCTTTTGAAATATCAGAAGACGGTGTTTTCTAGTCATTCATTTCCTACAAATTCAGATTTATGATCCTATCTCAATTTGGTCTCCTAAAATCCAAATTTCAAAAAATAAGTAAAATTAATTTGCCTTGTGAAAATCTAATTAAGCAACATCAGATTCAATATTAGATTAGAGTGCGTTAAGAAATTCCCCTGTCCTACCACTTTTTTCTTTTTGAATTGCAGAGTCAAGTTGAACCGAGACAGGATAGCTTCGGGTAATTAAGATCTCAATTAGACCACGAATACATTTCCCTCCCCAAATTAAGACTAGGCCGTCCCATCAACTTCGGAATTTTAAATTGATCCCAAAAGTCGCATTTTCGCACGTGAAGTTGGGCAAAATTTCAATTTAAAAAAAAAATCATCCCTTTTCTTTCTTGAATGAAAAACTCTTCTGTTGTAAAAAAAAAAAAAAAAAAAAAGATTTCCCCTCTTTATTTTTTTACAAGAAAAGGACACACTTTCGCTTCTTATTCAAAACAAAAAAAGGAAGGATAATTCTTTATTTTTTCCTCGAAAAAAAGTTGCCGAGTTTCTTTTCTTGAAAATAACAAATGCAGTTCTTCTTTCTGAGGAAAAGGAGGGGGTCAATCTTGTTAGCATTCCATGGAGATTATATGAACAATTCACGAAAACTGTTTATACTTTAATTTGAACATTACAGGACTTGTAAAGGTTCATGAAATAATCTGTTAGGCATCAAAAAGTAGACTCCTTTAAATCAACTAGTAATCTGTTAAAGCTCAATCCGCTCAATGTATCAAGATTTTGTTGAAAGTTTATTAAAATAAGTGGAATATTACAAAAAAGTAATATAAGACTTTAAGACTAGTAGACAGTTCGTCGAGATACTTTAAAAAACTCGTTTAAATAATGTCTTTGCTTAAAAAAGTCTTTTAAGACTGTATTTAATTTGTGAAAATTTGGCTTACATTCTGCTTAGCTCGTAAAGATTTTTCAACAAGCCCAGAATTTGTCGAAAATTTGCAATAATTCCATCAAGATTTTGTTCAAGATTCGTTAAATCTCCATTAAGATTTTCTATAAACCAAGTACATAATTATAATTCAGAACAGTTTGTAAAAATTTAACTCCCCCGCAGCACCTCGGATTGGCTATTATCAAACCCACTTCTACTGATTTTAAATTGGTCTCCAAAACTAAATCTTATACGAAAAAGAATGATTCATGTTTTTTAAAATTTTAAACTGATTTCTACTCTGAATGCTGAACTCAGACATCGATAATACCCTGTATCGGAGGGGGGGGGGTGTGGAACTTCTTTCATGGATTTGTTTATTTTTGTCCCAAATTAAATTTTGACCCATGTAAAGTGATATTAGTTGAATTTGGAGCACAGTCTACACTGAGTAGAAAACCTGATTGAAATTTTGAACTCAGCAATTTGAAACCCCCTATTCTAGCACTTATGCTGCACTATTCTCTCAGTCAAGTCAAAAGAACGATTCATTTCTACATCCAAGATATCATTTTGGAGACAGAAAGTTAATTTTTTCTACCTTCGAGAAACACCAGACAAATTGGCTTGGGGCCCAAAACAACTAATAATCTTTAGTTCTGATATTTTATTCAGTTTCTAGTCAATTGGGCCTCAGGAGGATGGAGAAGTCGAATTCATAATTTTCGAAATCCGTAACTGAAAAAAACCACTTCCGGTACAGTGTTTAATAAATTTGGATTTTTGGACCCAAAGCAGGCATCAAAAACCTAATGCTAATAATTCAAAATCAGTGACCCATCCCTGTTTCGGTAAGTTTCAATTTGTTCCATTTTTCTAGCAAAGTCAATTTGGCCCAGTTGAAGGATTTAAATTTAGACGTCGGGGTCGAATTGAGGTCGGATCGAAAATCTGATAGAATTTTCAAAATCAAGAACCAAAAAAATACCTATTCCGATACCGTATTCAATGTTTCCGGCAAAGTTAATTTATCTCCTTCGAAGGGGCCGAATTTCTATTCTGGGACCGAAATTGGGGCCAGTAGATCAAAAATCTGATAAAATATTTGGAATCAGGGATCCACAAAACTCATATTTCGATAACTTGTTCAATTTTCTCGGCAAAGTTAGTTCGGCTCCTTTAAAGGGGTCAAATTTAAAAGTTAAGGCCGAAATCGGGGTCAAATAGAGTCAGGGATCCATAAAACCTTCATTTCGAAACCTTGCTCAATTCCTACGCACAATTAATTTGCCCTCCAGAAGGGGTAAAATTCAAATATATGGTTCCAAATCAGGGTTGAAAAATCTGACTGCATTTTCGGAATTAGTAACTCAAAAAATCCCTATTAGATACCTTTTCTTCCAGCCCCGTAGAGCTACAAAGAAGGCCTAGGGGAATTTCCACGGACCCCCCTCTCCTTCCAGTTCAATTTGTCCTTTTGTTAAATGGGAAAAAATTATATATAAGCTACGGGAGAAGAGGTTTCTTTCATGGTGTAAGGAGTGATTGCTGATTTGATATACAGTATGATTGAAATTCAGGCCTTTTAAAAATATCAGGCCCCCTTGAAAGTCCGGGTTCGGGGATTTCCCCCTTTTCTTTCTCCCCCTCCCCTTGTTCGATACGTTTCCATTTAAGATTTTAAAATTGGTGGAACATTCCAGTGCCCCTTTTGGAAAAAAGAAAATGTTTTCACTCGAACAGAAACTAGACCTTAGCCCTTGAAGATCCCCGTCTGTCCTACCTTGATCCGACTTTTAGCAAAAAATAAAAAATAAAAATACTAGGGAAAGGAGTTTTGCGCCACACCTTGTATACACGTAGCTGCCAGGCACGAACTCGACGTATATTTCGCATATCGCGGCGGTCATCGAAATTCGCGGACCTTGAAATTCACCTCAGTACGGACAGACGAAACATTTTTCGTAATTGAATCCGCAAGAGCAGTCGGCAACAATCGGTCGTCAGCTCCGACGAGGGGCGAAGCAGACTGATGAGTAATTATTATTCCACATTTGAGCGTGTTCGCTCGTAATTATCTGGCGGTTGTTTTTAAACAAAAAAAATTTCACGATTTCATTCATAAAAAGCACCGAATTAAGGCTGTAGCGACACTGCCAGTCGATAAATTACCCCGTCACCGGCATGCGAGGTGAGTGACAGAGGCCTGGCTGGTCGACCACGTGTTCTTGTGTTTTCGGAATATGATTTTGGCACCGCACCACGGCCCCGGGCTACATTTCCTAGTTATTCAAAATAAGTTTTTTTTGTTTTTTCTTTTTTCAATAGTCTGGCGTATTAAATTGCATTCCATAGTACGACTAGCGGCCACTCTCCGAAAGCGAAATACGTGTTGATGATTTATAGGGTATGTATTTCCTATTTAGTCGCCGAAAGAAGCGCAAAGTTTATTTTGAGATTTTCTATAGAATAGATTTCTTAAACGAGTAACAGTTTACATAGAGTACATGTGAATGACTTGTATAGTTTGTGTTCTCAGTTGCACAGCCTGCAGCAGCGGACACACGAGGGGGTAATAAGAACAATTGCCCGCTCCCTTCCAGGAGATCTTCCGGGAAATCAGTTTTGGTTGATTGAAAATGTTTCAAAAATGTGTACGTGCATATCAAAAGGGCCCATAGAGTTGGACGCTAGTTTTCAAGCTACGACCAGGGACGTGCCGATAGGGAGGCAGGGGGCAACTTACTCCCCCTGCAGGAATTTTTCACTCAGCAGTTAGGAAAATTTACTATTTCAGTCCGGTGGAATTAGAAAATCCAACAAGTCGAAAGGTTTTTTTTTGCTTTGATACATGAAAATTGAGCTGAGAAGTTGGGAAAATCCAATAAATCAAACGGTTTTTCTTCTTTTGCTTTGATATTTGGGAATTTTGAGTTGAGACAGTTGCGAATTTCACAAGTTTTACACCCCCTCCCCCCACAAAAATCTTCGGTACGTCCCTGGCTGGCTAGGGCCATTTTAAGCGATTCGGGTCAAAATCAGCAATTTTCAGGTTTTCAGTGGAACGTACACTGGAAACCTTCCTCTTTCACCTCAGCCAAACACGAAAACATTCGACAAGGAACGAAAGAAAATAATGTGTTAGAAGATGACGATCAAAATAGTGTCAGTAAACAAGAAATCGCCCCTCCAGTTAGATTACCAACAGCTAGGAGATATGCATTACTGTGGTGTGTTTCATTAAATACTGGAGCTGAGAATTACTCATAAATTGATCCGGATGACACGAACATTCATACCATTTACAATTAGGTATTACTTGGTGCACGCTTTTCTGTATTTTTGGAAGAATTAAAATGTTTGTTTCTGTAGTTTGGATAGGGAACTATAGGCCAATTAGTCTGTCCTTAAACATTTGCAAAGTATTCATGAAAATTTTTAAAAGAAGAATGTACAACAAACTCGACTTCAACCAGGGAATAGAACAGGCGGGCTTTTGTAAAAGACAGTCAACAATAGATCATCTACAGACAATCAATCAGATAATTGAAAAATTGCTTGAGTATAATCTAGAAACACACACGCTCTTCATCGATTATCACAAAGCCTTCGACTTGGTAGAACACCAACATTTGTGGCAACGTCTAAGACAGCAGGGTATTACAACAAAAATAATAAATATATGTGACCTGGAATCATGAAATGTGCCTCTGGTGTCAAAAAGTCATATTCCACTTTCTTGACAATTCTTATTGAAGAAATCAGCTCTTTCAAATGAAAAAAATTGCAGCTTCCTATTTTCATTAGTTTTTCCACAAATTGCATTTAAAAATTACGTCACAATTTTAAAAACATCCGTTTACATGGAGCCCATGGGAATGACAGAGAACAAGAATTCGAAACGCGGTTGTCATAGTAACCCGTAAACGCACCACCACAGATGTACAAGCTGTGTACATCTGCGCGCACCACTATCACCATCCCATCTTTACATTCGTTCATCTTGAAACCCTGTTTTCGCACAACAGGTACATTTCATAATTCCAGGTCACATATTGAGAAATTTGCATGAAAACTCAAAAGCCTACATTAAGCTAAACAAAAAAGGGGAAACTTTCGAAATTTGTAGAGTGAAACAAGGCAACCCACTGTCCCCTAACCTGTTCAGTGCGCTAATAGAAGAAATAATAAGAAGCCTCAACTGGGAAAACCAGGGAATTAAAATAGACGGGCGCTACCTAAACGATCTTAAATTTGCTGATGACCTTATTCCGCTAAGCTCAAAACAAGAAGCATTGACGAAAATAGGCAATGAAATAGCAGCAGCAAGCAAAAAACGGAGACTAGAAATCAACTAAGAGAAAACTAAATACATGACTAACAGAAAGCCCATGACGCAGGATACAGGTAAAATAACTATAAACGGAACAGATATCGAAGAAGTGAGGAAATACAATAACCTGAGACAAACGATAGCCTTCGAGGAGAAAACAGAAAAAGAATTAAAAATATAGAAGAATAAAGCTTGGAGGAAATTCTGGTTGCTAAGCTGTGTTTTCAAAAACAAGAAATTCGGATTAAAAACGAAAATGAAAAATTCTCGATAGCTCCATACTAGCAGTACTCAGCTACGGTTCACAGACGTGGTCTCTTACAAAAATAAGAACATCAAAACTTCAAGGTACACAAAGGGTCATGGAAAGAAAGATAATGGGGATAAACCTAAAAGAGAGGGTTAGAAATAGGAAAATAAGAGAGGCAACACAAAGCGAGGATAGAAGGGCGAAAATTAAAAAAATCAAATTCAAATACGTGGGGCACATGTTTAGAACTGGGGAAGAGAGATGGGAATCGAATTACCAGAAATTGGACCCCATATGGAAGCAAAAGGGGGAGAGGAAGACTCAAAAGTGTACGGAGGAATGAGTTAAGAAATCGTGTAGAGACATCCTGGAAGAGTGTCTGACCTATGACAGGGAACGGTGGTGGAAGATCGGAGAGGCCTATGCTCGCGAGTGGGCCGATTATATGAACTGAAAGAAAATTCGAACAGAAAATGTAAAAATAAAAGGCTGCTTTGTTATTATTATTATTATTATTATTATTATTACCTATTTTGTAGTTTGTCTTATTTTTCTCATACAGCAGTATACGGGCAGGATTCAAATTTATTCTTAACAATTTTGCGTCATTTTTGGTATGAATTGGAAAAGGGCCGATAGTGTCGGGTCATGCATGTAGGCTATTCGTGATATGTAAGGTGTTCCAAAACATACCGAAATGTTAGATTTCAGTCTCGTCAATACATTTTTTTTTTCGTTGGAGTCAAGTTGACCATCCAAAGGGATGCGCGATAGAAATTTTGGGCACCATTTTACTTCACCAACTTCAAATAATACGTTTTTCTCGAAAACTATTTTTATTTTTATTTTTTTAAATGTCAACTCCAAACGGCTGTAACTCGGTGAATTTTTAACCTAGAAGTCTGGGATTGGTTTCATTCGATTGGAGATTGTATCCAGAATAACGTCCAACCGACACTATGGGCCCTTTCGATGTGCTCGTTCACAAATATGTACGTATGTAGTGGGGCAGTAGGAAAGTCTTGGCAAGTCTCAAACAGGGGCGAGGTGGGACCAGAAAGCCCACCGATTTGCAGGCCACACCCGTAACAAAATCGAAGACCAGTACCCTCCCTCTTTCCACGGGAAAAAAATCGAAAACATTACATTTCTAATTTTCTACATGAAAATGAAAAAAATATTATGGAATCTCGATGAGGAAGTCAAATGCAGCATGGAAAAATGAGAAAATATGAAAAGTTTCTTACAATGCATATCGTTGAGAATGACTATATTTAATATTTAATTATGAAAGATTTATTCCCCCACCTGGTCTGCAAAATGTGTATGGGTGCATGTGTGTAAGGCGGGGGTGGGAAGTTCAAATCGAATGATTCAGTCATAAGTTGTTCGGCGTGACATTTTTTCATTCATGCAATATAGTTATCGAAAATTCGACTATATACCAATCCATTTACCTATGAGATTTGTGCAAAATAACTTTTTCAACATCTAAATCGTAGCTGTGAAAACTCTGGAGAATTTAAATAAATAAATCTTGTAAGCGTAATGTACTGACTCCAGATAACTCATCCGAGTTTTATCAAAATTAATTTTTTGTTTTTTTATTTTTTAGGTATTTTCTAGTCAACTAGCAAATTTTGACCGAAAAGGATGAAACATTATCTTTCTGGGACACGGACTAATATCCTCCGATAAAGCTCAAACTTTTTAAAGATTTTTTTTTTAATTATTTGGAACTACTTGTGGGAGCGAGTCGGACAATTTCCGAGAAAATGCTTGGAATACGGACTACTGTACTAATGATGACGGGTGTTAATTGACTCGGAATAAAGGTTGGACATTTTTGCGTTTTCTGAATAAGAAATTAGATACGCAGGGATAAAAAATGTTTATAACTACATATTTTGTCCTTTGAGGCGCGAGAGTCGGAACCCAAAATGTTTTTTCACGAAAGAGGGTTCGCTAATACTCATCGATAACATTATCCCACCATATCACCTTCATAACTCACAACAAACTCTCACACCTCATTTAAATTTACTGTACCTACTATACGTATCAAATAATGTACTAAGTATAATTAACTTTAAGATCTACCGAGATCATATGGCCTATAGGTGATAAGTGTCTCGCTAAATATAAAATAAAAAAATAATAATAATTTCATCTAACCGAGTTCAAATGTTCAAGATCTATTCATCAAGTGAAACTATAATCAGTCTGACGTTATTATCTACCAAAATTATGAAGTTCAGAAAAGTAAGTGGCTGTAGCGTAAACAGGAAAATCCTAGAGCGGACGAGAAATAATTTATTATTCTGTAAGTTGAAAAATAAAAAATAAAATAAAAAAAAAGTTTAAAAAAACTTTAAAAAATAACCGTACTATAGTCGGTAGCGAAACGAGTAAATTTTCTTTTTATCTATTTCATTAGTAAAAATGCGTAATTTCCGACTTTTTCCCTAGCTCTAGGGTGAGATACATCCTTAGACTATACTTTTTTTTAATTCTTTCAAGCATATTTTACTCTTCATATTTTTTCAAAACTGTTTGATATAATCTTTAAAGCTTTTTCGAATCTATCTAAAATGATTATTTCATGCTGTACAAAGAATTTTTCGGACTCATCGAGATTTTTACAAGACAAGACTCTCTAAGACTCTTTTAAGATCAGGGACCTCGCGAGTTGTATGGAAGCAGGGTGCATAGAAATAGGTCTTTTTACGCTCATTTTGGCAACTGATATTGAAAATACCGACTTAATAACAAAATACAAACGTTTTTTTTCATCTATCATCCAAGCAAGCAAAAAAACAAACAAAAAACAGCTTTTCTACATTTTGTTTACCAATTTGAAAATGCCTACTCAATAATAAACATCACAAACATTTTTCTTAAAATCAGAAAAAAAAAAGGTCAACGATTTTTAAATACACCCTTAGTAAAACGATCGAGTAAAACGCTGATGCAAAGTTCGGTGAAATCACACATCGTATCAACGCAGAAATAAGAGTCCGATTTTGAGATAAAAATCGATATCAAAATCTATATTCATAAATATTATTGACAGAAATATCAAATTGGAAACTGATTTAAACTTTTTATCGATCATGAAATCAGTCTCGCATTTTCCGTCGAAAATATAATTTATTATTCCCTCAATAAGTAAACATTTCACAATTTTGATTCGAAAAATTATGAAAAAATCGAGAAGCTATTGGCCTCCAGAAACCAGGTATAACCGGGGCAAAGCCTCAAAGCCCAATCTTACATATTATATAGGTACCTAGCCGTGAAACACGTGCTTGCGGAAATGTCGACTAAGATGTTAGCATTGAAATCCAGGACATTTTTAGTACACATTTTCATGTGCAATGCGCATATAAATGTCGATGCTCTGTTTGCTGAGTAGACTGTGTAGTACACATTTCCATAGAAAAATGATGAACAACAGTGTTCAGTGGATGTAAAATGCAGTTGACATTTAGTCAACAAGTATTGACATGTACCGACATTGCTACTCAGTATGCAGCAAACTGATACTCATTCAGTAGACATAGAAAAGGTTGGTATAGTCGACATTTCCGTTGACATTATTGTCAAAAAGTACTGACAGTATTGTCAACATTGCAGCACCAGGGTATATAAAAGTAGATCCAACTACTGTACAGTCTACATTTGCATTGACACATCTATCTTAACAAATGGTTTACACTGAGTAATCGTTGTACCAAGTTATTACCATAATTCTTATATGGTTGGGTTTAATACAATGTGTTCCAAGGCATTTGGACACAAAAACTTACAAAAATGTTTAAAAAAGTGATGTTGATACAAATGCTGATGCTTCTGTCAACGTCGACAATGTTTCACGGGTACCACAGTAGTCAATAGAAAAATCTATTTAAAAAAAAAAAAATGTTCACTTACCTATAATATACTTTTTGAAAACAAACTGATACAATATACGTTCTTCTTCTGTGTTAATTGCTGCTATTTGGTTCATCTGTTCCATATCACTCGCTTCATCATCTGCCTCAATTTGTGCTAAACTACTGGTTCTTGAACATTCTGCATAATGAAAAATAAAAATAAAGTTCAGAGGGATGGGCTGCTGTACAATCAATACGGAGAATAACTTGTTTTGTAGAAAAAATATTCTGTGAACAGGTGACTCTCAGATAGCAATAATACAACCGAGAACCAGAAACTGAACAACATCTTAATTCTAACGAACTGTAGTATGATAACCACTGAAATAAATGTAAGCGGTACCGGTACTCGAAAAGACAGATAACTTTGATAAGAGACAATATAGATTCACATGCACGGAATGACAGAGCAGCAATACGGCAGACAAATTTTGTGACTGGATTGAAATTTAATAAGTTCACAACAAGCACTTCTTTCAAGTACTTGTACTGCCATACAACCTGATGTAGCGGAATAAATTTTACTCTCTGATGATTGAGCGGTATAATATCTTACCAAGGCTTCATATCAATATTTACCTGCTTAAAGCTTACTGCTCCTTGATGGCATCAATATGGTACTGGACTCGGCTTCTTTTCCGTCTTCTCAAATGACATTGACATTTGCTTCAGTCTGCAGATTTATTTGTCACGTTTCTTATACCTAGCGATTGTTGGTTTCTTTCTCTGTACTCCCAACTGAAGAAGTCAACCTATCCGCGTTCGTCTTTGCCAATTCAAATCAGCATTACCTGAGTGAGGCAACACCCGCGGCGAAGTACTGATGGAACTTGACATAACTATTTGAACGGGAACTCGGAGTTTGCTCTACTTTGCAGCAAGAATGGATACCTGATATCAGAATTACAGGAAAATGTTACTACTTGTAAAAGTTGGTTACTTGTTGATAGTGATAAGCCCAGAAGCATCTTACACTGCCGTGAGAAATACCTTATCATGTCGCGATGAATAAGTAACGACTCTGCTTCTTGTGACTTAATACTTCCATTTCTTCAATTGTTATATAACCTAGCAATTTCTTCTCGCTGTATCGCTGTATCTCACTATACTCGTACATATGACAGAGCAGCAAAACAAAAGTGCACTTTCACACACTTAATATTTATAATACTTACTACACCCATAGGATTTTGAATTATGAACAACTATATACATATAGACCAATTAGTAATACCTAATAATAAAGTATACTTAGTTTTCTAAGCTTCCTGTCGCAAATTTTCGCAAAACGTTTCAATGGACCCACATCCAGCTGACGTCACTGTTGAAAATCCAGTGTTGCCATGGTCCGACTTTTCCTCTCCGCGTTAGTTTCTGTTTTACGGGTGTTTACATCTATTCGCAGATTTCAGTGTCTCAGCAACCTTTCAGGGCTGAATGATAGCATATGACATCACTGGATATAGATGTCTACAATCTTCAAAATTCTAATCAACTAATCTGACCAAACAGTCACGTTTTCAAATTTCGGCCAAACTGAATAATGCAAATCCGTTTTTCATGAAAATGCTTAAAATGGACGATATCCAATGACGTCATATACCATCATTTAGCCATGAAGGGTTGCTTTTAAGACAAAAATCTGCAAATAGATGTAAACATCCGTAAACAGAAACTAACGTGGGAAAGAAAAGTCGGACCATGGCAACACAGATTTTCAACAGTGACGTTGGCTGGATATCGGTCCATTATTTGTAATCCTGATCACGTTGTAACGCACAACGCGACCCTACAGGGAGTGAGATGAACTAGAATTAGAACTCTACTTACAATCTTGAAATGTGTATAATATGTATATAGGTATGAGTGTTTGTGGGTGTCGTGTCTGTTACTTTTCTCATTTCCCATGAAGAATTTTTCGGTATATCATAGTCTGTGCTCGGGAAGTAAGTTGGGATTGAATAATGTAACTCACCCATGCATAATCAGTCCATAAATAACATTCTTACGAATTATCCCAATCCGTGAAATATTCGTTTTGTAGTTGTGCAAGAACTTTTTATCATTTTTACATGAGTGTTCAGTTGGAAAATCAATAAGCCAAAGTCGAAAATTTTGAAAAGTTTGCGACTTCTTCGCAGAGGCGGATCTAGGTGGGGGATTACATGCTCCCTCTCCAAGCTTGGCATATAGTCTTGCTACGAATCGGGAAAAGAGATTGGATGATCTAGAAGCCTGAAAGAGTCTCAAAGAGTATTGAACCTATACCTGGATGAGTCGCAGAAACCAATTCAAAAGACTTTAACAGAGGTAACAGTTCTGAAAACATGTCTCAGAAAGCTTGAAAGAAGTTTTAAAAGTCTCAAAGAATCTTAAAGAGTCTTAAACCAGCCTTAAGGTCTTAGATAGTATCGACTGGGCTTGCAAGAGATTTAAAAAGTCCAAAATATGTATTAAAGAATCTTGGAAGATATAAAGGAAAGCAAGAGCCTTAAATTCTGAAGGTCTTAAACAAGCCTAGAAGAGTCTTAAAGGTACCTATTTAATAAAGTCTGATAGTTCCAAACAGTATTTAAATTGTCTCAAACATTTAGTTCCTGATGCATTTGGTGCCATCATCATAAGATCCAAAGAATTTTCACATGTTGAACATTTCGGCACCACGACGGAAGATGACGACTAAGCAGACTGAAACTATTACAGGATTATGATAACTGGTGATGAAAAATGTGATGAATGTTTTTTTAAGTTATTTTATCTCCTCACTCAGAGGCTTCGCAAGCCCTATCAGTGTGAGGAGAGGTTGTCCAAAAATGCCGACTCGGTACAAAAATTTTCCATTAAAAAAAAAAAAGAATAAAAGTCAACTAGTTTCTTGTTTTGTCAACTGATAGTTCAAAACTAGACCGTCTGAATAGTTGAAGTTGCTGAAAAATCGTGACTCAGTTTTTTCTTCTTTCCCACTTTGTAGTCTTCTAAATTTTTTTTATCCAGTTTTGTTATCTATGTCCACTTGGTATTATCAGTGTATTTCTCTTTTTCAGTCGATATTTTCAATTTTTTGGTCTTATAAATTATTTCAACCTTTTTTTTTATTCCTGCAAGTTTACCTGTCAGATGATATGAAACGAAAGAAGGATAAAATCATGAGATCAACCTAAATAAAAAATTTAAAAAAAAATCTCTGAACCAACCCACAGCTCCTCAAGGCTCCTTATTGGTTTTAAAGAAATACTATAGCCTTATTAACCACGGGTAGGTTCTTCATAGTTGACCATACGGTACTACTACTTGAGCAATGTAGTACGAAACTTTTAGAAGGAAGCACTAATTGCGCAGTTCTATATATGTATCCGCAAATGATGTCAAGTGATTTAACGAAGCTCACTACTAATTAATTGGTTAAAATCTGGCGGGTGTAATTTTCTAGCAGTAACTGAATAATTGAACATATTTAATGAACAACAGTTCAACAATCCCTTCGGCTTAAAATGTGTAATTCTACTACTTTCTGTTTCAGTGGTAAGACACTAATACGTAACAAGTAAGTCACTAATGATGTGGGAGACTTCTGAGACACCCCGAGATGTGGAGGTTCCCTAGTCCCTACCCAGCAATATGTGTATCCCTTTAAAACGAAAATGAAACCGTACCTATGGGTTGATTCCAGGATTGGGAGAATAGGAAATAATAATAATAAAAATAATCAGTGACTGATGATGAGCTAACACTAAAAAAGTGTTCCCATATCCCTCCTGCTTTGGCAACTTGGCAAGAAATCTATATCTTTCAACTCGGAATTGGTAATATGGTAAATGGTAGACATGACACTCAGTGCCGAATTAAGATTTTCGTAGGCCCTAGACAATTTGTTGCTTCAATTTTTTTTTTGTTGAAAGTTTACATGCCACGCGGCCAGATTCCAATAAGTAATTAAAAAAAAAAAGTTCAATGCTTCGTAGGCCCAAAACAGTTCGTAGGCCCTAGGCAATCGCCTACTCTGTCTAATGGATAAATCGGCACTGATGACACTCAAGTTTTACATTAAAGTCAGCAACGATTTCACCTGAAGTTTTGTACCAAATATCTTGGAATATCTCTGCACAAAGTCACTAACAGGAATCACGATCGCCTACACATTATTTAGGTGGAAATTGTACAGAACTGTGTGTTTGTCCTGTGGTTAAAATAGAACAGTTTTTTTTTTATTATTTATTTATTTTTTAGTATACAACTACCCCTTCTCCCTCTAAACAAAAATAGAGCAGTTAGATAGAGAAAAGTTTCTTTTGCTCAAAACAAAGAAGTTTTCTTTTTTCTTCAATAATGTTGTTTTACAAATTTAAAAACTGATGTCTCTTTTGAATCACGTAGGTATACATGGCAGCCCTGCTTACAGCCAGAGATGATGTCAATCTGCGTGCCATCGCCGTAAGATTCGCGCGAACGAAGTACACGTGGGCAAGTATAGGAATGTTCGAGCCAGCCCAGCAAAAATGGCACGAGACTGGCACTGTAAGACGCAAAACGCAGTGAAAGGTTATAAACTCCTTATGTTAATGCTGATTCCTACAAAATTACGCCCCGGAATGCTGCCATCCAGCTGTCCGAAAGAATAATAAATCTACACATATGATTATGCCATATTAAGATTTTCCGATTTGAATGTTAGAAGAAAAATATGAAGTATAGGTACTTCTGGTCGAGCCAAAACTAGATTTATCAAATCTTGACCTGGCGAAAGTATTCAAATCGGAAAAGCAATGAGTCAGATAATGCGGGATATACCTATCAAGAGAAAAAATTTAAGACGAATCATAGGTAACAATAAAAAACAACCAGTTACAATAAATAGATCATCATAATACTACGAGCACTGATACGTAGTCAAATACATAACCACAAAAAATAACCATTCTGATAAAGATAGTTGACATACTGCAATATGAAATAATTCGATCAAATTCATACTGTCACATTATTATGATGACATCGTTAGATTAGTCGAATAAAAATGGAGTTCTACACTCATCTATACTTGCTATACCAAGTTATCAAGTCAAGTGATTCAAGAACACGGCAGTGCAGGATGGTCTAGAAAACCTGACTTTGGTGCCTACATATGGACAATCTTTCAGCATTGTAGTCAGTGGCGAGGTAACGATTTCGAAGGGTGGGAGGGAGAGCCACTGCGACCCCCTGGAAAATTTCTACTGAATACGATTCCTTCCATAATATAGACCTACTTATATGAGTAAGAATATAAGAATTAAATCATGCCTCTCGAGATATTTCCAAAACAAGAACACTTATTTCTTTTCTTCTTCTTTGGTTGGATGAAAAGTATTTTTGAGTCGACATTTAAAAGAATGTCTTGCTTCCTATGAGCAGAGTATAGATCGCCTCCACTGCCTGCTATACGTTTCAATATTATGTATTCATATTTTTATCTTACACTAAAGTGTGTTTTCCCGACTTGAAAAGAAATAAATATGTTGGTCCTAAAAAGGACCGGCTATGTTTAGGCAGCTCTTGGGCTGTCGATGCTACCTTGAATTTCAGGTAGGTTCGTCAATCAACATATATGCTTCGCGCAACGTGTCATGAATATATACTCATTCTTTCATATTTGTGAAAAGTCGTCCTGAAGCTAAAGCGTATTCAATGCCAGCCATTTAAATTAGTTCACCGTTCACCTCGAAGACGTAGAGCAAGCTGCACATCTTTCGGCATTATGGTCACTCTTTTTGCGTGAATGGCGCATAAATTAGTGTCTTCGAGTACAGAAATTAAGTAAGATTCCGATGCCTCTTGTAGAGCTGCCACTGCTTCTGTTTGGAATCTTAGATCGGATTTGTAATCTTGCGCAATCTCCTTCACTAAGCGTTGAAACGGGAGTTTTCTTATCAACAGTTCCGAACTTTTTTGGTACCTCCGTATTTCTCGCAGGGCCACGGTTCCTGGACGATAGCGATGCGGTTTCCGCTGTTCTTTGTCAGTAGGCTGTAGGCAACTTCGAGAGCCATTTTGCATTACTCTCCGGACTGGGTCTTTCTGCTTTCGATCCTTTCGACGACGTGACGGATCAATTTTTTGCAAATCCGACGGCGGTTCCGGTATATTCGTCTTCTCAGGTTTCGAACCTGTACCTTTGACACTACCTATCACTGGTGTCGACGCATTTCGCAATGGTTTCGCTGCGTTAGTAGATGTGAGTGGATTGTCAGTTGATTTGTACGCATACGGCACAGGCTTATTGTGTATAGGTGGACCCATGGTGAAGAGTAACTGATGTATATCTTGCAGGAATCGCTACATATCTGTTGCTGGTACTGTCGCAGCCGGTCCTTCTTCGACGTAGACTATGCCGATGACGTTGCCTTCTTGCCTTAATAAGATTTCTTTTATCTTATGTTGTGCACAACTTCACCTGCGAGTATTTGTAGGCACGCGTTCACATTCAAGAGTCGCTGTGTGTCCGAGTGGTAACGTGCCCGCCTCACAATCTTTGCGTTTCTGGTTCAAGCCCCACCAACGCTGAAAAAATCTAGTGATATTCCAGTACCCCCGATAATATCTTAGCAAACATAGTGATTACAGTATCAATCTAGGTGGAAAGATAGCGCGCTCTGTAACCCCCGATAGTTCGAAAGAACAAGGTGTGGTATGAGATTAAATCGAATTTTCAGCCAACTAAGTAATATTTCACACGTTCCACAGCAAATACAAGGGCCAATGCTTCTCTTTCTGTCTGACTGTACCACCTCTCAGCTACAGAAAGACTCCGGTTTATGTAACAAATAGTGTGAATGGACGACCCCTTTTCTTGAAGCAAAACTGCACCCAAGCCAACTGGAGACGCATCGGCCGTGACAATCGAACGAAGGTCGGGGTCGAAAAAACCCAGACTTGTTTCTTCAGATAACAGAGGGTTTTATCTTTTCAAACGCATTAGAATCTCGAGATGTCCAAATGAAATTCTTCAGACCGCGCCGTTTTCTGCAATGGATCGGATTAAGGTAGAAAGAGTTTGAAGGAATTATCTGACGTAAGACATTAACCACCAGAAACTTCGAAGTTCGGAAGCTGAAGACGGATAGCGGAATTCACAAACTGCTTGTACTTTGTCTAGAGTAGATTTGATGAAACCAGCACCTAACTGGTGATCCAAAAAAGTAATTTCAGATTTACGGTATGACATTTCTCAGGACTGACGGTCAGACCAAGTTCTTGAATGCGGCGTAATAAATTTGTACGATTTCGATCGTGTTCTTCTCTAGACCAAAAATAAGAATGCCATCTAAATATAGATGAAAACGCATTCGCAGTGACGAAGTAAATTTTACATAATTTTTTGAAACATTTCCGGTACACATTTCAAACCTAGACTTAGACGTTTCCAGCGATACATAGTCCAAAAGGTGTGCTAAATGTAGATGCAACTCGATTTCGTGATACACGCCTTTGTCAAATTGATCTTGCTGAATAACATAGTATCTTTTCAGCAAAAGCAGAGCAAGTTTTCAATCATAGGTACCTAAAGGATATGCTTTTCATCTAAAATGGCGGTATTTGCAATTCGCATACCTACACAAATGGGTTATGTTGATATTTCAGTCCCCAGCAGTTCTCTCACAAGTTATTAATGATAGGTTTTTTTTGTTTGTTTTTTTTTCTTTTTCCGTTGATAGATATGACTGAATTCTACTTTTTCAAAATTTCAAAAAAAATTGATCTACTTTTAATGGGTCAAAATTGGATTAAATATGCTAAAATGTCCGTCGGCATGACTGTCCCTCTAATAATTTTTATTACCCTAAATTTTCAAGCTACCTATATCAAACTGGCAAAATAATATTACTCTAGATAAATGAATGAATGAGTTGGTAACGTGGAAACTGCGTCTTCACAACTGAGAGTCAGTGTTGCCAACCTTGAAAATTACCCCTCGATTTTTTGTCTTTCGGCATGGCTCTTTTTCAACCAATCACAAAAAGGAGTTTCAATACTTTTTCGTCGCAATTAATGGTCAAACTGTACCTATATTATATTCTTATCATAACAATAGGGTCCGCATATCAAATCCCGGTTTTTTGTGACAAGACTCGTGCATTTGCGTATTATTGTCGAAAATTAAGAGTTTAAAATAAAAAGTGTCTTTCAGCATGGTCATCTCTATGCAGCGATAGACGTTCATTATACAAAAATAATATTACATCTCATTAACGGGTTTGAGTATGCCTTTATCAACTCTCCATATAATTTTTTTTTTTGGAATCTACTAATGGTGGATTCACATGCCGCAAACAAACTTTTAAATAATGTCGGCAACAACTACGGATTTACATTCCTTTCCAACTTCGTTGCTGATCTATCACAGGCATGTCACGGACAGCTTTTCCCTGAACCGACAAATAATGTCGGTTTGAGTGGGATGTCGCCCGACTTGAATGTAAATCAACCATAATCGACGGTAGAACACTTTTTATTCGCTATTGTCTTTCGGCATGCACTTTTTCAGGTGTCCTTCGGTATGGCATTTATCATTTTGATTGCCATACCAAAATACAAAATCCCCTCACTGTCGGTCGAATCTTACCAATATGCTATACAGAACGCCTCTCAACAACTCTCATCGAAAAAAGTTCAAATATCCCCTCTACTTTCTTCCATGAAAAAACATAAAATATCAATATTTTTATACAATGACCCTAATACGAATACCGTCTTCCCCTTTTGGAACTGGGAGCAGCGGCGAGACCCATTTTGAAGGCCCAATGACTGATTCTATATCATCCTGTAATCAAGCAAATAACGCCTGCTACTCCAGCAGAGTTCCAAACTAGGTATACCTAGGTAACTGATTAGAGTGGTTATAGTTTCTATTATCATTAATGAGAAAAAAATCATGTTATCTTCATGAACACAGGCTTTCCCCTATTTGAATCAATCAGCGTATCTTATAATTTCATCCAGACTACCGAGACTACTTATAGTTCGAATGCCTCGTGTAAAACCCAAAACAATTAAAGAAAAATTCTCCTAGCTTATGAACTGTACTTCATATTATTAATAGATTCATGCTTCTCCAATCGATCTTCATTTTTGGTAGATAATGGTATTTGAATTGAGCAATCGATACCCCTTTGTATTTTCATTTAAATTCTCAGCTGCGCCAACGGTGGGAACAGAAATCATGATAACCGCATGCATGATCAACAAATAAATTGTATGTACCAGAGAGACTTTCATACTGAAGTAATCAAAGAAGTTCAAAAGTAAAGGTAGATACGAGTATAAATATAAAATATGAATACCAATAAGAAGTAACTCGCTGCGCCCATATTTCAAAATCTGCAGGGGCGTAGCTACAGGGGGGTGTCTGAATTCCCCCCTTCATAACAAGTCTGGCTACGCCACTGAAAGTATACATTTACAACAAATGTTACAATACACTTCAAATACCTATACTAAATACAGAATGATATGCAGATAGTAAGTATATTAAGTTTCACGAAAGATTATATAAGAAGTTTTATACAATCAATTAAACGGTCAGCAGTCAGATAAACATGCAGTCGCATTTGCACAAAAATGAAAATAGATAGTAAAGTAGGTATAATAGAAAAATAAACACAAAATAATTAGATAAGTGGACCTTCGGAAACATTTGATCAGGATCATCAGTCATTAATGATTTATTTTCTACATGCATACTTCCTCAATAAAGCGCGGATACACAATGAAGATAAAGGGGGGGGGCATAGCCTATTAGAGAGACAAATTTGAATTGGAAATACCGCAAAAATATTTAACCATTGGGAAAGTTTTACGAACGCAGATATACGGGAACGAGGAGGGCTACCGGGGAAATTGCCCCCTTCCAAAGAGAAAAATTTGAACTGAAAACACTTCAAAAGTAGTTGATCGGTGGGGGAGTTTCACAGTCAGAAGTAGTCTGAAGCAAGTCTGCAAGAGTATTGAAGAATTTCAAGAGACCTTAATAAGCAATCACTGGAAATCTTGGAAGTCTTAAGTAAGCCTGGAGGAGTCTCGTAGAGTCTTGGACCAATCTGCAGTAGTCTTAAAGCTTAAACAAGCCTTGCGGATCTGATAGAGCCTTGAAGAGTCCAAATCAAAAGTGGAAAAGTCTAAAAGTCTTTGAACAGGTTTGGAATACACCTCCGAAGAGTCCTAAACAAGTCTGCGTGGGAATTAAGATATGAGGTACTCCACTGCGAATAGATAACGCATCACTAGCTTCATCCCCAATTTTCACCATCAGCTGCCTATGTGTTGGGTAAGATAGAACCAACTACTAATCCTTCCTTTGAAGTCATTATACTATTTCTCCAGCAGTACCTCATCACCAGCCGAACATTGAATTAATGAATGCGATGACTAGTTCAGGTTCCTTTTCGGGAAAGATCAAATCTGTGTTTTTTTTGTTTTTTTGTTTTTTGTTTTGTTTTTTTTTGGGGGGGGGGGGGGGTAAAATGGTGAAAGTTTCATTTCACTCAACTCAACATTTCCAAGTAACAACATTTTTTGCACGACTAAAAAAAGAACTTTCTGACTTGTTGGATTTTTCCAACTTTTGATCCATCCACTAAAATTTCCCAACTCCGTTGGAGGCACTAGGAGAGCAAGCTGCCCCCGCTGAGTTCCCTTATTTTCGACTAAAATGGTAATTTTTTCGAACGTCTGGGTGAAAACTTCTTACAGAGGGGAGGGGGGAGGTGGTAAGTTACCCCTGCTGGTAACAGTACGTCCCGGGATCAAGTTCAAATCATAGACAGCTCGTTCCATATTGGTTGTAATAAGAAACGATTATACGTGTAAGGAACATTTAAATAACAATGATTTTAATAATATAATAACTGTACAATTCTTTATTCGACAATGTCAAACACACAAATTACAAAATTCTACATGCAAAAGAAACCAAATTTGACTAAATAATTGGTCCTAGATAAAAGTATCACACGATGCCTTCGAGAAACATTACAACTAAATACCTAGATTCTATTAATCCATAATAAGAATTATTCCGCTCCAAAAGTATTTATTAGGTAGTGATATTGTTTCTCAAAGAATCTAGCATTCGAATTTTTGAAGCTAGGAATACTCAATTCCACTTTTCCATAGTAAGTTTTGCTTAAAAATCAATTTTGTAGAATAATTTTCATCGAACCAATCGAAATTCAACGGACAAATAATCAGTTCACCGTGATGCCCCTTAAAATTCATCAAATTTCATAAAATAACATTAAAGATCAATTTGTTTCAATATAAATCGAGAATTAGTTGAAGCATTTTAATTTACACAGATGTGCCCTTACTTCGTCTCAGTTGGCCTATATTAAGCGCTCTTCAACTTCAAAGGCCGGGTTTTCTTTTTCAGCTGAGTGTACATTGGTTTGAGTAATACTTCTCGTAAATTTTTCATGAACTATAAACAGTTATAACGAACGCAAAATATGATTATTTATCCACATACGATAAGCATGACATAAATAAGTTAAATATATGCGGTAAAAGATTACCATTGTTTTATCGCCAATTTTTGCTCTGCTGTAACACAGAAATGAGTCCAATGATGTTTTCCACATCTGAACCCAATCAATAGTCGATGCGGTGATTATAAACCTAGAACAGGATGTCATTAAAGTACTATAAAGAATTCCGGATGAACCGCCTATCGTTTGAGATATCCTTGACAAGTGGTAAAAGCACACAGCCGGATATTCGAGATCTAACTTCGGCATATCCTGCAGCAGACCTGAAATTAATAAATTATATTAGATCATCATCATTTCTTTCATTCGTTTAGGAGCACGATCATTACGGTTCTATCATGTCGTTAACGGTTCCTGTTTTTCACAAATCGAGTAGACAGTTGTCCTAATGTGGTGACAAAAAATACCCGACTGCTGTAGAGTAATCGGCTGACAAATCTGACAACTTTTTTCATCTGAGAAAGCACCTAATGCGTTTTGGAACCGAACCCTTCAATTTATCATTTTCCTGTTGTGCATTTACTCACGTTCCGCAATTCGTCTCAACGTAGATCCTGCATCTCCATCTTTTGACAGATTATCCAATTCGCTAACTCGATTCTCTTTTCTAAGAACTACATTCGCCGTTGACCGAAGGCATTTTTCAAACAACAAAGCCTCTTCGCTGGTGAATTTCGGACCGACCTGTAAGAAACACCAACCAAGATGAAATATCGCACATGTACAAGTAATACACACGTAAAACAAACAGGAAAATATGGTCTCTTGTCCGCAGGTGAGGAAACAATCTACGCCTTAGAATGACAGTGAGAGTTTCTAGTCAATTCAGTCGACGGTAGGAAACTCAAGAGTATAATACGGAAGGGTCAAAAAGAACAAATGTAATTTCCGCGATTTTTGCGTTACTAACACGAATGACATACAAAATATGCGAATATTCGAGGAACTAAAGCGCCGTCCCTGTAACATTAGTTTACAGAAGAATCGAGGAGTTTAAAATTTGAAGACACCAATGGCGCGCATATGGGCCCTGCTGGGAAAGCAAATGAGGTACGTTTTCTCTTGCCAAAAAAGGTATGTTTTCCCACCTAAAAATAGATTTTATCCCCGCCCCTTTAGAATAGTCTGACGTTGGACGCATATGGGTGCAATGTATCTGAAGAATTTGAATCGCATTTTTCTGGAAACTCTACAAATGACTACTTGTCTTTTTTGACCCTAGGTACAAATTCAGGCTACTTTTTCGTTAGCTGGACGTAGCATTACCTTACAGACTGGACGAGACTTCGGAGTTCTAGGAGCGCTACTTCCATGAATCATGGGCGATGGAATGCTGATACAGGTAGAGGGCCACGCGGGTGCATCAGTTGCTTCATCAAGAGCCTGGATCCAATCTGGATGTTCGCTTGTGTTCAAAATACTTATTTGAAAGCCGGTCAAGTCAACAGACGGCATATGTGAGCCATGATACATACGACGAGTTGTTATGCCTAGATCAGCTGTAATAAAAAAATTACGTCAATAAAAGGAGATAGTAAACACACATAAACACGCACGCACGCACGCGCGAAGAAACTCAAAAACAGAACAAAAAACCCACATGGACTTGCAGAGCTCTATAGTTACACATGGGTACAATCAATCCGCCATTTTGATTGCAAAAAACTGATACATTCTTCCAGTTACTTTTTCTCACTTTTGACTGCATTTTTCGGTTCAACGTGAAAACGAACACTATGTAGTCGCAGCAGAAACAACATACATTAGCTGATAGAGCAATATTTTGAATTTTTTATATTTTGAAATTCGCAAATTGGTATTTTAGAGAAAATTGTTAGCATGAACGATCAGAATAGGCAAATAATAATATCCAGCGCATGATTCGTGAGCAGTGAAATGGACTACAAAGTCTGAGCACTCGGCGCTGACAGCGCTACTCCACACAAATGTAATGTAATGATTCGTGAGTATAGCAAAAACGAACGCAGAATCCGAAACTTCAACCAAAATTTCAAAATGCGAGTTTCTGACAAATAACAGATTTTTGAGATTTTACCCACGTGTAAATCTGTAGATCTCTATCCCAGGATAAGTAAAGAGGAAACAAATTTACAGGCGATGAAAGTTTACTTATTCTACGTGCGAAATGCTTTCCCTACTACCAATATCCCTTACAAGATGAATTCAGAAAACAATCCTGACTGTAAGGACTACTATTGCACGACTGAAATTACGGACATCGAAATACAAGGTAAGAGAACGTCGATTTATGATCCTATTTGTACTGAGGAACAACAAAAGTGTAAAACACAACATGAAACGATCTGCTCCAAGTAGTCCACTATGGTCAGAATAGGTTCTTTAACGTAACAAGCATAAATTGTACGAAAACAGTAAGTACGCTACTCACTCAGAATGTTGTAAACTTTATTACAAATCGCGCCTATTTCCAACTGCGAAACCGAGCCGAACCTGTGAATGGCTACACAGACCTCATCGTCGGAAGACAGATTTAAAATCATCAGTATTTTGGTCACCATTGAACTCACAAGCTCGTCAATGGAACGCATCTGTTGATGATAAAATATGTATTATAGTGTATGGCTGCAGTGTACTTTTTATACTCGTGTACTAGTGTGTGCTTAGAAGTAGGTCGACTTTCTTGTTGGCTTTTCCATTATCAATTACTAAAAAACTGTTTGTCACGGAGGGAAAAAAAACTAACAGCTTACTTTTATTTTGGAAGGTTAAACACACTCGTTGAACTTTTTCACGAGGCTAGTTCGAACTAAATTTCAAGTGTCAGAGAATTACAACTTACGTAAGTTGGAAGAAACACTACTGAAAGCTGACAGTAAAATTGGGACACACATACGCACAAACTATCTTTCGACACTTTCAACAACTGGCTAAGAAGAAAATTCAGAAAAATTAAAGAGTGACAGCCGACAAAAAGAACAACTTTTTATTTAAGGTTACTGATATTGAAAACTTCCAGCAGGTAGGTAGCCAGCTCGGATGCTTAGAGGTGAGAAAGTAAACACGAAAGACCGTCTTTTCTTAGCCAGTAGCATATAAATTAAGAATTAAAACCACTTTCTCTCTCCTCCAACAAAGTCACTTCAGTGCTTCTTTGGACCGGCGGAAAATAAGTATCAGTCGACTGCTGAAATAAAGAAACTACGCGTCTTCGGTACTGGAAAACTGGACAATCGATACACTCGATATTGGCCACCTTCCAGTCCATAGTCAACCATTAATGGCCATACTAAATATAACAGCATTTTATTTCATTCCTCACTTTAATATAACTCACATGGGTATACATTTACCTACCTCATTTCTGTAAGTCCTACTGCACGCCATGTCAGAACTGACGTCCATATCATCAGCGTTCCTTTTGAACAAAGGTCTTATTTCAGGGAAGTAACGATATTCTTCAACGGCACCGACTGTGCACATGGAATTATTGATGACGTAACATTCATTCAGTATTCTAGGTAATTTTTCGCCACATTTGGCCATGTTTCCGGCAATCTATGAGGCATTGAATCAGCATTAAATTGCAAACGATAGCATGGTTAAGAAATACAGTTTTACATCATGTATCTACATCATTTTTGTTGAATAATGATTACATTTATATTAATGCAGTCACTATCAACAACATTTGTTCAAAACAGGCTACCTACTAACAGACTTACTTTGAAGACAAAACAATTCCCACACATACCAACTCTGCTGGAGTCGGTAATATCGTCCATAGCTGGTTGAAAATAATCTTCATTTATCACAACCATTTCGACCTGTCAAGATAAAATAAAAATTATATAAATACAGATGAATTACTTTCTGAAGTTGGGTACTCTACTCGAAGACTGATTCATGTTGAGAATTAGCGAGGAGGAATGAGTAATTCTTTTGGTTCCCAAGGGCAGATTCTGTACCAAGGGCGTATTAAGCAAGATCTCATAACTGGAAGTGTTTTGCGTGAAGTACGCAGATTAATAACATCGACTTGTTCACAAGAAAGGAGAGAAATATTTTCCGTATCTATGGGGGGGGGGGGGGGTATTCTCGCACAGTTTAAGGCCTTCTCGATTATATATTCTCAGTACTTACAATCGATCAATAAGAATCAACATCTTCGTTTCAAACCAAATTATTTATACCTCTCCCTTCCACGTAATTTATCCACTTCTAGCTTCATATCTGGCGTGATTACTTTTTCAAGAGGAACGCTTTCAGTTCAGAGGACAAATGCCCCTATTCCTCTTCCCTCGACCAAAAGGACCTGCGTACGTGTTTATACTTACGTCAATGCCTTGAGATTTTGCTTCTTCTACCGCTATACCAAAATTCAGAATGTCATTGGGGTAGTTCATTATGATGACCAATATTCCAGAATCTGTTGAACATAATTTCATACGTACTAAATGTTTCAGTTTCAGAACTTGATAATAAACCCATGAGTGTGATATACGCAATGTAGTAATAAAAAATATTTGTTTGGTGGGGGTGCACAAGGTATATTTCAAATCTTAGTTTTATTTTTTCCCCCTCTTGTCATCCATAATATTAAGGGAAAAAAATTTAAAAAGTCTACTCGTATACGAGAATTTTTCCCGCGTTTTTTGCCCAGTTTTATACTGTTTCAAGTGATTAACCTGTTGCTCATGTTAAGCTTACTTGCTTACTGTAATAAACAGTTAAACCTTGAACTTGATGAGCGGAGGAATCAAGTTAGGTAAATATTTCAACATTTCAGAGGAAGTCACCTTCATTTAGGCGTAGTTCAGAAAACATAATCATAAAATTCTTTGCTTCACCTTCCAACAGTCTTTTCTGTTCAGTGATGTAACTTATTATTTTTATTTTGAATAATCATTTAATTTACACCGATGTTCATGCAGAGGCTTCAAATCAATTATTTCAATTCAATTAAAAAGAAATTTTATTTACATTTGCACGTTGAAGTGCATAAAACTGTAAATAATACCAGCGAACATATAATCACACATGAGATCCGTTTGGAGGCAACTAACGAATCAGCAAAAGTCTACATTTACTCAAGACAAAAAGAAAACCTCAACCCTCCTACACTGTGTTATTACTAGAGCTTTGCACTATGCCCAGAGGTAATAATCATAGATAACACAATAATGACGTCAGCTGATAGGTGATGTACGGTTAAGGTCACGAATTACGTACAATTAAATTTAGGGTCACGATGCCACGAATGAACAGGTACTTTCTTAATAAACTGCATAAATATAGTACCTAGCTAACTCCTACAAATTACGAATCATTTATGGCTCGAAGACCGGGGTAACTGAGCACTCGATTATGAGGTCACTCGAATCACTCAAATGGTTTGAATCTCATTGGATGAACACAATCGATTATTCGTTTTTGAATAAAATCAAAGATGGCCGATGATATGGACGTACAAAGGTTTATCGATTGTGAGATCCAAGCAGGCTTGGGCATCTCACTCGCCCCGAAGTTAACTCATCTTAAGCCCAGAGTGTAGGACTGCAGTACCACGCTTTCCCCAATACATGAAATGGAGTGGAATGTCACTTTATTTCCAACGCAATGGAAGGTCACTCTATTTTCAGCGAAGTGGAAGCTGGAAAATCACTCCTACTCACTGCTTTTCCATTCAGATTACCTCGACGAATGAAAGAAACATGTTTCTTTATCCAGAATGGCATCAGAAAGAAGAGCCCTATACTCAAGAATATGGAAAACGCATTTTCACTCATATCAAAATATACATATGCAATATGATGACGTTCGTTTTCAGAATTGGCAAATGCTCGAGCATTAACACTTTTTAAAGAAAGTTATCAGAAAATTCACGAGAAAATTCTCTTTTCTTAAAACTGATAGAGAAAACAAATTTAGAATCACTTGAATTTGACCCGTTCAATCAATTTTCCAGGACATTCATAATCACGCGTGTACTTTCATGTATTTCTATCAAATTGTTAATATTACTACCACTAGCTTTAATATTTCAAAATCAGTTACCATTGCTATTAATAACTAAAAACTGAAATGTAACGACTGTGAATAAACAAACCACTAATGAGAACTAATTCATAATCTTTTCAAATAAATACTAACACCAAGATATGATAAAAATACTAGTCAGTACGGAACCGAAGTCCGGATAAAATTATCGTATTTTTGCTGAGCTCAAGCATGCTTTCTCATTCCTGAATTCCAGTTCGAATATTTATATCTTATAGACGAGTTTAATTGTACATTATTTACTATGTTTTTCGTAAACTAAAATTAAAATGAGTGCCGACGAAATATTAATGGAAGAACAGATTTATATTCCTTACTCGAAACACTCAGCCTAGACGGTATCTGAGTCCCACAATTGCCATTTCTCCTTCCTAGGGTACTATTCTCTAAAGACCACTCGGAGCGTTAGGAATCGTAAGTGGCATTTCTAGCGCCACTCTGTATGCCTGGAGTGTCACTGGGAGTTGGAGTAAAATATCATTCCAACTTTTTGGCTCTACAGTAACAGTGAAACTAAGTCTTTTTCTTCCGAATGCCCAATCTTGGATCCTAGTAGTACAACACGAGTGTTCAATAATCTAATGCCCAATTACTCAATAATCATATAGAAATCAGGGTACCGAACCGAGTCCTCATACTTTTCGGGAAATAGTATTTGTACAGTGTATCAGGCACAGTCATAAGAATAATGGACAAAAGTGATCACTGATCAAACTTCGTTATTTCATGCAAGTACGCGCTCTCTAATGAATGATCAGAATTTCAGAGGCATTTTCAGTGAGTGCTCTGAGGAGAAATTCTCGATTTTAGAAATGCTCAATGCGACAAAATCTTCAGCAATGTAGAAGACTAGTGCAATTGCTCAGCAAATGCTCGACCATATCATGAAAAACAAGTTGGAAAAGTTGAAAACTAAAAAAGAAATTTACTTCGTTCAGAACTCGATGTGATTAGAAATTAAAAAGTCGAAACTCAGCAGCTTGGTTCTGTGGTACTTAGTAAGAACTCGAAAATAACTAATGAACTGTGCTATCTCTCAATTCACAATAACAAAATGTGGAAATCAATCAAATCATCAGATCTGCTATGCGACATATATGACGGATATGACCAGTGTTATGAATTCAAAGTTCAAATTGTTGAACATCCAACAATATTTTCAGAGCTTGAGGATCTCTGATCATTTACCCGTCAACAAGAAATGCTTCAGCATTTGCAATCACTACTCAAGTGTAACTCGAGTGTTTGATCATCGAATGCCCGGTTACTCAGTAACTGTATGAAATCGGTATCGATCCGCGTCTAGAACCATTCGTTAAATAACAAATTTGTACAATACATCTGGCACAGTCATAAATTCTGAGTGGGACAGGAATGATGAGGCTTCGTTTCAGCACACAAAAGTCATGCAAATTACAAACCATTCGTGGAATAGCATTCATTGAATGTATCACGTATAGTCATAACGTCATGAATGTGATTCACGAAAGTGATACATAGCTTCGCTTTAAACATGCGTAATAAATTTCAAGATACGTAGTCGTATAATGGCTCTTCCGAAGAGTTTCAAGCTCGGACATTAGTTCTGAAGTTGTTTACTGAGCTACAGCTCATGTCTTGGCTTTTCACAGCTCGGCTATGCCAAAGTAATCTAATTTTTGAGAGCTTCGTTCTCTTTATGAGATCATCCAGTTTCAAAAGATAGATTTTTAAAACTGTATCTATTTTAGGGAACTCAACTGTTACGAAAAGAGCTTCAAGCTTGTAGCTTAATTCTTACCAGGCTCCTTGGAGTTCGTGAAAGAGGGAGATGAGTCTTTCTGAATGATCACTCGAGTTCATCGTAAAGAAAGCCAAAAGGCAAGGTTTTGTTATATTGGTTTACATCAATACCTGAGCCCAACTTCATGCTGTTCTTTTTTATCATTTTTGAGATACTCGTATCATCGGATAGCGAACATCAAGATCTTCAATTTCAGTTAAATTCGCTTCCACAATGGTGATGATTCATAAGTTTCAATCGGGAATACGCAGCACTTTGAGGGCTCAGTATCACACTCCTGCAAGTTCAGGATGTATCATTAAGTTGCTCTGAGTTTTGATACACAGAAATCTCATCTCCGAAGTACTCAAAAGTGTTTCGGCACGCTCTGAGCTGTACCACAGAATGAGAACTTCATGATCATAATGAAGGCGATGCAAACTAAAAAACACATATTACTCCTTGAATCTGTCACTACCTTGAACTCGAATACGTTTGAGTATCTCTACACAGCATCATAAGTCAGTATGGTACATTATTCAGAAATTCAGCCTAAATAAATAGAGGAACTGTTGGAAAAGTGAACAATTTCAATTACTTTCATTCTGCTTCGAAAGAACTCGTATGGCAGACAATATCGCTCTTGATGAAGGTGATTCATGCGCAGATCCGGCAACGGCGCCCGATAGTAATCCATCTCCGACGAATCCTGTATAATAGATACGTTCGTTGTTAACCATTTTACACTTTTCAGTTTTCACTATCCAAGTAAACAGAAAATCTATGAACAAAGTGAACTGAAATTCAGCTGTACATACCGATTGAGAAAGGTTCATGTCCAGAGCCTCCTCCAGAGAGTACACAAACGCGATTCTGTACAATCTTTGTTCGCACGAAACAGCACATTTTTACTCGACTTATATAAAATTAACGCGCAGTAAAGCGAAAGCAAATAATAGGTTAGCAGTTCAATGCCAACACCAGGTTTGTTACATAAATACGTAATACGTATACAATATTATAGTATGCGATTTTTTATGTAGTAATTCGTCGTACTCGTACCTTGTCTGATAAAACTATTCTGTTTTTCTTGTCCACAATTAGGGCCGGCTGCGAGCATTTCAATTCGTGCAGCGCTTCCTCCACCACTCGCTCGGCGTTTTCGATGAGTTTCAGCTGTGACATATTTCAACGCGCCGTCGCCCGTCGTGTTGTACCTAGCTTGGCTCCAAACAATGTAATGCACTTTTACAGAACGTTCCGTTCGGTTTTAGAGGTTGAAATGGAAAATATGGCAATGAAAATCATTTTCATTAGCTGTTCACCGATAGCAATTATCACCAGATCAAACGAGCTGTTTCTAGATAGTAGATAATGAGAGTAGGTATCTGAGTAACGATAACACTACATTTCTGGGGAAATAAAATTAGAAGCGAAAATTATCAAAGCTGTAATTATGTTGGAAATATTATTATTTTAAAGGAAAATCGACCTTTATGTTATCAACATTAATCTGAGGTTAAATAATAAATATTTATTTCGTTGACTGGAGTGTTTTCAAAATAGCGTTCAACCATATCGTCACCCCGTACGCACCCGGGTCAACGTCCTTGATGTATTCATCTGGCACGTAACTTGCTCTGCCAAATCTGAAAGAATAATGTACCTACTTCAGCCGTAATTTCAATTTATTGTAATGTGCTAATGATTAATTACGTGATCGCGATTCCGTGATTATTGCTGGTCACGATGCAGCCCTTACTCTCTTTTACTTATTCATATGGTACATAATTATATTTTCCGACTGGATACCGTGTGTACCTACTTATTTGATGACCATCAATTATTGTAGTTTTTCGTATTCGATTATAAATATTATTAAACGATAAAACTAACTTGGGTTTCATATTTTTCGTTGCATCGCATGCGACGTTTGCTGCGGAGACCGCCGATACCAGGGCCTGCATATTGCTCCGATTGTTCATTTTCTGTCGATTAAATTCCTCAGAAGCCGGCAGCAATACATCCACCTTTAAGAATAATTATTTTATTGTTCCATTTCGAATGCAATACATTCAGTACTTTTCAAAGCATGAATATTGCAGTGTTAATTAGGTTATTCTAAACGAAGTACTTAAACAACCCTCAGTCAATGAACACAGGAATCCGGAAGGAGCATGCAGTATTTTATTACCTATAGCATTAGACGCAGTTTACCATACGGTACTACTTTAACCAGGAGCATAATAATTGACTAGGTATCCTATCTAACCTGACCGTTACGGCTCTGTCCGGTTAATAAACACGACCTGCTTATTTTTAAAGGAGGAATCTTATTGCAGTCGCCACCCGCTCCGAAGCACAATTGAATTTAGCACTGGATTTAGCAAATAATTTTTATCAGGCTTCGACAAGAAATTCTTGATGGCTCATTGATTTGAAAGTAGTTCATTGCTCCGTTCCTAATCTAAAAAAAAATAGTGTCTATCTATAATACTAAATACAAAATCCTTACCATAGTTCGGTTTCCCACTTTCGCTTTACTGTAGAACAGTAATGTATCTATCGATGCTCTACACATCGCAGACCAGTCTATAGTTGAGACAGAAAACAAATACTTAGCAGCTGAGCTAAGCAGGATACCATATAATGCTCCGGATGAGCCTCCCACTATATTCTGCGACAACTTCGCTAGTTGATAAACACACAGTGCTGGGTATTCTAGTTTCATATTTGGCATACCACTCAAGATACCTGCAGAAATATATTATTTATATTATACTTCCCGATTGACAATGAAGCCGAATGTGAGCGCTTTTGTGAACATCACTCAGTAATCACACTACTGGTGAGCGATCACTTCGCACACACTATCTTAAAATGTCTAGATAGTGAGCACTCACAAAGAAACGTGATCGGCCAAAAGTCTCAAAACGGAAGTGGTTTGTGACATGTTGCGTGAGCGCTCACCAAATTGTCAATCGGGTTACAACATGAGACGCCAGAAATAATTATGATTTCCGGCTGACCTATATTCGTCAGGTAGGTATACTTGTAGTGTAGTACCTAAAGTGGCCCCTATGATACCTCACCCCCGGCCCCGGAAACTATCCTTTCGAGTATCGCATCAGTGGCCAGAGGGACGCTTTGAGGCCGGGCCCGAACCTACATTTCGCCATACCGCAACCGGTGCGCGTGTCCTACAAGGGCCACCATGGGGTTCCCTACTGACCGAGGTTCGCGCTCCCCGAGCGCACTCACCTGGAATTCAGGTCCCCCACAGCCGGACACGAGTAGTGTAGTACCTACATAAAATACTAAAAGGAAATAATGTAATTGCCTGCTGCAAATCTCTTCAGTGTTGATCCGGCATCACCATCACCGCTCAGAGAGTCCAGTTCGTTTAGACGAGTTTCAGCAGCTATTAAATCGTTTGACAGAGATATCAAACATTTTTGAAACAATAAAGCTTCTTGAGGTGCAAATTTAGGTCCTGCCTTAAAAAAAAAAAAAAAAAATTATGTAGCCGAAATTTATTGGCCGTAGTAGGTAGTATATACTATCATAAGATTACGAAACTGATTAAAATTAATTAAAATATAAATACCCAACCTCAGAAATAATTTCATCTTCCTCGTCTTTGATTTTTACTGGCATTCTTGTTTCTACCAATGGAATACTCTGACGAGTTCCATTCCAAGCTGGAGCATCTGTAGCTGAGTCCAGATAATCCAACCAATATGCATGGTTGGATACATTTAAAATGCTGATTTGGAAACCAGCCATATCCAAAGAGGTCACAAAGTGACCACTATACAGACGAACAACCGTAATATTCTTCTTATCTACAGAGTATAATATTATTAGTTTTGTAAAAAGTTACAGACAGCTGAATTTTTGAAAAGAAAAGCTTGTTGATTAATTAGACCATTACACTTACTTAAAGATGTATATACTTTGTTGGTAATAATACCCATTTCAAGTTGAGACACTGAACCCAAATTATTAACTAGTACGCAAACTCTAGAACCTGAGGTTATACTCAACACAGCGGTCAATTTCATCACCATTGCGTCAACAAGCTCATCAATTGACATCATCTGGAAAAGTGGAATTCGCCTATGTTGACAAATTATATTTAAAGTAATTAATAACATGAATGATGACAATGTACTTTTTTCCTTTGAACGCCAGCTTCCCCGTGGATTCCGAGACCAATGTCGACTTCCTCTGGAGATATATTGAACAAGGATCCAGCACCTGGTATCGTACATGAAGATACTGCGGCTCCCAGCGTGGCCATACATTTGTTAACAAGGCGGCACTCATCCGTAATATCCGATAATGATTTACCATTTTCTGCCATACCTCCGCCAATCTAATTATTTATAAAAAATAATAATAAAAGAAAGTATGATACCACATACCCTAGAGAAAAATGAAATGTATTCTTTCATTATAAACTTCATATTATATTTTCTATCTCCTCAAGTCTTATTATGGGTCGAGTTGGCGAACAATGAAACGAAGAACTTCTAATTTTGAATTCGGATTGATGTGAGATTAGTGTAATTAATTGGGAAATATTGAGACTTTTTACCAGTACCTTAAACACAAAACATGCTCCACACATTCCTCGTCTTCCTGCTCCGTGGACATCGCTTCCAGTTCTAGAACAATCTTCATCGACAACTACCGTGTCAACCTACACAAACATTTTTTAAAATGTGTATCTTCTCAATTCATCCTTTTAGCAAAATGGTAGGTAACCGATATACACACACGGGTATGCATAGTGTAGTGTATTGCAGCCAGCTAAAAGTCGAAAGGTGAAAGTCGTATTCAGCCAAATCTTTCATCAAAAAGCCAAAAGCAGCTTCTTGTAATCCAGAAAAAATGTATGGCAACAGCTAAAAACCAAAAGCTAAGAGCTGTATTAAGTCGTACCTATATTTTTCCAATGTTAAGAGCTTAAGCTAAAAGTCGAAGCTCAATTTTTCGGCTGCAATACACTGTGAATAGGTGCTGCCTTTAATGCAGATCATTTCCATACACATGTATAAAAGATGCGGTAAAATTTAATTTCACTCAGTAACTAGATCAACCCTCAAATGCCACTCTTAGTGAAATTCACTAAAATCGTGATAGGCAACCAAACTTACCGGCACGGTATGTGCAGCAGTATCTTCTTGAACGTTGGGGCGCAAAACATTTGTTAATGATACACTTTCTAACTGCCATACGTTGGGCAGCTATACACAATAGTCCTAAAAAAAAAATTTCACGTGCTTTTGAAATATTGGGTTTCTAAGCATTTTGGGTATAATAGTCTAAATTGGTAATTCGATTTTGTATGACTTTTTAAGTTGTTAAGAGATTTATTTTGACCAGTGCATAATGTTATAGTTCCTATCAAAATCAGCTAAATATTGGAATTCTGGGGCTCCCAATTTCTTTTTTAAATATTAATGAAAATGTTTATAAAAATCGTAAGTTAGCTTTTTTAAATTTTGTATCGGCCGTTTGCACATTCCTATAACAATTGTTAGAGAAATAACCACGGACAGGATAATATATATTCTGAAGGGAGTAAAGAGATATTTTAAGCATTAGGTACCTAGTGACGATTTTTGGAAAGAATCTGTTAACACACCGTCCACTCCATGCTTAAAAATACCATTTCAGTAAATTTCACTAAGAGTGGCATTTATGTAACAAAATATGTGTGGCATAGCAGGGTTAAATGTGTATTAACGAAAATGAGTTCTCATATGCGGAGCAAGTGACAAAAGTGGTGTACTTACATTGATGTTCACAGCTTTTGCATTTTCAGCTGCCAATCCAAAGTTCAGTATATCCCCAGTATAATTCATTACAATTATTAACACTCCTGCATCTATTTCCAAGAACAAAGAATACGAATAAATATACCTAAGCCAAGTTTGTACCGTCTACAGTAAACCTACATATTTGTCTTTCCTCTTACTGTTATTTTCTTCAGCAAGGGTGCTCAGCGCAGAGTAAATAGCACTACTTGGTGGAGAGGCAAACACTAAACCAGCGACAGCTCCAGATAACATGCCACTCCCCACAAAACCTAAAAATAGGTACCAATTTTGTCATTCTAGTCCAGCAATATGTATATGCAAGTAGGTTAAATTATCTTAATCATTTTCCACTAAATATCTGTCCCTGTTCGTAACTAAAGTTATAGATGAAAACTTAGAAGATGTATCAGACTATTTTGTTGTGTACGTATTAATCTATGCAATAACTAATGTAGGTATTATATGTAATGTTTATACCGGCAGAAAAGGGCTCATGTCCAGAGCCCCCTCCACAAAGCAAACATACTCGATTTTTAACGATCTGCAACATAGGTACAAGCGCTGACCAATAATTAACACTCCAACTTCAAGATTAGTAAAATGTCAAGAAAATATGAGGCACTGATTATAACTAAGCAACTTCAGAGGGGGCTAAACCAGAAAAGTAAACAAAGTTATTGAGGGTATTGATGAGAATAATATCAGTTACTTGTTTCGTACATTCAAAATGAACCAGCCCACGGACAATTATAATAAGGTGGCTTTGGTGGCTCCCCATTCATAAAGTGGGTGCTATATCTGTGAGGTCATTTTTCTCAATTCGAGCGAAAAGTTGAATGGTTTACTTTGGTCTTTCGGGCTCAATGCCTCATTTTTATAAGTATGCTATAGTCGTTTATTTCGCGCTTCCTCTTATGTAGTTTACACATTATACATATATACTTAAGTACTGGTTTATCCTTACTTGATTGTAAATGACGATTCGTCTCTCAGAATCAACTGTTAATGAAGGATATGAATATTTCAAACCTAATAACGAGTCATGAACAGCCGTTTCCGGGGTGCTTACAAATTTCATCAACGACATGGCTTCAAAAATGAGTATTCCAAGTAGAATGCGCTATAATGAGTTATGAATTTGAACGGAAGAGGCAAGTCAACAATCTGAATGTATTAACAACGAACTAGTTTTAAAAATTGAGTATGAAAATAATTATTATCAACGTAAAAGTGGCAACGGTAATGATACTGATATACTTACAACTTCAGGTTATCACTTGTTTTCCTCTGTAGTGCAGAGTCACATTTAACATAGCAGTGTAATATTACCGTTTTTCGACCTTCCAACTTTTTATATTTCAGATATGCTGGTTAAAGGTTACCACAACCTAACATAACCAGCTTATCGCCATAGCCCATCTCATCTCTCACTTAATAGATGACAAATAATATTGACACCTCAAGGTATACCATAGCCGGTAGGAGAAATGTGGGTAGCAAGAGCTACCCCAAAGCGATTTCCCCTATTCTGACGTAGGCTCATTCGGAGCGTTTCCGGGTTTCCGGGATAGGAGGTGGGGTGTCCCGGGGCCAATTTGGCATGCGTGTGATCGCCATACGCTCCTCTATCATCGATACCATAGCCGGTTTCAAAAGGGGATTTGGGGATAATCCTTCATCCATGACCTTTCAGACTGGACTTCGAGCTTTCTTTACTTCAATTCTCTTTGAAATTCAAAAATTTTTGCTTTCGCTCGCAAATAAGTATATTACGTATTATTGTTTTACAGTCAACACCATAAAATCCACTCCGCAGAAGAATTCTGGTACCAGGCCTGAGATCCACACTGTTATACTGCTCTACCCATAGATCTGCAGTGTTATTTGTTCGTAGATATTAGAAAATATACACTCTTATGTCGTGGAAGATAAAAAAACAATGCGTATATTCATTAAATAATAATCATCAATTAATATCAATAAAAATCTACAAGATTCCCTGTACTCAGCTAATTACAAAATAAAAGTGTACAATACAATGTCCAGTAGATACTGGAAGTAGGTACGGTACCTACCTATTTTCCTCTTTTCTTCAATAACGAAAATGAACTTCGAGAAAAATCATTTTTTCAGTAATCTTAACGGTATAATTTTTTTTTTTTTTTTAAAGAAAAAAATAATTTACCATACATTTAAGTACCTAAGAGATGACTGAACCATTGCACAATCTGTCAAGTATTAGAAGAGCCTCTCGAGAAATCGTTCGCAACGTAACGTGCAGGGGTATTCAGAGTGGGTGTGGCGTGATTGAATGATAACTGGTTTCCGGTCTGGTATTCATAGTTTAGTTACATTTTCGTCGTATGAAATACTTGTGAATAGAAGACAGTTTTATTTTGAAAATACTTAATATATTTTAAAATAATAATGAATATTTTTGACTCCAAAAGACTGGAAAAGAGTATAGACATTACCCTGCGATACTAAAAAATGCGACAGACCACAAAATAACAAACTATAGGCCAATAAGCCTTAGCGTGACCTTATCAAAATCTTCTTTCAGTTCTACTCAACGTATTTCGATGAATCAAAAAAGGACAGGTAGGTTTTTTTTATTCTATTAACGCGGAAAGCGCGCGAAAAGCCTACTTATCACTACTACCGCATTTTGAGTAGATTTGCTGGAATACGTCATGCGCAACGTAACGAAAAAGACTTAATACTTGACAGACAGTACTTCGTGGCGTACTTAGGAATTGCCTATCAGTTTGAATAGGGGCAATACTAATCCAGCCCTTCGGAGAGTAGGGAACACACTAGAGACAACTTTAGAAAAATGAACGAGGAATTGAAAATGAGATCAGGATTTTTTTTAAATTTCTTTACTGATGTATGCTGAATGCACGTAATACTTGTTTAATCAGGCATATTGAATAATCAGTACTGAGGGGGTAGTACATAATTTATTTAAACAGGAAGTCGCAACATACATACATTTTATGTACTTAAAGAACACGTTTGGTAAATGGTAACTGTAATAGAATTCATATGATCATGGCCACCAACAGAAAAGCGCATTGTCATTAATTATTCTAGCCATTTCTCGAATTTTTAGAAAATCTTGATATTTTTCTTCTTTGAAAAGATGTACTTCGTCTGAAAATGAATACTGAAACAAGTGAAGAAAAAGGTGTTAAATATTACAGATGGGTGTATACGAATACATTCTCAGTACGAATTCTTAGTTGTGAAATAATTTCTTGCATAGCCCACCTTTTCCATCGTATTGTCTGATGGCCTTTGCTTGAACAATATCACGTGTTTTAGGCGTTCTCCTCGTGAAATGTACTTAGCAGTCATAATTAGTCTGTTTCGTATTCCTGTAACTGCCTTGATTATATTAGCTTTTGAATGCTCTTCTAACTTCAGACTTTTTAAATATCGTTGCAATATATCCTTCCAATCGGCCTCATTAGCATGGTACCCCTTATTGAGTTTTTCCTGTGAATGAAACTGGTAAGTGAAACATGTCACTAGGTATACCTACAAAGAAATGAGTTATTTTTATTACCGTAATATTCAGCATTGTTTCCAGCAAATGATGATCAAATTGTGGCCTGTCAATATCACCAAAAACTTTAATATGGTTCTGCCAGGTTGAGGGATTGCCTTCGATTAAGAATAATTGCACTGATCGTTTGGTTGATTGTAATAACGAGGCTAATTCTATCGATACTGAGCCGCTCCATGTCTCCCCTATTATCGTCACTGGTCCGCTGGGTTGAATTTTTAGTAAAGCCTGGTACACAAATCATGGCTTTAAGTGCAGATATAATAAAAAATCTCCAGGAAGTAGGTATAATCTATTCATCTATGAAGAGTTCTGCTAGGATTATACACCTAAATTGTAGACAGTAGTTATCATAGACTGACAATATATGATATTCCATACTTGTAAACCTACATAACACCAGTATTTTTACTAACCTCGAGTAACTGATGAGCATATTCCGAAGCCGAACCGCAATTCTCAGTGAATGTTGCACAAAATGTTGGATATAATAGATTCATTATCAAAGGTTTCATAAATTCCGCGTTGATGCTGGGAATTATGAATACTGGATAAACATTCTTCGATTCGGAGTATTTTTTGGATAGTGATACGACTTCAGTAAATTCAGGAGTGATGGTAGAGTAGAGGCCAATATCTTCCAACTGTTTTAGATCCATAGACAGCTGATGTGATAAAGATCCAGACATGTTTTCTCCTGAAAGCAGTTCAGTTAGATATTGTACAAGCTGAAATGATTCATTAGAATAGGTATTCATAGACATCACCATTCCATAAAAAATAATACCACATACATCATACGCGTTAGATTTGTAAGTTAGCATTTCCACCTATTCACAAGGTCTTCATAGGCGCCTACTTCGCATTGGGGGGGGGGGCAGTCCCCAATGAAAACTTTGGATGGCAATGCCCCCCCCCAATATTTTTAACTCAATAATGGAAACAGTACAACAAATTTTACCATCAATTTTTAAATAAGTAATAATGAGAAGGGTATAATTTTGGCACTAAAATAGACGGAAGACGACCATTCGAATTTTCAAAGAGAGGGATTTTCGACCGCTCCTAAGAACCGTGATATTTGATTCTGCCCCCCCCCCCCAATATTCTCCATAAATCGGCGCCTCTGGCTGTCTTCCTTCTTCTAGAGAAAATGATTTACAACTTTTATAGGTATACCTTCATTATTGGACGTATCCACCAGTTCATACAGGACCGGAGAGTTACTACAGCCCAATTGATTGAAAATAAGTTTTAACTGAGAAGCTACGATAGAGAATTTACTGATGGAGTTCTTCGAATGTATTAAAACAGCAGACAAGCCATTAGATCTTCTATCCTCGCATTCTTTGAGACCTTCGCTGAACAAGCACACGAAGTGAGCAGGGTTATAGCGACGAGAGGCCCGATCCATATTACCAATGACAGCTCCAAGTTTGGCCTAGAAAACGAAGAGGTATTTTCATGTGCAGAGTCACTATCAATATTTCTAATTTGGAACGAATCAAGTCAAAAGTTATGTATACCACTGAAACAAAGAAAATGGCTTCCAGCGGGGCTAAACTATTCGCTTCAGTAATCAAATTCCTGGCATCCGTGACTGTCCCGGCTCTCTTCGACGTTGTTAATATAATTGTGGCTTTCTTCTGCACCAGCAAGCGATTAATCTGATGTGACAGCTTAGGAGCCATTGAGATGTTGTCTAAAGCGATAATGAACTTTTTTGCTCCTTGCTCTACCAACCACTCAACCAACTCGATCCAAAGATTTGGTTTCTTACCGCTGGCTGAAAATCATTTTTCTTAATACAAGTTGTAACCCAAGAGATTACTGCTATGGGGGACATCACGTTGAGTTTATCGTCAATACTTACCAACAATAATGAATGATCGAGAATCATCGCACTGTAATTTTCCCTTCATTTTGTTCTCAGTGTTTTTAACACTAACACATTCGCAAATACGCTTTATTTTGGAAGTTTCTTGACTGAAATGTTGACCAATTATAATCAAACATCTCAGATGTAAGAACCATAAAGGATTAAAATTTAATTTGCACGTCAGCATGCTGACGAAATTATAAAAAATATAATGGCCTACAGGCTTATTCATATTCCAATTCCACTATCATCCCTCGAAGTCTAAGCTGTTTGAAGAAAGTAAGATGAGTAGAAATGGCAAATATTTAAAAACTAGAAAGTTTCGTACCTTCGGTCAACAAGTTCGAACTGATTCCAAACGGTTCTAGAGAGCGGTTTTACCACCCCATCTCTAATCCCATCCTCCAACATTATGCTCAACTGTTGTTTCGTATTTGCAGGTAATCCCAAGAAATACGTTGCACTTTTTGGCACAAATGAAACCGAGACTGATTTCAAAAAGACGAACAAGCCTATAAGACAGAATGCAATCCATCATGTTACCGATATCAGCGACTAAAAAATTAAATATCCTATGTATGACATACCTATACAACAATAATGAGAAACATAATAGCGGGAACCAAAACTGAAATGTCCAGTAATCGGTACCATTACTTATTATGCGAATTAATTTACACTAACCCAGTTGTGATTCATACTGCTCAGTGTCATCAACTCCTACTTGGATACATTTACCGAATAATGACATACAGTTCGTAACTGCTTCCACATGATCAGATCGAGAGTTACAGTTTATCGAAATATCGACTCCTTTGCCTTTAGTCAGGTGCTTCAATTCTATTTGGTATCTGCATCCGTCTTGCGTTAACAAATGTGATTTATCCAACTGTAAGCATGAAATAGGAACGAATACTATACACAGGGTACACACAGTGGCGTAGCCAGATTTTCCAAGGGGGGGGGGGGCAGCAACATTTTTTTATAATGTAGTTAGACTGGTTTTCCAACAAAGAAAATGTAAATTTGTCAAGTCATAACAAACACGCTTTTATGTTGTACTTTTCAACTTGAATTAGACATCTGAATTTAAATTTCATTTCGCGCATTTACTGTAATACTACTGCCAGCAAATAAAAAATTCTCATCTCATGGGAGGGGGGGAATTCATCCCCCTAATCTCCCCCTGGCTACGCCACTGGGTACGCAATTTATTGCATCTTTTTCTTTGTAGTAAAAAATAGTAAATATACTTCTTTATCCAAAAATCTTTTTTCTGTTTTGTTTTGTTTTGTTTTAGGTACTATGTTACACAAAACCCAATCGAAAATGGACTGCCAGGTCTAAGGAACTGTCCACAGACGATAAGAAATTTAAAATGGAGTTGGGCGGGCCATGTAGCCAGCAAGCTTCCCCCAAATAAATGGGCTCACCAAAAAACATTCAGGCGCAAAACCAGCAAACAAGGCAAGATAGAAGGACAAGGTCGACCGATTCTTGAAACAGAAAACTCTTTCACGGTATTACCCTAGAACGGATGGCAGAGGGCGAGGAGTACCTTCGCCTGTCACGGGCCTAGAGTACATTCAGATCAAACAAGCAAATACCGTCGCATACATTCATTACGGGAAAAAAAAATCAATCAGCATGTAATAATTTGTTAAGTATACTCGGATGTATAAAGTGCTCTAGTTCAGTCTGTGGTACTTCCTAATAAACAGTATTGATTGACTGATTGATTAATTATGAATTGATTGATTGACTACTTATAAATCTATTTTTATATGCTCAAACACAGTAATCCTCATGCACGTCAAATGAACTTATCGAGTACTACGTATATGATCTACAATGGCTGTTTCATACCGATGGAAACTTGCTGGTGAGTAAATTAGCGTCAGCATTGCTAGAAACAGTAGCGTATGTCTTATAATTATTATGCAGTGATACTGCAATACAAGCCTCCGTAAATGATAAATTCTCAGAATTGATGAGAATTGAACGTTTATATTCCTTACAATCAATTAAGATGAAGGATTTGTAAACCTGCAAAATGAAAACATTTTTCGGATTATATCGACATACCTACGTGAATTAATTTTAAGGAGGGACAAGTTAGATGTTGAATATACCTGTAAGTATATCAACGGAACTGTACAAGCGTCCTCTAGACTCCAGTCTTGAGGTACAACCCATGTGAAGCACGAATCTGGACTGAAAATCGGCTCAGTGGAAGTACATTTTCCCAATCCCATCACCTTTTGTCCAGAATCCAAAGAACCCGAGTATTCGATATCGTACACAGGGTTCTGTTTTAATTAAGATTACATTAAGAACAAAGAATTATGACTTTGGCAGATTTTGAGTAGTAACATTTACTAAGATGATATTCGAAAAAAAGTTTACATCGTGATTGCAAATGCTGACGGGCGCCGTTTCATTGTTGACGAATTTCAAGTCGACACTTCGTAGACTAAAACAAAACAAGGTAAAAAGATATAATACAAGCTGGAAAATAAAGTCAGTATCGTAAATCGGGGTTACTTTGAAAGGGTTTCATAAGTTTTGTGGGCTTATTTTTTGGGGAGAGGGGGTTCAGAAATCAGTCTTTTGACTGTGAAGAGTACTGCGGGAGCTCTATCAGATGGCAAAAAAGAATCTTGGAAAGACTGATAGTTCGCAGTGTAGAAGCTTCCAAAGGGCCTTCCACAGTTGCCCAGGATATGGGGCAACATTGAAAGGTCAGCCTTCCTACACGGTTGGCGATTTTTTTTTTCGTAAGTTGACAGTGCAGTCATTGAACATACTATATACCAAAATTCAGTTTTCCTAGTCAATTAGAATACGTCTTAGAACAGAAATAGTGTTAAAAATGGAAAAAATTATGCAAAATTAGCATATATTGTCCAAGTTGTACCTATTGAAATGAAGGTTAAAAATGTAATGGGAGTGGTACACGTGGAACAAATCATTTGAAAGTTCATTCTCAGAATGTAAACAGAATATTAGGGTATAAACTTGCCCTAGAGTGCGCTGCAAAATCACCTGTGCGGGTGTTAGCGGGGGAAAATGAAAAAAGGTGATCATGTGTACTTTCACAATAGAAAAATCTCCATGACCACCCATGCAGACCACTGATAAGACGCAATCGTGCCAACATTTGCAATTCTTATTTATATCTCAATTTTACGAGGCTTTCAATTTTACCCCATTTCGTAAAATGATAATATTGGGAGAACTAATGACAAAAATTATTTACCTCTTTCTTGCAAATATTCTAGAGTGTTGTACACGTCGATCTATCGATATTCAAAATTGACCACAATTCATTCACTATTGTGGGCAACAAAGTTTACATGACTGAAATTTAAACGAATTTTCTACTCCGTCTTCCGCTTCTCATATGTGGATAACAATGGCACTGATCCACATTTCACTACTGATAGACTGGGCATAGACTATTCAACTACCCGTACCAAGCATTGGACCTTTAAGAAATAACCACTAGGGTGTGCTATAGTCGACTGTTTGCGTTAAGTCTGAACTTTCAATGTCACCAAGGGTTTTCAAAGTAACTCCAGTTTACGGTATCTAAAAAGACAAGCGACTTTGACCTTTTATCCTTTAAACAGAGGGTGGATCAAATAAAAAATATGTACACATTTAAGGTACGGCAGTATATCTTGTAAAATTACAGCGTAATTCCACATTTCAGTCTCCAATCAATGTATCTTTGAAATATTTTCCACTCCAGCATAATAAAAAAATCATGTAATACCGAAGCTGTGAGTATTTCGACTCAGCAGAAAGTTTGTCCGGACTTTTAGGCTCCAAATCGTTTTCCAAATACCGATACGTTCCCCATTGGCCGTTCTTCAATATTGATACTGGCAATCCTAGTTGGATTTGGTTCCGGTAGATCGGATTTTCTATTGAAAAATTCGGTGCATCATCGTCCATCATGAACATGTACCTTCAGGGAAAATATTTTGCAATAAGTTTAGTTTTGAAAGTTGTTCATCTAATTGTAATTTTATAAAATAAAAAACATAAATTCATTTTTATTGTTTATTTGAACATTGAATAGGTTGCGAGTTACATGTGTTACCCCTTACGGGCACAGACACGTACGCCACTGTCCTACTTCGCCCATCGCAGGGCATATATGTTTCCGTCGCCATTTTCCAGGCTTTCCTGTTGGATGCTGTGCGAGTCCAGCATGGATCCATTAGGTTGAGGATCTCATTTACCCAGCGTGTTGTTGGGCGCCCTCTTTCTCTTTTATACTCTCTCGGAGTCCAAAGAGTTGTCAATAAATTCCATTTTTCTTGAGTACCCCTAGACATGCGCTCAGCGTATTTAAACTTCAGTTTTTTTATTTGAATTCCTATGCTTTTAACGCCTGTTTGTTTTCGAATGTTTTCTATTTTTATTTTATCTTTTAGTCTAAAACCTAGGATATTCCTGAGCATTGAGTTTTGGATATTGATAAGACGCTGCATCTGTCTTAAGAGACCACGTTTGTGCACCGTATGTTAATACCGGCATTACACCGCTATTTAGAATTTTTTTAGCTCGATTTTCATTTTACTTTTCAGGAAAGTTTTGTTTGCGAGAAGGCTTTCCACGAGTTTGAAATCCTCTCTCCAATTATACCGTCCATGTTATTAGTAAATTTCGTAGATTGTCCTAGATATCTGTATTCGTCTACTCTAGTCATTTTTTCCCCGTCGAGCCAAAATTCGTTTGCCCCCTCTCTGTTTTTGACATGTTCACAGATATGCCAAATTTTGAGCTGTGATATTTTAGGTCTTCTACCATCTCCACCATTTCATTAAAATGTTTTGCCACAAGTACAATGTCGACCGCGAATCTCAGATTTGATAAGTTTTGGTTCATAATTTTGAGACCCTTTCCATCTTAGTTCAGTTTCCTGAAAATCTGTTCTAGTATACAATTAAAAAGGTTTGGAGACAATGGGTCGCCTTGCTTTACTCCTCTTTCAATGAGAAAGTGGGAACCTTTAATATCAGTTTTTACATATGCTGTTGAGTGACTGTACAGATATGTTAGGGTATCTATAACCTCCCTTTGTACCCCTTGTTCTGCCAGAGACTACCATAGCGTATTGTGGTATACGGAGTCGAATGCCTTGTTGTAGTCCACAAAGAGCAACCATACTTCAATATTATATTCTTTTGTTTTCTCAATAATTTGGTTTAGGGTTAGCATGTGGTCAACTGTTGTGTAGTTACACCTACAGCTCCCTTGTTCGACTGGTTGTTGTTCGTCCTAACACTTTATAAATACGGCTCTTCAGTACTTTCATCAAGAATTTTCCCAAGTTTGACGATCGGCTGATCGGTCGATAATTCGTCATTTCCGCCTTGTCTCCTTTTTTGTGTAAGAGGATAATTTCTGAGATATTCCATTGAGAGGGGGTCTTTTTAAATAGAGTCTTCAAGGGTCCTAGCAGAGTTTTCGATACTAGGGTGGTGTTGGGTCATTTTTATTCGTCTTGCACGCCCATTGGCTATCGTCAATGTTTCTGTTGTCCTTATAAAGGTTTCTATAGAAAGTCGTCACTATTTCCGAAATTTCCTCCCTCCCATATTCAGTTATACCGTTCTCGTTTTTCAGTTTGATGAGGATGGGCGTTCCTTTTAGTAACCGTTTTTTCGCGAATTTTGTTGAGCCGCTATTACTAATTATTTTTGTTACTATATAGTTTCATCGTATTTTATAATATTTTGGCGTATTTTCTTCCTAGCCAGTTTTCTTATTTCACCAAGTTCAATCTTTTCTATGACCGTTTTTTGTGTTTTTCTATTCCGTTCATTTCTTGTTTCAAGGAAATTTTTGGGCCTTCGGAAAGTTTGTCGTCAGTTTTTATCTTGATTCTGTTTATCCCCACTTTTTTGACTGTGTATAGTATAGCTTCCTCCAAAGCATTATACATATGTCTTGCAGTTGGTTGATTTTTTCAACTTTTTTCTTTTTTAGTTCCTTTGCCAGAATTTCATTTTTTAATTGGTATTTGTGGACCGGTATAACCATTTTGCTCTTCCTGTTGCTTTTTTGTCTATTTTTATATTGCTGGTTAACTGGGATTTGGAGGTTTCCCCTCCCCAGCCTGTGGTCCGAGGAGAAGCCAAAGTTGTTCAAGATTTCTATGTTTTTGACAATGTTAATTTTTCAGAAGGTGGTCTACTTCATTTTTTGTACGGCTATCTCGAGACTCCCACGTCTATTTCCTAGACATTTTTTTCTTAAAGAAGGAGGAAGCTACTTCCAAATTATTTTGTTCAGCAAATTCTATTAATTTGGTACCATTTTCGTTTGTTAGACCCATCGCAAAGTGACCCACACTAGCGCTATTTAAACAGCCGGTACCAACTTTCGCGTTAAAGTCGCCCATCACTATTGTGGCCCATCCGTTTCGTTTTGTATCGTTTCGTCAAATTGGTTGTAGAACCGATCAATTTCGTCTTGGTCAGAACCCAGTGTGGGAGCATAAACTTGAATAATCGTAATTTTAGTCTTTTGATTTATTTTCAACTTCAACGAGGCAATTCTCTCTGAGATACCCTTAAGTTCACATATATTCTTTCAGAGATGCTTCTGTTTATATAGAACTCTACCCCTCTATAGCCCATTGTTTCACCGAAAAAATAAAAATATGTCACCATTCTTTCGCTTTTGAAGGAATTCGCCTTTCCGCTTTACCTCACTGAGGCCTATTACATCGTGCTTTATTTTCCCTAGGGCGTTTTTCAAGTCTGTTAGTCTTTCCTCATTGGCTAAATCCTGGCAGTTAAAGAAGAGGGTATTTAATCTCCAACTTCCTTTTGTTTTATTATTTTTCTTGTGTGGATTGCCATTCGGTGACGGATTTTTGTGGACAGTATGCCCCCGAATGCCCACAAGCCGTGGGGCATAATAAACATAAAATATAATCTAAAATGTACTTAATAATCTATGGGAAGGCACATTGATAGATTACCTGACATTAGATTTTTGTTTCGACAAAATCGCATTCAAATCGTCGGTTTCAATATTTTGTTTTAAAAGTACTACTGGATGTTTATTCATCTCTAACCTAAGTTGACATGCTCCAGTTAGCACCATTGGTGGGGGTTTATTAATTTCAATCACCTAGAAAATCAGAACAACCGAGAGTTCAACATGACGTTTTCAATATCAGTGTTATCGTTCTATACACTTCATAAGGTGGATAACATTAGTGAAATAAGTACCTCTAATAAAGACAACTTACCTTGTAGAAATACATATTCGTGTCGTCAAAAGTTTGTTTAGTTACTTCCACAAACGGATACGGAAAGACAGAATGAACAGCTTCATTTGCGGATGTAAAAACCAACACAAACAGACTATGAGGCATCAAATGAGGCATGATCTTTATCTGAGAGCGCAGTTTATCCAGTTCATCGAAATTATTTACAATCATTAGGCGGATACTTTTGGTGGTGTCTGTACTGTGTTTGCAATTTGCAAACACTACGTTAGGCTGGAAGAAGTTGATAGTAAATTAAATTCAAAAACAAACATTAGAACTGGCTTGATGAAATCAGTTCATAAAATGTACTTAAAACAGCACAAATGGTAGGAATCTCGGAGTAAGAGAATAAACTCGTATTGGAAAAATTCAGAAGGGCTTTACTTATTGCATTTATTTTAATTGAACTACGCTGTGTAAGATTTGGGGCTTTACTTATTGCACCTATTTTAATTGAACTATCCTGTATAAAATATAAAATATAAGGCCAAAATTGTCTGAATTTGAAACTACTAAGCAATTCAGAGGCTAAATTTGCCTAGCCTTGCTTTCCACATTTTTACGCAAAATTTATTTACCTTATTTCGTTTTCGTATAAGAAGCATTTTGACTACAAAATGACTAATACTGGAGTAACTCTACTATACAAATAGTATTTCCTATTGAAGAAATCAAGAATGTCGACTAAATGTGGACAAGTATGGGCGAAATTCCTTCCAAATATTTTTATCAGTTTACAAAATGCCTTAAAGGGGAAATGTAGAAAAAATCGAGGCATCACTTGGCCAAATCTCTTTTAGTAGGAAAAAATTGTAAATATCACTTTTTTTTAAACTTCTGAACATTTTCATTGACTGATAAAATCCAATTCTCAACTATTACTGTAGAATGTTTAAGTAAAAATTTTTCATTTTCCTCTGTTATTTGTTTGCCAACCCGGGTGTCTACACAATTTTTGTAAAATCAAAATACTTGACTTTTATTTAACCAATAAATTTGACTTCAAGAACTGCGAAAAGGCGCACCTTATGCAAGGACGTGCAAAGCGCTAAATCACATTAATCGCACTGCCATAATATAATATAACGTCATCATAATGTTTTTCACCTTACAAAAATGAAAAGATAGAAGAAAGTTTTTACCTCTAGCTTTGTTATTTTTTAGTTCATTCCTCGTTCCTATAGTCATTTATATAATTAACATCACTGAGAATACTTGACTTTTACTTACCATTTGACTTTCTTTTTTTTTTTTTTGAGTACATGACTTTTACTTGACTTACTTGACTCTGTAGACACCCTGCAACCACTGTGCCATTAAAGGAAAAACGAGAAAGAGAGAGAGAGAGGGGGGGAGGGAGAAAACAAATGTACAATAACAAACATCCTTTTAAGAATAGTTCCTTACTTTCAGATAAGAACTTCGTTTCACAATTGATTTAATCGAATCCAATACGCTGTTTGTGGCGTTAAAAATTTCCACTTTTCCTTCGGGACCAAGGGCTGAAACAGCGTTTTCTACCGCCAGCTGAAGGCATACACCGAAGAATGCAGATTTGTCCTACGACATACAATAGATTTGCATAAAAGAATCAACAAATAAATGATACAGAATTTAATTCGAATAGTAGGAAAAAACCTGTAATTGTGGGTCTGCGTGTGAAATGAACCGCATGCTTTGTAATCTGATAGTTGTTGTTTTCCCGGTGCTGAGAAAAGTATTTGATGTCGGGTGATTACATCTGAGATCAACCATTTCTAAGCCCTTGCATTGTGTTTTTTGAGTAATTGAATCCGTATGGCACATTATTTCATCGCCTATGGGTAATGATTTGAGTTGATTTTTTAATTGTACAAGAATATAAAGTAACTATTTTCTTTTAGGGCACTGTTTTAATGTGTTCATTTATAACGACGATTCCCCATTGCGGTACATTGAGGAGGTTCCCTACAGACACTTTCACCAATTGGCAAAACCTACTATCAGTCTTCTTTTTCTTTTTTCTGTTTTCCCCTTGTTCTTTTTTTTTTTTTTTTTGCTTGCTATATTTTTGTGTCATAGTGATTATTTATTTATTTTGCTTACGAGAAACGTACCCCTCCCTGACACAGCGACTAAACCCATATTTGAGCATAGTCCTCTGTGCAAATCTGCATTTTTGATGGTTGACGGCCACTCTTCTTCACCCGGACCCCATTACCTTCATGAATTCGTCACCCCATCTTATCATCGGTCTGCCGCGCGATCTTTTTCTCTCATATGGCATCTAAGCCTTTGCTTTTCTTTACCACTTCTCTTCCTCCTGTTTCAAAACATGCCCGGCGTACTTCCATTTCAGTTTCTTCACAAAATATCCCAAGTCCGTCATATTAGATTTTTTCCTTAAAATTTGGTTGCTAATTTTGTCCCCCCTCCTGATGCCAAAAATGCTCTGTGTCAAAGCAATTAAAACTTTAGTAAGGTAGGTGCGCCAAATAAGGCCCTATGTTTGGTTTTGGTCAATTTCTGCCTTAGGATGAATGTTGGTTTTGTATTTTTCTTTTTCTTTGGAATGTACCTTTCATTACTAATCTAGAACATAACTTTCGGATTTTTTTCATCCCATAGTGCTCGTGAAATATTCGACTGAAAAGTTTCATTTTTGAAAACCTAATAAGGCCCGGTGTATACCCTAATAAGGCACGACCTAAATCCTAATAGGTGTGGTGGGACGTATGACGATGCACGTATGCCAAAGTGGCCCCTATGACACCGCACCCTCAGCACCGGAAACTACCCTTTCGGGCACCACATTAGTGCCGAGGGGGGGGGCTAAATCCTAATAAGGCCTGATTTTTTAAAAAAATCTGAAACTGCAAAAAAGTTTATTAAACCAATATCTGAAATTAAATTGAACAAGTAAGTAGTAATAACTTGGCATAATGAGTAAAAAAGTTAATGAAGATTGTTAAAAGTAATCGGGCCTTATTGGGGTACAATGCACATTTTTTCATCGTTAGCCGATTACTCACCTATAAAATACTCGTTCGAAGATTTTTTTCCCTCATTCACCAAGTAACAATATAAGTCAACAACAAATAAACGTCGATTTTCGGGTGAAATCTTATTATTCACTTTAAACGCTTTCTAACATTCTCGAAAAAAACTTTTCCGCTAAAATTTTAGCCGGTCAAAATTTCTGTTGTCATTCTCTCTCTATCCACGACTGATAACGCGATCGAAACAAATGCATACAGTGTTACACTAGATGAAAATATGTACAACAACTTTCCCTCAGGTCGTTTTGCGGCACAAAGCATAGCCGAGATTGGCAAGTCGGGCCTCATTCGAGGCTCGGACCTTATTTGGCGCACCTACCTTATTTCTCTTCCCCTGCCCAACAAAATCAGTCAGGTGTGTCTTCGAATAAGCCTTAGATACAGTTACACGATTATTTATAATGTAGGCTGCACGAACTCCTAATCGATAACTTCGCATTAAACTTACAGCAAATGAAAAGCTACTCACCTGATTTCAATGTTTCAAAACTAGCTGCATCAATTGCAATTCTTCTAATACGAGTGGGAAACAGCAGTTCCTTTTTCTTTAAATCAAAGTACATATGCATCTTCATTAAACTATCCAAAAAACAGACCCAGTTTTTATTCCACGTTAGTTTTCCAAAATAGTCTGTAATGATTTTCAATAGGTTATCCTTGGTAGATAATTCAAAAATTATTAAATTTAGCAGTGATGTTCATAATTTACCACAAAAAAATGTTGAATAAGCCCTTTTTTATCACAGACTGTACTTCCATATATTTGCCTTTTAAATAGGTACGAGTACTTATCATTATTAATAGAATTTCCTTCCCAAAACCCAACGAACCTGTATTGCTGAAGGCTAACTCCTGAATATTAGAAAACTGGCTATCCAGCTGAAACCCAATTGCCTTTAGGTGCTGGTAAAATCCTCGACCGGTTAATCTGTGCATTGTTCGAAAACTAGAAATATCAATATCTGTACTATTGATATTCTCGGAGGTAAACTGCACCGTTCCGGTCACAATCAACTTGGGTTTTTCGGGATTCTTCCGATTTTCCAGCAAGATTTCAAAATCTCCACTACCATGTTGAATCATGATCGTTATATCTCTGGATTCTAAGGAAAATTAGAAGAAGCTCTATAATTCCAGCATTTACAATTTAATGCTCATCAAAATGAGGTACAATGATCCGCTTACTTTCCAAAGTAATTCGCAAGTTCCTGAGCACTTTGATATTTTCGAAAATTATCTTTTTGCTGTCCATTTTCTCATTTTTCAAAATCGATAGCATATGCCAAGTCAAGAACTAAAAACAGAGTCCAAATGGATACGTGATTATATAAGTTAACTTTGTTCAACACCAATTATTATGAATCCGCATCAAATACACCTACCAAGTAAAGCGAAAGCGGAATCACGTTTTGATCTTTCACTCGATGTCCTCGGATGTAACTAAATTTAGATCCTTCATTTAATTTGACTTGAATCACTTCCTCAGATAACGCTTTATCCTGTCCAAAAATAGATATTTCAAGTAAACATGCACATATAAGCCAGAAATATTTCGAAATACCTACCTACGCAATACGGTGCTTTGCGGTAATCAATCTTAGCTTAGGAATAAGAAATCTTCGAAATTAGAAACCAGAGGTTACCTTCACAGGCTGGACATCATCCCATGGCTCCGAATGATCCCATGTAGCTAATAAGGATGTGCTCGGTGTGCCTCTCGGTACTGGAAATTCTATTTTCGGATACAGAGCATTCACATCAGGCTGACAACCCGCGATGAAAGTTCTGAATGAGATGTGGATGTATTAATTTTATAACTTGCATTACTGCGGCTGATCTACTTTGTACCTACAAAAACGGCATTATTTACTTTCCGATCGCTGACAGTAGAAAATTGACGGAATTCGACTGTTTTGAGCGCAGAGTCAGGGGTATATTTGTGCATGACTTATTCAAAGACCGTTTCAAAATAGCTTGAAGTAAACCATGAGGGGCTATTTCAATGACGATCGCGTTTTCAGGAATATGTCTACAGCCTTCCTCGAATAACACCGGACTGACCAAATTGTTTGTTAGGTATTCGGCAGAACAGATTTTTGCAAGCGGCATATCCCAATCTGTTTCTGGGACGGAAGTGCTGATCCATCTTGAAGAACGCTGTTTGGGTATCTTAATAACCTAATAGGGGAAGAAAATTTTAGATTAACTATGAAGTGAATTATAGCTGCAGAAAAAGTCACAAGATATTCTATGAAACTCAAATTTCATTCGAGAATCGAATCGAAGACTGATTTGACGCACAGAGTGCCCGCAGACATGATTTTATATCACAGCTCAGCCAACGAATTAGAGAAACCATTTTCCATTACATTAACTGTTCAAAGATCACCTCATTCAAGCGTTTCAACAATATAGGAGCCGCTGGAGCGATATGTCTCGAATGATAAGCAATGTTTGAAACATTGACCGCCCTCGCGAAAATGTTCTCTTTCCGTAATTTCTCAACTAACTCGGTAACCAATTCTGCTGGTCCTGTCAGAGTACAATTGTCAGCTGAATTGTGGCACGCTACTTCGACGCCCTCTGGTAAGGAATCTCGTATCTGTTCGTATCCTCGCCCTGAAATATCGCCATCATTCATAATCGAATTCAACGAACTATTCGAAATTTAAATCGAGTGGTAAATTACCTATAGCTGCCATCATGCCTTTGATTGTCTCAGCCTCGTTTGAAGCCATCCCGCGAGCATATGACGCCAACACTGACTGTTCCAAAGTGAGGCAACCGTCAGCGTATGCACAAGCATTTTCTCCCACCGAATGCCCGATAATTCCATCGGGTTCAATGCCGATTGCTTTCATGATGTTCACTAAACCAATCTTTTAAAAATGGTTTTCTATTAATTCACATAACACTCGGGTTAACGTACATACATAAGAAAAACACAACAACTACCTGTACAGTAATGATGCCCACAAAAGCGTGAACAATGTTATCGAACAGACAGGGATCATCCGAAGTTAAAATATGTCGAATATCGATGCCTCTAGGTTTTAGTACTTCCTCGCATTTATCGACAGCCGCTGCGAATATAGGTATATCCATCAAACCCTTACCCATACCGTTCCACTGCGAACCCATGCCGGAGAACAGGAACCAAACGGGTCTGTTTCCGTCTCCAACAACCTAGGTGATGAAAATATTACGAGTCATAATAGTTTCGCCTTCGAAAAGGCACTCAAGCCCTGGCAATGGCTCTATCTCTGTATCCACATGCCAGATGTTAATAAGGTAATAAGGGGGAAAAGGAATATGGCAGATGGCACGTACATCGACTGAATTTGAAGCGTTCGGAGACGTTGGCAGTATAGTGTAGCCCCTGTGCAAATGAGTTGTTATAGGTGTCTTGAAAATTTCATTTGTCATGGCTATAAATTCTTTGTTCAGAGGCATTTCTTCTATCTGGAAAAATATTTTTTTCACAATTTAAACAAAGAATAGAGAAGACAAAAGATGTATTAAAGTGTAAGAAAAGTCGTAGGTTGAATTTATGCGATTAGAAGGTAAAAATATCAAGCACCTATATATTTATAAAAATATTTTTTCCTGTCTGCATATCGTCGGGTTCCCATTATGCATACGGGTTCGTATAGCTTTCTCTATTAGTGAAGCGTATGGCGATGCACGCATACAGAATTGGCTCCCCAGATACCGCACCCCTAGCCCGGAAAACTACCTTTTCGAGTATCGCATCAGTGATTAGAGGGATTCCTATAACTATAGTCCTAATCATACAGACTTCAGGTCGTCCCGATGCGCAATCAGTTACCCTAGTTACCCGCGGAAAAGTTACCCATTTGCAACCCTCAATTACGCTCTGATAACCCAGAAACCCGTCAGTTACTCTTGGTTCCCCTTTAGTTACCTGGGTAAGTAACCCATATCCCAGCAATAGCCGGGACAAGATGCGAAGCATTGGTGCTAGAGTATCCAGCGCCCAGTGAAGTCAAAGGGATAGAGCTCAGTAAAATTCTCACTTTGGCTGTAAAAGTGAGGCTACTAAGCTGATACTTAACAGCAACTTGAGGAATAGTGCAATGGACTGCGAAGTCTGAGCACTCGGCGCATACACGGTGCCACCTCACACACAAAGGAATGAAAAGTTACCCATATGCAACCCTCAGTTTCCCTCAGATTACCCAGAAACCTGTCAGTTACCTTTGGTTCCCCGTTATTTCCCAGGGCAACTGGCGGGATTTTGCGCATCGGAGTGTTTCTACTAATATAGTTATACCACTAGTTCATTTCTGTGTTCTTCACTTAGGTACCTACTATAATCACAATTTTCACCTTGACAGACCAACCCCCTTTTTACAACCTACCCAAGAAATTTCACTTTCAACTTCAGACGAACTACTAATCAAAAGGTCCAACATAAAAAGAATCTTTTCAAACCTTGACACTTTTGAACCACAAAAAAATTCAATAAACAACCAAAAGAACAACACAAAAATAAAATTGAAAAGTCTCGGCCCACTCTGACAATCCAACAAACACGTATAACTTCAACGTCCTACCGCAAACATCCAAAAAAAACAAGTCGATCTACTCCGTACAGATAGCCTCATTCAACGTAAGGTCATTGTCCAAAAGAGAAGATCTGAACTAGAGTAAGCCCTCGAGAGCTCAAATCTGGACATAACTGGCTCAGCAGAAGTGAGGAGAGCTGGCGAAGCAATAATAAAAACAAGAAATGGGAACTTATTCTGTTACATAGGGACTACGGGAGGGCAGCGAGGAGTGGGATTCATCATAAAGAAAAATCTACGCGGAAAACTGGAGAAGTTTCGTGGAATTACAGATAGGCTTGCAATAGCAATGTTTAACTTTGGCAAACAAAGACTCACCCTAGTCCAAGCCTATGTCCTAACCGCAACCGCGGAAGTACAGGAGTGCGATCAGTTTTATAAAAGCATGAAAGAAACACTTGCAAACGTTAAAATTAACCTTGCAAACCAACTTCTGCTAATGGGGGACTTCAACAGCCAAGTGGGGACCCGTAAGGGAACCGAACAACACACTATAGAAAACTATATACCCTTGGCAAAAGAAACAAACGCGGTAGCAGCCTGGTCCTCTTCTGCCAAGAATTTAACTTTAAAATTGTAAACACCTTTTTCAAGAAAATACTGGGGAAAAGATGGACCTGACTTGCTCCTAACCAAACCTTCAAATCTCAAATAGATTTTATCCTTGCCCCTCCAACAACTTTCAAAAATATTCAAAACTGTGACACTCTAAACATCTTTCAATTCCACTCCAACCACCGCCCCGTTTTCTGTAAGTTACAGATTAAAAAAACAAGATTTTTCTGCCCAAAATAAGCAACAACAACCAAGTGAAAAACCGCACCAAGCTAAACCAAATTGATAAAGATGGAGGCAGGCTGGGAAGCCCAAAGCTGGGACAGACTACAAGATGTCATAGGGGAAGTGGAGCTCCCCCACGATACAAATGGTAAACAAAAAAGAGGTCTGCTAACGAAAATTCGTGATCTGATCAGTAAAAGAGAACCACTAAAGCGAACCCCGAAAACGTTAAGAAACAAGATAGAGTTTAACTTGTGCTGTAAACTTGTTAAATAATTGCTAAGGGAATTCAACATAGAAAAACTGAACGCCATTATCGCACGGGTCATAGAAACCTTAAAAAGCACCAAAAAAATTAAGAAGGAAAATATACTAGGTAGCAGCTTGACGATAGGCTTAAAAAATAGTGAAGGGGCTAACGAATACAGGAGAGCTCAGATTAACCAAATTGCCACTGACTTCTACTCAAATCTATACTCAGAACAAAGCTCTAGCATCGAATTAACGGAAATAGAAGAAAACAATGTAGAACCGGCGTTTCTGGAAAGCGTAGTGAAACGAGCCATCGAAGCGCTTAAAGAAGGAAAGGCAGCAGGGCACGACAGAATCACAAATGAGCACGTCAAGTCCGGAGGAGAACGTCTAATAAAAATGCTGACAAAATTATACAACGCAATTTTGGTATTTTGATAACAAAACGTACACCAGCCAGCTGGAAAATTTCAAACATCATTTTAATTTTTAAGTTGCAGAAATGACATTATAGAAATTTCAGATCAATAAGCCATATTCCAATTCTGGCAAAAATTCTGTCGTCCATGCTGGACTTTCGTCTAAGAGACATTTTAGATTGGCAAGAGTCACCCTGTCAAGCAGGTTTCAGGAGGGGTTTCTCCACCGTCCCATCTCCATACTATCAAAATGATCGTACAGAAGGCATCTGAGTACGGAGTAATAGTCCACCTGGCCTTCGTAGATTTCACTAAGACTTTAGACCTATTGGACCAAAAATTCATGCTAAAGGCACTCTTAAATCATGGGGTAGGGACCACGTTAGTAAAAGTCATACCAGAAATGTATAATGGCTTGCAAGCCAAAATCATCACTGACACGGAAGGCAGAAATTTTAATATCAAAAAGGGGGTAAGGCAAGGCGATCCATAGTCTGTCCGTTGCTGTTCAACTGCGCATTAGACGAAATTTTTAGAAACCTAAATTGGAATACGAAAGAAATAAAAATTAACGGAGAAATATTGAACAGTCTTAGATTTGCAGATGATATATTGCTAGTGACGGAGAGCTAGGACGACCTACGAACTATGCTAGATAAGCCCAGCTGCCAAAGCAAGTTAGCAGGCTTAGAAATAAATAAAACAAAAATCCTCACAAATTCAGGACACGCACAATCAAAAATAACCGGGAAATATAAATAGTTGATAACACCATTTACCTTGGCCAGAAAATATCTTTCCAAAACCAAAACGAGAAAGAAATCAATAGGAGAACAACAATAGATTGGAACAAACTTTGGAGCCTAATAATGATCTTAAAAAATAACTTCCCAATTACGTATAAATCACATATCTTTAACAGCTGTATCCTTCCAGCCATGACTTACGGATGTCAAACGTGGACCTTATCAAGCCTAAACGAAAGAAAACTCCAGCCCACTCAGAATTCCACGGAAAGAGCTATGTTAGGCCTGAAACTTATGGACAAAATTAAAATCAAAAAAATCAAGGAAAAACTTTGGAAAAACAAAAACATAAGTCACTATATAAGAAGAATAAAATGGGACTGGGCAGGACATCTATGCAGACTGAACAATAGTAGGTGGGCGAAAAAAGTAACTTTTTGGCAGATGTGGGGGAGGGAGAAGGCCGGGCAAACAGAAGGCTAGGTGGTCAGACGACTTGAGCAAAATATTGAAACACCGGTTATGCCACAAAATTTCCGCGGACCAGACTGAATGGGCGAGGTTGAGGGAGGCGTTCGCCCAACAGGGCTAGTACGATGACTAATTTTGTAATAAATCTTAATTGAATAACTGTCATGCCGTACTAAATAAACGCTATTATTATTAATCACAATTGTCATTAAAGTAAAATAGAATGAATCGACCATACTTTTTTAAGAACTTCTCGCACACCATCTTCAGTCCGACCACAGAGTAGAACTAGTCTGGGCAGGATATGTTCCTCCGTATCTTGTGACCTGTTTTCCCTGCAATAAATCGTAGACACAATGATGTCACGAATATAACATCTTACGCGTAAGGTAATTTTTCATAAGTTAATGAAGATCATACTTGGGATTCTGTTTGATCACAGCGTGACTAACCAAACCAAAAAGATTCTGTGAATTGACGGCTACAATTGAACCCGGTAGTTTTGTGGTCTCAGACACAACCTAACATACAACGCATTAATTACTTGTTGCAATCGTAAACACGAGCTTTTCGATTTATCGACTTACTTTTAATCTTCCATCAACCAGAGGCTTTATTTTCGGATTAGGTTTTGAAAAATGCATATTAGGGGCTATGTAGCCACTATCCAACGCGAATAATGCCTTTATTAATGATAAAAGAGCAGCTGCTCCTTCAGCGTGACCACTGTGGCTTTTAACAGAGCCGACAAGCAAAGGAGCTGTACGACCAGGGCAGAAAAGTGTAGCTACTGCTTCCGATTCGAGTTCGTCCAATCTCTGAAACAGCATGAAATATTGAGATACTGTGTAATTTTTCAATAGTTTTTGGAAAAAATAGTAAAGCGAGTGAGACTCATGGATACCAAAAAATGCTCGGAATAATAACTGCGTTGATCTATCTTTGCTTGCATCTATTTGATGCTTCTGATTCGTAATGTTACAACTGGGGTGAATTTATACGATATTAGATTTATTTTGGAATCGAGTTGAATAGCGGTAACACACGATTAGAGGCGAAGTTAGAGGGAGACGTTCGAGGCTTAAGCTTCCTGAGATCTCGTCAACCCCCGTCTCTAGACAATATACCATTTTTCTCAGATCCCTCCCTCCTCTTCACAGAAAACAGATACGTGCTACGGATTCGTTTTCATGTTTTAAAACGTGAAATGAATTGTCAAGATTTTAGGGCTTGAGCTCTCCCCTCTCCCCAAAATAAGTCATTACATCTCCGCCTTTGCCAGGGATCTAATCCTATTCAGTATTCTACAATACATTAAGCCTACCTTCACACCGCAAGCATCCATTTCAACAAATGATACGTCCGATGGTTTAACATTGTCATACTTCGAATAAATTTCCCGAAGACTCGTTTCTAACACATGTTCATCGTAACCCAGAAATGTGTGTGGGCTCAGTCCCATGTAGAAGCAATCGGAAAATTTCAATGTCCCGTAACTTCGTTTTGCATCCTGCGCTCGTTGTAGGAACATCAACACTGCTCCTTCACTTCGTCCATAACCATCGGCTTCAATTTCGAAAATAAAACAATGAATTAGGAGAATTGAATTGGGCGAGTATACGTGCATGTCCAAATCAAGAGAGACCAAGTTTTCGAGCTTAGTTTCCGAGTTACAGCCATTTGAAGTGATTTAGGGTGAAAACATTAATTCGGATATTTTTATCGATTTTAACTGACCAACCGTTGGTCGCATTCTTCGAACGTTTTCCTGATTACGAGCTACGATGAATTTAAATAAGAGAGACCAACTTGTTGTGTATCGTAAGTTGCCTATGAATTCAAGTGCAGGGATACAAAACTGCTCTAACAACTTGCTTGCAACTAGGTACATTCGACTGACACATCTTCCTTCTTCTTCCACAAACAAATTTGGTGCACTATTAGTGTTAGTTTTTGTGTTGTTTTTTTTCCAAAACTTCAATTCACGCCCTGCCGGAGTTATTCTTCGAAAATGTTGATATTTGAGTTCCCAGCAGTTATCTCGCAAGCTATTTTTTTTTTTTCGTTGATAGAACTTAATTCTACTTTTTCAAGCTTCAGAAGAAAATTTCATCCACTTTTAATGGGTCAAAATTGGACTAAATATGCTAAAATGTCCGTCGGCATGGCTGCCCCTTGAATAATTTTTATTATTATTATCAGGCCCGTAGTCAGTGCCAAGGCAGACAAGGCAGTTCCTTGTCTGACAACTCTGCTCGCCTTGTCTAGCAAAAAATAAAAATAATGAAGAATTCGTCTTTCTTTATTTGTAGTTTTAGAGCACATATTTAAAGCTTAATGATGGGCGAGGGGTTAAAAATTTTAAGAAAAGAGCCTCCAAGAAACGTTTTTTGAGAATCTTAGTGCACTGTAAAAAGTTGTCTTGTGTGACATGTCACCTGATGCCTTGTCACAAATACGCGCCTAGCTACGGGCCTAATTATTATTATTATTATTATTATTTTATTTATTTTATTTTTTCTAAATTTTCAAGCTGTATAAGAATAAACTAAAAACGTAGTGCCACTTTAAATGGATGAAGGAATCACAAGGTAACATTGAAATCGTATCTTCACAAGTGGGAGTAGGTCAGCTTTGAAAATTGTCCCTTGATTTTATGTCCATTAGCATGGCTCTTTTTCGACCAATCACAAAACAGGAGTTTCAATATTTTTTCGTCGCAATTAATGGTCAAATTGTGGGATTATTATCAGAGCAATACGGTCCGCATATCAAATCCCGGTTTTTTTGTGACAAGACTCATCGTGCATTCGCGTATTATTGTTTAAAATTAAGATTTAAAAAAAAGTGTCTTTCGGTATGGTCATCTTTATGCAACGATAGACTTTCATAGTCCAAAAATAATTACATCTAATTAAGAGTCAGTATGCCTTTATCAACTTTCTATATCATTTTTTGTTTTAGAATATACTAATCGACGGCAGAACACTTTGTTCGCTATTGTTTTTTTCATAGACTTTTTCATGTGTCCTTCGGCATGGCATTCATCATTTTGATTGCCACGCCAAAATATAGAACCCTCTCACTGTCGGCCCAACCTTACCAATATGTTATACAGAACGCCTCTTTACCGCTCCCATAAAAAAAAGTTCAAATATCCCCTACTTTCCTCCATGAAAAAACATACCTGAAATGTCAACATTTTCGAAGAATAACCCACCGACCATTTTTAGTCCATGTTATGTTTTAGACTATACATATTCTGAAAATGAATGATTATTTAAATGAGTTGATTACCATCAGCATCTAGAGCTCTGCAAAGCGCGTCTGGACTCAGATATCCCAGTCGTAGGAAATTAAGCGAAAGTTTGGGATCAATGATGGAAGAAGAGCTACCGACAATGGCCGCATCAATTCGGCCTTCCACTATGTTTTGATAAGCAGCGCTCAATGCCTCTAGGCCTCCAAGTACACCACTGTAGTAAGTGTAGCTAGGTCCTAATTAGGATGCGTACATGATTAGTTGGAAGCGAAGTAGTTTAAATTTTTCTAATTAGGAGGTTGGTCGACTTCGGTAGGGACAGAAACTTCAGTTACGTCACTGAAATGAGATTAGCACAGAGAGTTACAGAGAATTTTACTGTTTCCTATCTCTATTCACCATTGAAGGGTAAAGAATCAAAACTCACATTTGCCATTTTACATCAAGGGCGCAAATAGGCAAAATATTGTACACGAGTGCAGGAACATCTTTGCGGCGCCTGTGAACGTGGAGTATGCTATACATATTGCACATTCTCAGGCGCAGCAAAGATATTCCTGTGCCTGTGTACAGTATTTTGCCTATTTGCGCCCTTGAAGTAAAATGACAAATGTGAGTTTTGATTCTTTACCCTTCAATTGTTATCGTATTTCCCCATTTTTTTTTTTTTTGCACATATACAATATTCGGGCCGAGCAGCGCTAGTATCGCGCACAACGAAAACGGGACAACTTGTGAGCCACGCGGGTGGTGGGCGGAAGCTTTCCTTAAATCGATCGAAATCAATTTTTATGAAAGAAGGTAACTCATAGGAAATCTTACGCTCTACAAATTTTGTTATTTTAATTTTTCCGCTAAATGGCTTTGCTCTCGACTTATTTTGAGATAACTCAATTAACATTCATCAAATAGGAAAATCGTCCTGATCCCGGTTTTAATTTTGCCTATTGCAGCGCTGCTAGCGGATGCTCGGCCCAAATTTAGAAAACTAGTATTAGAAAAAAGAAAAAAAGGGGAGAAGTGTTTCACTGTAAAATTTTAATTTTCCTATGATGAATTTCCCGTGTGAAGAGGAAGAAATGATTGCGGGTTGCGTACAAAGTGAACCAAACTCCTCGTTACAAAAAAACCTTGAAAGTGGTTAGTATTGGGTGAATGGCAGAAGTAACAGAACACCAACCAGTTAGATTCAAGGCAAACGATATCCTGTTTGAAAGCATAGCTTTGCTACCTCCGATTAGGTACATCTTACCGCCAACCCGACTGAATATTTTGATGCTCTCGACTTCATTGATTGTGCTTGACATATAACAGCCTATATTGGCTCCCATCAGTGATGCTGGATTAATTCCTAAAACAAACGAAATGAATAATGAAACAGAGATCTCGTAAATAAATAAACGAGCTAAGGGAGAAATGTAAAAATGTACTCCAACCTCCATCGTACCCCAAGGCTTGTCTACTGTAAGAAATCAAGAGACTTCCTATCATTCATGTTTAGTCTCCCCATCTAATTTCTCCCACCGTATCTGAAGATACTTCAGATGATAGAGTGTCAGTACATGTACACTTTTGTAGCAGAACTAATCTAATGAGGCAATCCAAATTCCTTATACAAGCTTCAAGTCTTTCCCGTTACCACCCTTTTTTTTTTCCTACAGCAACTGTTCAAAAAGGGTTTCTTTAAGCACTCGATATGTTTGTAAGTAGTATTTCCATTTTTCCTCACCTGCATCTAATATAGCTTCAAACGACGGCTCCAGCGTTTTTCGGTTAATAATATCCGTGCAATTGGCGAGCATGGAACTGCAGGCAAACACTCTAGCATCAAACCTCTGTATTTCCGTGAACTTGCCTGTACCCAGAGGTACCGTTTCTTCTCCAACTAAAAATAAAAATTTTTCTTTAATCAGCTTTTGGAATACATATCCACAGATTCTGCACTGTAAGTGCTTGCATACATTTGTACTTATATCCAACGGGCCATTTGCGATTGTCGTAGGTGATTGGATTCTCCTTGTTGTACAGCATTCGTTTGTACGTATCTAAATCATCACATTCAGGAAATCGTCCTGATATACCGGATATCACTACTTCGAATTTTTCCGACATTTCACTTAAAAAATTATATCCCGAAACGTTCCTAATATCGAGCACGATTTTGGATCAAATTTTACACGCGTATCAAAGTGATCGAGTGCAAGAGTCCTATTAGACGTTTCTTAAATTTAGGTCCCGCGTGCTTCGGAAATCGAGGCTAATATTAATGAAACTGCAACTAATGATCTATTTACCCACAAAAAGTGAAGGAGATTAAACATAAATATGTTAATACTGCTCGATTTACATACGCGGCTATTTTACACTGTTCAATGACCCGGTACGGTTATATGTACTGAGCGCTTCCTTGAAGGAATCACCGACATGCTGTACACTCTGTAAAAGTCAACAATTTCACCAGTTAATAGGTCGAGATCTTTTTAGCATAAATGTTCCAACTTAAATAATTACGGTTTAAATTATTAAAATTTGATAGACAATAGGTAAGATAAGCACGACGTCATCAAATTTAAACAGACTACAACCGTGATTTAATGCGCGCAGGTAAACGGCTAGGTATTGTGAATGAAAATCTTGCTGGTATTTACTATTACAACACTTTTTTCGCACCAAGATAAATGGCAAGAAGGATCTCTTTCAGAACGTTGAGGGTTTCCTGATGAAATAGATATTATAAACAAAGTTATTCACATCTTTATTTAATAAAAAAAGCAATACCCACTGATATTGAATTTCGCCTTCTCTTTATACAAAAAAAAAAAGTTCATTCATGGTTCACCCAGTTATATTGAGACCGACAAGTGATACGAAAGTACAGTAGATACACCAATCTACTCGAAAATCAATACAGAAATTCATGTTCCAACTTCATTCATATTCATTGTGAAATCACAGTCCTAGTACCTATGTGGTTCAGTGCCCCAAGCACGATTACTTTTAGTCTAAAGATACGAGTAGTGATATTTGGTAAATGATAAGCAGGGCACAGATGAAAGATGATCATTAAGATGAGCATCTCCTGTCATAAATGTGAAAAAATAAATACAGTGAAGTGCTCTCAAAAACTTTCGCTGAAGAGTTTTAAAGGAATAAATACGAAGGTACCAAAGTAAAAAGTCAGCTGGCAGAAAAACAATGCCAGAATTGCTATATAGATGTAGCCGTTCCAGTTTTCCTCACCGAATTTTATAAGTACCTATAGGTGAAATTAGGAAGTTAGCTTGGGGGAGCTTAGCTCCTATTTTCCAAATAATAATAAATAAATAAACAACAACAACAACAGAGAAATCACAGGAAAGGAATTTTTAATTTGATCCGTACTTTTCAGCCCCCCCCCCATATACCTTAGAAATCAGGTCGCCTATTCGTGCTTAAGCATCGTGGCAATTTTGACTTCGTCGATAGCTGATTGAAACAAAACGACTCTACACTGATAATATACCAAATAATAAATTATAGACTATTTCTCTACCTTCATTATGGATGTCATGCTGCCGGTTCCTTGGATGAGATAATTACTGTCCATCTGTCATTCCTTCGAACTCCTTCAGAATTCTTCTCCATTTACTTTGAAACAGCATTTGCCAACTTTCCAACGTACATAAACTGATACCTACTTTCAGAAAAAATTCAGAAATAGCTCGGCGTGAGTGAGTACCTGTGTTGCAGAAGCGAAATAAATAACAGGAATAATTATCACTTACTTGTTATATGAGAATAGAGAATGCATATCCAGGGCAACTGGACAATGCTGGAACAGTAGGTATCACCGCATATTACAACAGATGTATGCCCAAAAAATGAGATTTATCTCAAAACTGAAACACATAAAAGACTGACCATTGAAAATTGATTTTAATATTTATTGCAAACTCTTTAATGACGTAGTGCTGTTTAGTAATCAATGAGACAATGATTTGATAGGTACTTATTTAAAAAATCATTATAGGTAGTTTTTTTAGAGGTTTAGTCTCCTTTCCATAGTACGAATACTTGAAATTCTTGAGCATATTATGAATTTGATTACATTCATTCTCAAGAAGAGAATTATTTAGCCTATTACGGGGGTAATACCTATATATTATTATTGAGATGTACTTCAATATTTTCGATCAAATAGATCAAACTGACTATTATCAGTACCTACTGATTTTGCCATTTTTATTATCATTATTGTTAATTTTTTTTTTTTAATTCAATAATGACACATCTCGGTTTATAATATGGGGTTGATATATCCCAAGTGAATGTTTTTCCAGTGACAGAGGATTTTTCTATACACACCCAATGCCTATAACACATTTTATACTCCATAGAAGATAATATTTCTTTATCAATTTCTGCCTCATACCCTTGGGTTAATTTATATTGATGCATCCTCCAAATGATCTCAGATAAATTTATGGTAAATTGTATGGGCATTGGCTATAGCTTCACCTACTAGCAGCGCATTTCTCACAATTACAGTATGCATTTGCTCTAATCAATTTTAATTCCTGATGAATACGATATATGTAATTTGTATAAACTTCAAAAGGATTGACGGGGCGGTCGCCCCTGGCCCCGCGCTTTCTTCCCCAATAAATGTAGGAAAAAATGCACATATGTACCTTGAAAGTGCACACCCACCGGCCCCGCGCTCCCTTTGCGCCCCCCGGCCCCGCAAAAGCTCGCGACGGCCCTGCATATAATACGAAGTTTCAAGGTATTATACTTGGTTTCTCCCTAAAAGGTATGAGACAATCATCTTAATCTACAATTTGAACAAACATTTCTGTATTCTCATATGGTCATATGTGTTCAGTGGATAATACCAATATTGTGTTGCTATTTGTACAATTTTTTCCCAGTAGGAGTATTTAGAGGAAAAAAACAGACAATATTTCCTTTTGATTTTCCATTTTCATTACTGAACTCAAGATTACATCGAAGTCGAATCGCATTGATACTGGAAAAATATCACCTAGGTATCGAATCTGAATGACTAGTTATCTAGAATCCGTTTCTCGCTGAACCCCAAAAGACGTCCTACTGATTTTGTTGAGGTAAAGTCTATTTTTTATGCTTACATATTACTTCCATTTTCTTTTGTATAACTGCACTAAAGTTAGCCTCTAGACACTCAGGGTGAAATCTAAGTTGAGCAACAATTTCTGCCACTTCACATATATGTACCTAAGAGAATGGTGGCTCAATCATAAGTGCCATTATGTCAACTCGAAATTCTAGCACCCCGTAAAGAAAATTTCTGGTTGCGCCACTGATTCAAATAAAAATTTATGAGTAAGGACGCTCTCTTTGTCATTTTATTCTCCATCCTGAATCACCGAGATGATCAACAGTTGACATTACCATGTCGGGCCTTATGGGGTTACATTCATTATTTTTCTTAAAGATCAGATACCTCTAGGTTCCAAACTGCTCAAATTTCCTTTTCTTGCGTCAATCGTTAACCAGCTACCACTACAACAATCATCCAACGTTTGATTTTTGGATAAATTCCATTTGACTCGCATAATAAATCCTCCAAAAGTTACACGAGAAACATATTCGAGCACTCTCTTGTTCTTTTGAAAGAAAAAAAATATCAACCCACGGAGTGATAATATTGTAGATATCATGATAAGAACAAGTGGACAGTGTTGCCATATCATACAGGAACAACTTTGCTAATTGCTATAGCCCGCGCTAGCCGCTGTACATTGTCGTGCAGTGTGAACTCTGAAGCAGCAGCCAAAATCGGTACATCTGGGATCTGGCGATCTGGCCCACACAGGACAGAGCACAGACATTCCAATCATGTATAGCTATCTCCCATCTGGGAGGCTTGGTGCTTGGTAGAGCTTGGGTCTTCGGCTGAATGGGGAATGTGTGGGAATTGGGATATAAACCTGCACTAGAGTACGCTGCAAAATCACACTGTGCGGATGTTAGCGGGGGAAAATGGACGCTGTTTAACAAAATGGAACTAACCCACATTTGTAAACAAAATGAGTTATTAGTATCGTTGGAAAGAGCGTAAAACGTAGAATTTTTCAAAATTGGGCCCCCGATTCGAAAATGTGTACTCACGTTGGGAAAAGCTTATCAGTAAACGCAATGCCGTATAGTTTCTACATGGCTCTTGAACTTCAAATCACGTGTTCTCAAAAAGCGGATTTTGTGGGTTAGTTCCCTTTTGTTAAACAGTGTCCAAATGAAAAGGTGATCATGTGTGTACTTTCAATTAGAAACACACTGCTATCTTCAGGAGGGGGACAAACGAGTAGAAATTACTATACCAGTGGAACTGATAATAATTTAATTTTTTAGCGATGATGCAGTTAAAATTTAGAATAAATTTTCTTTAAAAGTGAATTTCTAATCGACTACTTATTAATGATAGTAGAAGTTTGTTACACGCTTGTGGATGAATCTCCACGATCACCCATTTATACCACTGATACGATGCAATCGTGCCAACATTTGCAACTCTAATTTATATCCCAATGGGCTGAATGCCTGTTACTGTTTAGTGGGTGCTCTAACCACCCGCTTCCTATTATTTCACACTGGAGGACAGGATCACTGATTAATTCAATCGCATTCCACCAAGGTATATTTTCGCCGTTTCTTTTTTTTTTCTTTTTCTTTTTTCTTTAAATTAAATTTTTTACAGAGATATATTTGAAAGTTAATTTTGTAATGAGTATTTTGTACAGCTTGATAACTCAGTATGTCTCACCATATTATGCCTGGTCTGCAAATGATGTGTCCTGTTATCTACTAGATATTTACAGAAAATGTCTGTTATTAATTACACTAATTCATAATATATACCTAGGTACCTTTGTTCAAGATACGAAATATAAAATCTCAACTTCGATAACGCTGTTGAGAAATTAGGGGGAAATTCTAGAGTACATCGATCTAGTCCAAAGAACTGAAAGCGTTCAAAAATTAGTCCAACAAATATTTTACTGAAGGATGGCTTGATAAGGAGTACCTACCTATGCGAAACTAAACAATCACTTTGTTGTTCTGTCGTTAATACATCTTCTATGCTGTAGGTACATACTTTTGGGAAACAGAAGAATCTCAATTTAGGATTCTTCCTACTGTTTTTAGAACAAATACAGCAGTTATTCACCATTTTTACATCAAAACAAAAGAAGATTGGCTATGAAATCAAGAAACCTGTCAGAATCATCAGTGATACTTGCGAATTTTGTCCTCCAGCGAGATAACAGGGAGGGGTTTGGTTAGAGCACCCGCTAGACGGTAACGCAGAGCTTTGACTCTCTCAGGTACCTAGGTGCTAGGTAACCTCTTCTCAAGCAGAATTGTGCCGCGAACAATTCATTAGCCCCAAGAACGAAAAATGTTATACTGAAACCCACAAATTTCTCTAGTGCCTTGCAGACTACGAGACAGGTCCTACGGGCCTCACCGACGTCTGCTGTGAACGTAATGAAACCAGCAAGTGTTTGCAGTGGACGTTCGGATTAACTATGGTCTCCCCCGAATACGCTTGTTCTGGTAATTCGAAGTCTGCATAAAGTGTGACGAGAAGAATGATTTTTCTACAAAGCGTCCCGATAAATCGTTTGTCGTATTAACCCGGTTTTGGCACCATTCAGCCTATCACCCCATGGCCAGTTGGCGCAATTCAGCCTATCATTGTACAAGGAAGTAGCGTAATTCATTCCATGTTTGACCCAATTCAGCCGTTACCATTGGGAATACGGGCCTTACCTACCTCATTAAAAGACGTCCCAAGAGAAAGATCGGCAAATCTGCAGCCACCTAAGTCAACTATTATGTGCCCTTTACCAGCTATTTTTGAGTGCTTGTATGCGTAGTTAGTACTCTTTTGACGTCGACATGATGCAGACTGCATCAAACAACAAGATGCATTCAAATTGAACAAATGTAAATAATTTTTTCGAAAGTTTATTGAAGGTCAATTTTATTTCATGTTACACTCTTTTCAGGGGTTTTCTACAACCAATATAATGAAAGGCGTTAATAAAAACCATAAATTTATTGAACACGTCTGAAACAATTTTCTGAGAAAACAATCCTTATTACGGATACCAACTGAATAGAGCGTTTTCGTTAATTATGTTGGTAACTTTCTGAGAGCTTAGGAAATTTTCGTATTTATCTTCTTCAAACAAGTACACATCGTCCGACAAGCAATACTGCAACATTCCAAGGGTGATTAGCATGCAATTCTAGCATCAAAATATTAATAATTAAAATATATAAGGCTTATCGTACTTTTTCCATTGAACTGGCAGAAGGCCTTTGCTTGAATAAAACTACATGATTTAAAAACATTTTCGATGGCTCGTGCTTCGCTGTCATCATAAGTCTGCTTCGAATTCCATTGACGGTTTTCTTCAGGTTTTCTTTGTCCACAGACGAGCATTTCATATTCTTCACGTATCTCTCCAAATATTCTTCCCAACTATGACTGCTGTTCTGGTTTTCTGCATCAAGTTTACCCTGTAATTCAAAAATCATTCACATGAGCCGTCTCATTTAAGCAAAAAGCTGATATATGCAGGATGTAAGTTACCTTCGCGCCGGTATTCAGAATTTGTTTCAACAAATTATTATTAAACTGAGAAGTGTTGATTTCGCCAAGATTTCGAATGTACCTCTGCCACGTGAATGGACTACCTTCGATCAAAAGTAATTCGACTTTCCGATTGGTTGCCTGCACTAGGACCGCTAGTTCAATGGCGACTGCGCCACTCCAGGTTTCTCCAATTATAGTCACAGGGCCACGAGGTTGTATTACCTCTAGATGCTGTAATTTCAAGTCAAGAATATAGGAGAATAGGTATATTTATCAGGTACGTCAATTATTTAATATCTAAAGAGAATAAGTAAAGTTTTTCTAACCTTCATCAATTGCTGTGCGACTTCAATCGCGGAACCACATGTTTCAGTGAGCGTGGCACAAAAAGTGGGATATATTAGTTTGCTGGTTAAAGGTTTTATAAAACTGGCATCGACGCCTGGAATAATAAATACTGGAAGTTGCTGCTTAGGTTCGCATATTTTTTTCGACAGGGATGTAACTTCAACGAACTGCGATACTTCTGTAGTATAATAGCCAGCATTCGTCAATTTCTCGATGTCAGTTGATATGAAGTCACTCAGCTGGACGAACGATGAGACTGTATCTGTGATTCAAACCAACCATTTATCAAAATAACACCTTGTAACTTCTAATTTTCATGTTGAAGTTTAACTTCTAACAGATAAATTAATGGACACTTACTTTTAGTTCTATATTTGTCCACCAAATGATACAACGAAGGCGAGTTATTATTAAACCGAGCTAATACGTGTTCCATTTGCTCAAACACCGGTGACAGGTTTTGAACTGCTTTCTCAGAGTGAATCAGAATTGTTGACAGGTCTTTCCGTCGTCTTCGTTCGCATTCCTTCAGTCCACCACTGAACAGGCTGACAAAATGGGGCGCAATTCCGGAACTACAGGCACCCTCGAAATTTTCAATTATTGGACCGGCGGGGTCCTGAAATTAAAAATTACAAGACTCGAGAAATAAAAAATATAGTTTAGCCTGGAAGGAGAAAGCAAATGTTGCCTCGTGTACGAGTACCTCACAAAGGGCCAATATTTACTATTTTGAACTATAACAGACGGTTCTCAGTGACTCGGCAGTTCATATTGTGTATCATAAGGTTTATCACATCAGACATACAGCCTTGCTCGGCCATAGGTACAAGTATAAAAAAAACATTTCGTACAAGAGAAACGAAAAATACAGCCTCCAGTGGAGCTATTTGATTGGCCTCCACTATTAAACTAGCCGCATCACCCACGGTTTCCGCTTTCTTCGAAGTTGTTAGTATAATAGTTGCTTTTTTTTGTATTAATATGCGATTTATTTGATGCGACAACTTTGGGTCGACAGAGAAGTTGTCCAAAGCCACGATAAACTTTCGAGCGCCTCGGCTGATCAACCATTCGACGAGTTCAAACCACAGCTTCGTTTTTCGGCCACCACCTAGACAATATTATTTTTTAATTATCATAACCGTGACCATATTTGTTGCAACTCGGTAAATAAATGTATTTCTCACTTATGATGATAAACGAGCGATTCTCGTCGCATTTCAATTTCGCCGTTACTTTGTTATTCAATGTATCATCTCTACTGTAGCACTTATATAGCTGTTTTACATTTTCGACATCTTCTGTCCTGAAATTGGGATTACAAATTAGAATGATTTCGAAAATTGCGAGAAAGAAATTAAAATATATAGGTATCGTGACTGTACCTATGGGCTTGCACGGTGGTTTCATCTTTACGCATTATTCTTGGTAGCGGTCTGACTACACCGTCTTTGATACCTTGTTCGACGAGACCGTGTAGCAGTTTCTTAGTATCAGTAGGTAACCGTAGCAAAGACATGATATTATGCGGACCCGTTTGGAACGTGATGGAGTTCAAAAATATGTACATACCTGTTTAATGAGAATTTTCGGACATTTTAAGACGCTCTTCATATGAAAGATAAATAAAATTCAATGTAGGAAGTTTGAAATAATAAAACGAATGTGAATTTTGTGCTGTGTAAATGTTTCAACAAGATAAAATGGCATAAAGAAGTTACCTTATAGGTATATTGCAGCGACAACTTCTAAGCTGGAATCGTAGTACAATTTATAATTTACATACCTAATTTCGAAGTGTCGGCATATGTTCTATTAGTCATGTCTGTGTACTCCCCGAACATCTTTACACATTCTATGGTTGCATTTAAATGCTCCCATTCTTTTATATAGTTTATCACAAGTTCGACGCCGTTGCCTTTTGTTAGTAACTTCAGCTGCACACCATATTTACAGTCGGTGCGGTCCAGTATATGATTTCTGTTCAACTAAAAACAAATTATGAATAATTACCAGTGTCCACACTCAAGTAAAATCAAACACAAAGCCAAGCTATGAACTCAGAGGGCCATAACCGAGGGAGAGTATTGCTGGTGATATTAGTCTTCCGCATGACCAAAGAGAAAATCTACTCTGCGACCCCGCATTCGTCCGCGTCGTACTGGATATTGAAAGTCAAGTTTCACGTATAAACTGAATAGCAAGACTTCGGCGGGAAACAAATGATAAGCCAGCAAACGGTGCGGTCTACAAACACTGGCAGTTGTTTCACAAATGCTATAATAAAACTTCTGACGGCGTTTTTGACTTCCGCAAATAGCTCAACTAAATAGTAGGGGAACTTGCCAATTTTGCTGCTATTTTCGCACGCCGGCACAGCTAATTACAATGACGAGCAGAGTCGGAAACCTTGCACAAGATGGACTGCTAGCACGCCACACGGCGTACAGTGGAATATTGAACCCGAATAGTGTATACGAGAAAGTGTAACCGTCGCATAAATATATAAAAGTACAACGCACAGAAGCCACGCGACGGTGCACGTTTGTGCAACCCACCCTTCCCAAATTCAGAACACTCTGCTTTAACATTTGCCCCGTTACTAGTCCATTAAAGGAACTCTTAAAGTGGAAAATCTACGATTAGAACTATACTGCTTCTGTCAACGGCATGGAGTCCCATTTTGCAAAACAGGCGTGACGAAAAGTGGGTATTTATGAATTGGGTATATCTTTTTCTTCTAACTTTACTCTCAACCCGAGCCCTGGAATCCGCCCTTTCGAGCATTACTTCAAAGACGTCCGGGAGGCTGTTAGGGATGTCTTAGACCCCTTCTCATCTTGTCGAAAAAATCGGCCTAGGTCGAAATGTAGGGAGTTGCTACGTGGGCTCGAACCTGGGACCTCCAGATTCTGAGACCAGCACGCTATCCACTCGGCCAACCAGACCCCTATGAATTGGGTATCTGCGTGACTCCAACATCACGACGGTTTCAAAAGGTACAACCTTCTTCAATCAATCGTCAACCAGAATTTACGTACGCATGGGAATCGTTTCGATAGTAAATCTGCCTCTCTGTTGTTTGCCACCGTTGCATATATTTCGTGATTATGGTATAGTGCGATTGCAATCATAGCTTCAGTAACTGACATGTTGTCGGAATTCACCAGGATGGAATGTTTTTTATCTGTTCGCACTGGACTAACGTATAGTAAATAGTAGACCTGCAAAAATTCCAGCATCAGTTTTTATTGCGTACAAAATATCAAGATTTTCTGAAAGAAATACTGTTCAGCAGAGTTTTCATACTTGGGCGTAAATGAGTGGAACTGTGGATGCATCTTCCAATGACCAATGCTTGGGTACGGGCCAGGATAGTAACTCGTCCGGCTCGTGTATCGATTCCAACGGATTGTAATATCCTAATCCCATTATACGTTTGCCAGAGTCCGAGATGCCAGAATATTCAAGTCCATATCCATATTCCTACATCAACATTACCGAGTTTGAACACATCCATATTTATATAGGCCTATTATGGTCAACCAGTTCTAAAATCCAATATAAGCGGTTGTGAATCTTACTTGAATAGTCGTTTTGTTGTCGATACCGATACGCTCACAATCAAAAGCCAAATATCTCAAATCAACGGCTTTTAATCTGAAAGAATTCCGGTAAAGAAAGATTAATAATTGAGTCAAGTATTGCTATTATGCTTGAGACACGTGTTGTCATCACAGGCACCATGTCAACTCTTGGCTGCATTTAGATCAAGTTACCGAAAATCTGAAAGATGCACATCGGGAGCTTGAAACTTGTCAGAAAGGGTCTGTCGTGACTGATCCTCCAAATTTCGATACGATCCCCACTGGCCATTTCTCAACACAGCCACTGGTAAATCTTGCAGAATTTGGTTTTTGTAAAACGGATTCTCAATAGAGAATTTCGGAGCTTGGTCATCCATAATGAATAAAAATCTAGAAATAGAAATTCCGATAAATAGACAGTGCTGGCTAAAACCCAACGAGCAACGAGGTGACCAAAAAAAGATGGATATCTCAACTGGAACAAATATAGGGTTCATTACCTGACATTAGGATACTGTTTGTGTTTAGAAAGGATGAAGGATAAATCAGCAAGCTCGACACTATGCCGAAGAAGTACAACTCGTTGCGATTTTTTGGATTTTAAAATCGGAGCCAGCTTAGTCTGCCAGTGATTGTCAGCTACCATAACTGGTGGCAAATGGCCACTCGAGTCAGGTATCTGAATAGTACAAATGATAATTATTCGACATTGCCAAGCTGCTCGCGTTCAGTACATAAAGATGATTACAGCGTGTACAACTCACTTTCTTAAAGAGGTGCATGCTAACATCTGCGAAAATCTGACGGGTTACTTCGACGAAAAACTTTTTATTCTTCAAGGAGTCAGTATCACTAGGCGAAGCTACAACTAGCACGAACATGTTTTCCAGTTGATTTTTCAGCTGCGTTTGCAACTTGTTGAGGCTGCAAAAACTATTTACAACAACGAGGTAGAACGTCTTCTGTTCGTACTTTCCTGCCGTGAAATTCTTCAAGTCGGAGAATACGATCTTTGACTGGAATGTATACAGAAAATCGAATAGTTTTCGCCGTAATAAGAACGATGGACTAATGACGCCATGAATATTATGGTACACTTTGAAACGGATTGTGAAAATGCGAAAGAACCTTGTTTCGTTTCATTAGCATGTATAAATTAATCCAAAGTTTACCTTTAATGAAGAGTCCGAACTGATCGTGTCCTTCAGTATTTTGGAAGAGTGGCTAATAGTATCGACTACATGCAGTTTCGTTTCCATGTGGGTATCAACATTTGCAGCGCTTTCGATGGCCAAGTGCAAGCATAAGCGTAGGAAAGCATCGATACTCTGTAACATCATTGCAGTAAAAAATGTACGAGATTCCAACTTCAAACGAGACAATTTGAAGAAAATATATAAAAAACATTTCCTCAGTCATTCACTCTCGAATTTCAATACAAAAATAGTTTAAATTGTATTTTTCCAAAATAATTTTCATTTCTTTTGTGTTCCCTCGGAAAAGATTGAACACAGGATGTAGAGAAATGGTAGTCCTGTTTTCAATTTTTACTCAAAAAGGTCGTTCATTCGTTTCAACTCCGTTTGTAATTTAAACTGGAAATTCCCTTTCATTTTTTCTTCTTTTTTGTATTCCCATCTTTTCCCTAACAAACAAGAAGCACATACCCTGAGAGTAGTAATTGGGTCACTATGGAACACATAACAGACTGCTAAGTGCCAGCAGTTTGGAATGGGCGTGCACGACTTACTGCTGACACAGCAGTCTTTCATGTGTTCCATGGTGACCCAAATACTACTTCTGAGTCAGCTTCCCCACTTGAAATTTGACCTCAGTGCACAAGTGAGACAATTTTGGAAAATATTCAAAAATCAAAGGCAGACTCAAAATACACCTTTCAATTAAGGAAATGAATGGAAGCGTATTCAAGCTCAGGCGAAGGGAACCACTGGAGGTTCAAATTCAAAAACTGCGAGAGAGAAGCGGGAGGAATATACGCGCAAAATGAAATTACATTCGGACACAAAATCTTACAAACAAATGAGACCGTTTTTAGATCAAATTGTGAAAATAGAGGGCTGGCATTTCTGAGACACATACAATTTTTTAAAAGAAACTCTCGACAAGAAATAATGACATGGTTGCTGCGCGACCGTAGTCTGCAGTCATGTTGTTATAATAGCAATTTCCATGAAAATATCAATCACTGAACTGAATAATTGTGATCATGAAAAGCTAAATCATAGAGACTGGCTTCGTGTCAGGGGAGGGGGAGCGTTATGGTTTTTCAGCGTGTCGGGGGGGGGGAGCGTAACAGTTTTCGCTCAAGTATACCCACGGTAGGAAGAAAAAAGCATACGGATTGGCTTCGTGTCGGGGGGATGACTGGAAGAAATAAAAATTTCCACGGAAATTTGAACTACTAAACTGAATTGTGATAATGAAAAGCTAAATTATAGGGGTACAGTGGCGTAGCCAATGAGGGCCAACGTCCCCCGAATGTAAGATATGCAAAAATGAGCAATTTTTCGCCTTTAAAACTCGTTTTTTTCGAAAAAATGTTGCTCGAGCAGTAATTTTACCTTTATTTTTATAAAATAGTCATCTAATATCGGCGATTTTTTAAAGAATACCTCAATTTTCGACTTTTTAATCCTTTGAAAATCTTACTTTCTCCACCCCCCCCCTTGGGAAAATCCTTGGCTATGCCACTGTACGGATAGTAGTAACCCTCAAATAGTCTGCAGCCATGTTGTTAAAAGACATTTCCATTACTTTTTTTTTTCCGTTCATGTGCCAAAGCAAAGACATGAAAATGTTAAAAGAGTGCAAATGAAATGAGTGGAAGTACTTATTGCAGAGCACAAACGAAGACAGATGATCGAGTCTATTTTCTGAATTAAAATTAGGAAGAGGTAATTTTGCAAGCTCGCGTAATCAGGTTCGGCAATTTCCATAGGTACACTTTTGTGAGAAGCTGATGAGTTTAAGGGATCAAAAAAAAGGCGGGGTATTAACCACAAGAATGTGATGTAAGTACTGGACTGAGTACATATCTAAAAACAAGAAGCTACTCGGAAATACTCGCCAGACTTCAAATTCAAGAGCTGTGGAAATATTATGCAAAAGGTATCCATCTTAGAACGTAATTATCCATACTTCAACATTTGGATTTGCATGAGCGATAAACTGTAGCCCTTGAAGATCAACTTCTTTGTCCTTGTTTCGCAAAAAACTTCTTTTTATCGGACCAGATTCCAGACACGTGAGGTCTAGTCCATTACACCACAGCTTTTGTAGTACAACATCTTTCTTCCAAAGTACATCATCGCCTGAAAATTATACACATTTTGTAAATTCAACACATACCCATTTTCATGCGGAACAAAGAAAGCAGAAACTAAAGTTAGTACTAACCCGGTTTTAAGTTTCCAAATACCGACGTACAGATGGCCAACTTTCGAAAACGAGATAAAACCAACAATTCATTTTCGGAATGGTTTTCTGAATACATAAACATCTTCATGACAGCGTCCAGGAAACAAATCCAATTTCCATTCCAGGTTATTTTACCAGAGTATTCTGAAAACAAAATATGCTAGATAAGAGAAACTCGAATTCATTTTTCCAAGTTCGTACACTAGCCAAACAGCCTGTTTTATGCCTATTAAAAATTTTTAGAGCAAACCTGTGTCATTGTGTTCCACCTCTTGAACGAGTCTGAAACCCTCTTCTAAACGATAACCAACACTTTCGAGTTTCTTGTAAAATTCGTCGCCAGTTAATCTAACTTTCATTTTTTGCATATGGTTCTCATCAACAGTAATATCCACCTTGTCGTACGGAACTTGAATCACACCGGTCATAATTGTTTTAGGGTGATCAGGGTCCTTTTCGCTTTCAAGAAGCACTTCAAAATTACCAGAGCCATGTTGTATCATGATTGACAAGGTTCTGTATTCTACGGAACAGAATAATAAACGCTTAGTAATGCTATTTTAATGGAGTTGATAGACATCCCTGTTATCTTAAATCTTAGGGGGTAGAATTATAGGATGCAAGCGAACATGCTGTCTCCTTAGAAATATGAAAATAAAATAAATTTTAGTATACACTTATGTAGGTGCTCCGTTCTGAAATGATCACGGTATTTTCGGACGATAAGGTCGTAGACAAAGTGTTAGGGATTTTGATTTGCTTATAAAAGAACACATACTATCATTTAGCTAAAAGGGGACGTTCGTGGGTTTAAATTTCACAACATACTTATTTTTGCTTCGATAGGTACACAAAAATATTAACAAAATATAAAACTTGAATTACAGTTATCAGGTGATTATTATTTGAAACAAGAAATTAGTTTATGTTGGGATTTTGGTCGTATCGCGACTCAGTTCATGATCATCCCACTTTTGAAGAGTTAATTCAGAGTCAACTCAAAGTTGAAGATTCAATTTTGGATGATTTCGAGCATTGCTCCCAAGCA